>CAWUFW010015024.1:0-382820 GCA_963921515.1 Calotriton arnoldi
CCCCATCATTTTGTTCCTTTTAAATTAAATTGTTTAAGTGTTACCAGTTTATTCCAATCAAGATGGCTTCAGGTGTGCCATACTTTTGTCATAAGTAAGGCTGTTAGCACTCTAGTTGTTCTTTAGAACACTCTGAGAAGCTGCAGTAGAACACAAAGGAATCAACTGACAGTCTCTGCCCTTGTTGGATGTACATGTTTTACTGAGAATGTCAGACTTCATTCTCACATGAGTGAGAAAGATAATGTGAATTTACAGAAAATATGCTCTCATTTTAGCTTCTGGAGCACCTTCCAAACCTCCATGGGACAAGCATGAGAAAATAGTGTTCTCTCAAACATGATTCATGATATCCCAGCAGAAGGTTTTTCACATGGTAAAATCACCTTAGAATACACCACAATTCCTAAAATTAGTATGGTACCATCAACAAATAAATTCTAATGTAACTAAAGCCTGTTATCACCCTTTATAGTTCTCCTTTTGGTGACCCTCAAAATCTTCTATTCACTACAATGCATTTCAATGAGGTACTATCATTTATATTGGTCCCAAGATGGCTGCCAGCAATTCCAGGATGAAGTGCTGACAGCCAATCAGATCTCACGATGACATGTGTGGTTAGGCTCCGCCCAGATATATATGTGACTTTACTTTTGATTTTCTCAGGAACTACTGAACGGATTTACACCATTTAAGCAAAAGGCACGACACTGAACCAAGGGCTACCTCTTTGCCAAATTTGGTGTAATTCCGTTCAGCAGTTCGGGCTGTAGCTGCGACTAAAGGTTCCTATGGAAAAATGAATGGGGAAAACGCGTTTTGGGACCCCCCTTTTCTCGGCCCCCGCTTGAAGTATCACCCCGAGACTTTCAGGATAGGAGCGGACCGGAGCGCCCCAACAAGTTGGAAACTTTGCGAAGATTCGTCAACCGGCGCCAACGTTATTTCAAATAGAATGTCGCGGATTTCCTATGGATAATAGGTTTTAACTATAACTATCTACTGGCGACCGCCAGTAGATAATATATATATATATATATATATATATATACCCAAAGCTTCAATATATCGGGCTCTCAGGTTCCGTGGAAAGGAAAGATTTATTGCTCAAACCTTGAGCAATAAATCTTTCCTTTCCACGGAACCTGAGAGCGCGATTTATTGAAGCTTTGGGTATTGTGACGCCGGTTTAGCTCTACCGGCATCTCGCGCCACTGAACTAGGGGCGGATTTCCCAGGAGGAGCTCCCGAGATTGTGAATATATATATATAGAGTGACTTGGCTTAAAATAAAAACACGCTGAAAAGGGATTATTTGTGGCCCTGGCATCGTTTGTGGGAAACCAGTGAAAACGATCGTGGTGGATGTTTGGGGTTCGCGACCCCGCCATGGCCCGCCACTGAAAGCGGCTCGGGTTTCTGCGCGAACTTTGGCTGTGGATATATATATATATATGCATTTGAATGATGTTCATTTGATATCTGGGAAAGCCTTTTTGTTAAGAAGTGTTGCACAAATAAAACCCCATGCCTTATTCTGAAAACAGTCTTTTGATGCGTCTCATTTCATGAGAGTGAAATCCCTTTCCTGGTGGTGTTTTTATTGCTTTGCCGTGTTTGTGCCTCTGTGTGGGAGGGCGGTATTTTCTATTATTTGGGAGTGTGAAGCAATACAACAACTAGAGAAAAAAATATACTAGCCATAGGCATTTAACAACGCCCATATAGGAATACAGGGCGCACTGGAAGAGCTTGACACAGAGGCATGGGCGATGTAGGCTGTGGCAATACCCTCAAAAATGGCTGCCCATATTGTATGCTGCTGCTCAGACCTGCTACAAAGGTGAAAGTACCTAAGGCCAATCTTTTTGCAGCATGGGTCAAGAACATGGAAGGAGACATTAAAACTAATTTATACCACAGTGATACCAAAAGAATGAGCCCAGTTTGGAAAATTCTTTTTGGAAGGTGGACGGTTCATACGCGAGGTCTGCCTAATACCGGGGGCATACACTCTGAATTCCCAAAAATGTGGAAAAACGGCAGGCTGCTAAGCACATGGGCACACTATGGAACTTGAGTACAAACTACTACTTATCCTGCCTGGAACACAATACTCAAGAGCCAATTTGTTACATAGTCTACACTGCACCATTAACAGACACTCATGTCTTTTATATTTTTAGATACTAGCACTTTAAAATATTGCACTTTAACCATAGCCCTAGGGTTTTAAATCAAGTTTTAAAGATAACACATCGCAAAACACTGCTTATTTGCACAACAGTCAGTTTTACTTTTATGTTTGTACAATTCTTTCTTTCCTGTATTTGGAATTTTTTAGGGCTTGATTGTCTAAATAAAGTATTTTTCTGATGCTTACTGATGTCCCCAGTCATCCTCTAAGCAGTTGGGAATAAGAAGCAAATGAGGCTTAGCAGCTTAAAATCTTATATCAAAAGTGTCTGATAAGTAGGGCAGTGCATCACAGATATTCACTCTCTAGATGAGTGGTTCTTCACCTTTTGACTTCTTAATCATTACTGGAATATGGGCACTCCCACTAAGTCATTATTGAAATCCAGGGAAGCCAGCATAAGTAGTTTTAATGATTTGTAAAACAACACACAAATGATGAGATATTATATTTAAATTCACAATCAAATATAATAAAGAATCAAAATATTAATTTTAGAGGGAAGGTTGGAACTTTTCTGAATTAAATTGGGGCCACCCATCATTTATACTATGTCCTGTTTGATGCTCTTGTGCTGCTCCCACGAATTATTCTGAGGACATCAACTTAATTTTTACCCTCCAATTTCAAATTCCTTTACATGTAACAAAACATGTAATATTTTGCTGCTTTAATTTTATGCACTTCGTTAACCTGTTAACATGATTTCATTTTCTAAGCTGTTGTGGATTCCCTGAGTAGGAGCTGCTGAGCCTCAGGATTCCCCTGACTACAGATTAGGAACTGCTATATGGTCCCTGCTCATAAAGGGCCTGATACACAAAGGTAACTTACATGTAGTATAGTTATGAGTGTGGAGTCTCCGCACTCAGCGGCGGCCGGCACAGGAAAACGCAGTGGGGTGGTGAGACGGTGGGCCAGGGCGGGATGGGAGGGGGGGAGCCGACAGACGACAGAATAGGTATAATTAAATAAATAAATAATACCTATTCCGTCGTATGTCGACTTCCCCCCTGCCACGCCCTGCCCAACTTCACCGCACTTACCTGTGCCGGCTGCCGCTGTCCGCACTCTTGGTGTAGTCTCCATACTCAGGGTGGAACCTCCACATGGCACACTTACTGCAGTGTGCCGTGCGGGGATTCCACCCGAGTGTGGAGATTCCGCCCCAAGTGCGAGATTCCGCCACGAGTGCGTAATCTTCACGGCGTCTGCAGAGACTCCGCACTCGTAACTTTACTACTGTTGCAAAGTCATCCTGGGCACCCCCATTTTGATTTGCTGACTGGTACTGGTTGTAACTGATTCTGACTGCCCCTGGGCTCTGCCTAACCAGGCCCAGGGCCAGTGCTATGCTGAAAACACACTTAGAATACAGTGAAAACACCTACATACACTAGGGTACACTATGGGTTAGCGTGCCCCTATGATTGGCATGACCTCACCTATAAGGGCCTAGTACATAATAGGGCAGGGGAGCCAAACTACCTTTAAGTCCCTAGTATATAATAGGGCATGGCAGTTTAGAGGCCAGCAGCCCTTTCTGCACTTGCATGTGTGCACTGCTGAGCCTGAGGTGCAGGACTGCTTTTAATATGTGAATTGTGACCAAAGTCGACTTTGGTGTTTGGGGCACTTAAAAATTATTAAACTGCAATTTGAGGACAGATTCAGTACCCCCAGGGTCCCCCTAGGTGTCCCTGTTTGGGAGGTCAGGTACTTATAAGGAAGACCCTTATAAAATAGGTTTTATATGCCGTGGGTTTAGTTAAATTGCAGAATTTCACTTCTCACATTGCAAGTAAAGTGCTTCCCAAAATCGACTTTTGTTCTAGGAGCACTGTGGAGTGAGGATCTGCAATATTTTAACATATTTAGGACCCCTAAAGTCTCCCCTAGGTGTTCCAGGGGTAGGGGGTCCTATAGATATAGGCAGAGTACTTATGAAATACGTTTTATAAGCCCTAGTGTTGGAGAAATTGCCCAGTTCATTTCACCTTTGCAGATCCCCAGCCACATAGGCTAACATGGCCAGAAGTTATTAATTAATTACTCCCGACAGGGAAAACAGAAAAATATCATTCAAGGACTTACTAGAATGGTATTGATAAATCCAACCATATGCTATTGTTGAATGTATCCTAAAATGTACAGACAAAAGGTATTACACTTTCTTGTCTGCAAGCCAAAATTCAGCCTTCCAGTGATCTGTCCTGATTGGACAGAGTAAAGTGGATTAGCCAGGCTGCTTTGAGGAAGTGATAAGTAGCTCCTGGGTTGAAAGAGCCAAATTCTTCAAATAAGGAGGGGACAGGCAGAAGAAGCCAGTTTCATTTACACCTCTACTCTTTAAACCCAGCCAGATGGCAGTCTTAAGGAAGGAATGTCTGGATGCCGGGGGTGGGGGTGGGGAGGAGGGAGAATATGGAGATGAGCCATCTTGGTGGTTGTTTTAGCCAGCTCTTGCCTCTCTGCTGAGACTTTAGCCATATTGAAATTTGGAGAAACAGTGTTTTCCGGGAGACCTTTGTGCCACACTTTGGAGGAAGTGGTCATGCTCTGGGGTGTTCTCCTGCACCTAACCGGGCAGGAGTGCCCTCCTGTGTGACCCCAGAGAACACAGAATAAGTGTCTGAGAGGGGTAGTGCCTTTCAGATCTGCTGCTTGAAACATGAGGAAGAAGAAGGGTCCATGATGTGAAGTTTAATTTGCACCAACCAGGTCCTGCACTCTGACTGACTGCACCTACTGCACAATCTGGAACTACAGCCCTGTGGTCCTAACTTGCTTTAAAAGGACTAAAGAGTGGACTCCCTTCAAGCTACAGGTTAACAGAGCTCACCTGGAACATCACCACCAAGAGTCCCCAGCCTGGAGTACTACCAGTGGATTTGTAAGGGTTTTGTCCAAGTGGATTGTGGGAATTGAAGTCCCAAACTTTCAAGGACCATCTTGGAGCCTCCAGACCCTTGGAGCAAGTTTTGGACACGTTGGGACCCTCAAAGGAACTTCAGGAAGAAGTTCCAGAAGTTTGAAGAACTTTGGAGCAACTTTGAAATGAAGCTCCATAAGTGGACTGAGTCAACCTGACCAGCCAAGCCGGCGACCCTCAACCACGAGCCGGCCTGCCCTCCAGGTTCGTCCCGCTGAAAAGCTCCGTAGGTCCGACTTCCAGGGTGTGATCAGGAGCTGGTCGAAACCCAAGCTGGCAAACCCTCTCCAAATCTGGCCTGGTGAAGAGCACTGAGGGACCCCACGAGAAAGAGCTCCGTAAAAGTTTCTAAGTCCGAAAGTAGGAAAGGTGACCAGGACCAACCGCGACAGTCAAGCCGCCCACCTTCAACCACGAGCCAGTCTGGATTTCTGGTTTGTCCCATTGGAAAGCTCAGGAGATCTGGCTTCTTTAGGTTTGACCAGGAGCTCGTCGCAAGGCAAGCCGGCGAACCCTCACTAAATCCAGACTAGCTGAGAGCTTGGAGGGACTCCGGGCAGAAAAGCTCCAGAAAAGTTTCAAAGTCAGAAGGTAAAAACTTTGACCGAGGCCTACCGCGAGGGGCAGCAGCGCAGGGCTCCATCGCGGTCGGCCTGAAACTTTGACTTTGTCCCGTTCTAGCGTGACCAGATGTCCCAATAGGTGCTATAGGCTTCTATGTGCTATATAGTGCTAAATCTTTAAAAATTCATATCTCCTTTTCCCTACATTGGATTCTTTTTCCTTTTTATGTCATTTTAAAGATACAAATATTTTCTATTTTTATAAATTGGTGTTGGATTTTTATTGTGTGTTGTGTCTTAATTATTTACTGAATTGGTGTTTTTAACTGCTTTACATACCTGTCTTTGAAGTTAAGCCTACCTGCTCGCAGCCAAGCTACCAAGGGTTGAGCATGGGAATGATTCTTTTAGACGTATTTTGAGCCCTATATTGTCCTAGTGGCCTTATTGCCAGTGGAAGGTGCATATTTACCACTTCTAATAATCCACTTTCCAACTACTACACATAAGTTACCTTTGTGAATCAGGCCCTTAGAGTCCTTAAACAAAGTAGTGGGATTGGGGCAAGGTCATTCATCCCTATGATGCACTTTCTTTCAGTGTTTTGTCTAACATCTATAATGGGACTTCAGCTGAGGGAGAGGCTTCAAAGAAGTGTCCAGCTCCCTGTCTTTTGTGCCAGGTCACATTATCCTGGAGGGTGAAGAATAGACAAGGTCCTGGATCTAGTGCAGAACATATCTCCCTCTAACCAGCCCATGTCTCTGCAACTAACATGTAAACAACAACAGGAGAAAATCCATATACCCAGTGGAGACCTGGGTGAGTATAATAGCATACGACAATGTCTCAACAGATATTATTATAGAAATTATTTGCAGAAAGTAAAATAATTACGTAGAAAAAGAAGAGAAACACCAAAGGTTGATTATTGGGTCTGTATTCACAGACAAGCTTAAGAATAAATTCGGACAGCAATAATATAATTACTCTCTATATGTGCAATTGACAGAAAGTGTACACATAGTGCTCATGAAAAAAGTGAACGGCGCATATGAAGCAAGTAACAAAGTGAAGGTAACAGTGAGAGGGCTTTACTTTAAAATGGTACAAAACATGAATACTGGAGGGAATAATTTAACAGAAGGATGTTAAGTGCCAGAGGCCGTAAATCCGCTGGACTGTGTCAATGGCGTTTCGACCTGTATTACGTCAGGTCATCATCAGGACAGAGATAACACAAATCACTTTTTAATGCTGGGTGCAGTCTGTCAGCATGTATGTAGTTTGGTGCTGGAACAAGAGGTCCGTGGTGAGTAAAGGACCTCACCGTGAGGCAGGAGGTCCGGCCTAAGATTAGGTTCCAAGCAGTCGCGGCTCCTGCAGGTAAGCACGGTGGGGCAGGGTGTGGGGGCGGGAAGTCGACAGACGCAATAGGGAAAGTTAAACAAATCCTATTCCATCGTCTGTCGACTTCCCCCCTGCCGCGCTTACCTACAGGAGCCGCGACTGGTCTCAAGGGTGGAGAGACTTTCAGGAGCTGCACTGAATAACTCACAAATGTGGAGGTTTCCAGGACCAGCATTCAACAGTGCGGTATGTCACTTCCCCTGAACGCCGGACTACATTTACTGCCCATATTGAACAAGTGGTTGTGCTCCACAGAGTATTACTTCCCGGTGAACCTCGGCCAATCAAAGGTAGTTCTTAGGGTTTTAGCTCTCTTGTCAGAGCTGACCGTAGGACCCGTGGAAGGGGTACAGAGCAGAAGCTTTTGTCACAGGTGAGAGCAGATGTCCATGGCTCTGACCTCTTCTTGTGTTAATGTGCAGCAGGCTATAAAGATCAAACTTGAAACCAGTGGAGTGAGCGCTGAAAGCCCATCTCTTTTCCTTTAAAGGTGTTGTCAATCCAAGTCAGAATTTTTATGGCAAAGACTTTCAACTTACAAGTGTTTTTGCAGATTGATAAAGCTAGACTTTGCTCTGTCACATCACACTTTGCTCTAAACACATTTCCTACAGATCCTCGAGGCTTAACAACAGATCAGGAAGGGAAGAAAGAGGTGATTCGATTAGGGTTTGTTTGAAAATGCAGGTAGATTTTGGGAAAGGGAAGCAATCCTTGAGTAGCTTGCAGGTGTGGAGAGGAGGTGATCCAGAAGGAACCACAAGACCCGGAACCGTAAATCTTCCAACCCCACAGAAGGAAATCTAAAAGACGTAGCAATGGTCAGGTCCTTGTTAAAGTAGCAAAGAGGTACTTGAGCACAAAACGTCCCTTCACCATCTGCTTCCCACCATGCTTAATTTGAATGAAGGCCTTTGAAGAACGCCATGTGGCCTGCAAGTGGTAGAGAACCCACAATGGTAGGTGTTCAGATGAAATGGGCCACTTACGACTAAACACTTGAACAACATACAAGCCAGCTTTCCTTTAATTGTTTCTAATTCAGGCAACAGATGTAGATCTTGGCAGAGTTCCAAAACATAATCAAACCTCCTCTGCTCTGTGGTTAGACACAGAAGTGGTGTTTGTGAACAACAACTACAGCAGTGAACAGCACCTGAGCGAGCCAAACGTCCCAGGTACCACTCTGTATTCTTTGCTTTAACTGATGCAACTAGAAAAATGCATATTTCATATAACAGAAATTGCACCATGGACACTCTAATATTTACCAGTTTGTTTTAGCTGGATCCGCTATACCACTGCTGAAAACTAATATAGTGCTTGAGCTTTCTCTCTAAAGCATGTACTGAAAATTAGATTTTCCTATTTGGCTCATTTAAGTTTTCTGAAAGGCCATAGCAAATGGTGTAGAAAATGCACCTATGGCCTGGAAGTGAAATATCATATGTGGGCTGCAGTGGGTACTTCCACCACAAACATACATGACAAACAATGGCCAGCAGAGCCACATTGCTCTGGCTCTTAACATGTAGCAAGAAAAAGTGAATTAGTCATTTAAGAAAACCTATTTGGATTTATATGCATTAATAAGGAGGCCTGGGTCAAATTTCCATTTTTTCATCTGGGTTAAGTGGGGGTGAAACGTTGGGCAATTTCTCTGATTCTGCATCTGCCTGCCGCGGATTGAAAAAGGGAGGAATGCAGAAGAAATGCCCCTCAAAACAAAATTCCATGCACTGAGGAATGCAAGGAATGAAGATTTCTTGAGCCGCCTATCATGATCGGGGGCTGGCCATTGGATGGGAAATACCTTAAATTAATTATAAAAGCTGGCCCCTCACAATATTCCACAAAGAAACTTTCCCAACAGAGAAGCTTGAGTGTGGCACCAGATGCCAGGAGAACCCTGCAGGCAGGCACTGTAAACCGACTTCCCTGCTAAGGAAGTGGCATTGAAGTGCACTGTGAGGAGCCAGGCACAGTATTACATTGCCCTGCACCTCACAGTGCTTCAAAATGTTACTGTGCTTTTTTTTTTTGTTTTCTGCCCACGGAGCAGCAGAACAGGGTGAATTCCAATTCCTAAGCAGACAAAAAGGTGAAAATCCCATGTTTTGCTTTCTGCGCAGGAAATCCACCCACCTTGTTAGTATGTTGCCCCTAAAGTATGCCTTTTGAGCCTACAGAGCATGGTGTCTACTAAATGCGTAGTGGTTAACTATATATCTTTAAAAGTGTCCCTTCATAGTGACTGAATGCCTAAAAAAATGTATCCCATGCATTTTCGGATACATTTTCTTACAGACAGGTCCTGGTGTGATTAAAATATTTATTTTACAAGTCTGCTTACGAGACTGAGAAAAATGCTAGAGAAATGCTTGGGAAAAATGCTAGAGAAATCATTCAACGTTATCTTCCATTTAATTTTAAAATCTAATGTAATGGTGAGATCAGATGTTTGATCATTCTAGTAGAAAAGTAACTACATAAAAATGCACTTTGGGGTTCCTGAGCCAGAATAGGCTCAGAACGAATTCTATCACTCAACAAACCTGCAGAAGTCAATGCATATGTGTTATGTTATATGTTATGTTTATTTGAAGAGCGCACTACTCCGCCACAGAGGGTATCCTGGCACTGAGAAGCAGGAGTGGCGATGGCTGACAGTAGGTAAAAGGCCATGTTTTCCGTTTCTTTCGAACTGTATGAACTGAGGCGGCAGCTCTGATGGTGAGGGATTGGGCTTTCCAGGCTCCGGGACGAAACTGGGAGAAAGCCCGGCTGCTGGATCGGGTTCTGCATATGCATGGGATGTGTGCGAGTAGTAGTCCGGCTGAGCGGCGGTTTAAGAGAGGTAAGTGGAAGTTAATGTGATTGTTAAGGTAAGTAGGGCCGAAGTTGTGCAAGGCCTTGTATGTGTGCATGAGGAGTTTGAACAGAGCTCATTTGTGGATGCGGAGCCAGTGGAGGTCTTTGAGGTGCGGGAAGTCTTGGTGTGAGTCTGGCAGTTGAAGTCTCTGGAGACTTCTGGTTAGTTGCGCATTGATACCTACGTACAGATTGTTGCCATGGTCCAACCTGCCGGTGATGAGGACCTGGGTGACGGTTCTGCGGGTTTGCAGGGAAGCCACTTGAAAATCTTCTTGATTATATTGAGTCTTTGGAAGCAGGAGGCAGAGACTGTGTTCACACGACCTGTCATAGTGAGCTGGCTGTCGACTATTATTGTGAGGTTCTTCTCATGGGTGGTTGGGTTGGACTTGGGTCCAAAATCAGTAGGCCACTAGGTTTTGTCCAATAGTGAGGTGTTTTTATTGAGGATGACTACTTCTGTCTTGTCTGTGTTGAGCTTTCGGTAGTTGGTTTTTATCCATCAGCCAAATTCAGACATACTGGCAGAGGAGTTAGTTCGGGTGTTCAGTGTTTTGTCGGAGTGGGAGAGGATGAGGGACAGGAGTATTCCTGGTTGTATTTAACAACCTTGTTCTCCAGGAGACAATTGCGTGTCTTAGCCCAGGAAGCTAGGGGTGTTGTCAACTACTGGCCACTTAGCTAGAATTAGCCATCTGCGTGGGTACAGAATAGCTACCAGAAGAAAGTATTGCCTTAATATTTCTCCTTTTGACTTGTTGATCCTAAATAGGGCTGTCAGGATCTGCTCTCTTTTATTCCCAGATCCCTCCTGGACCCTTTGGCTCCAACCCCACAGAAGGGAGAACAAGTTCAGATCCAGAGAGAGGGGAGAAGAACCCATCTAAACAAGGGAGTGGCTAAGGGCCTGCCAGGAGCTCTTCTACAGAGAAGAAGATTTCAGCCATCTTGAGAACTTCTGAGAATTTGTATAGTAAAGCATAGAGGAAGTACTGCAATGGAGGTGGCCAGAGGGCTCGTAGACCGGTCCGGGTAGGAAGAATTCTCCAATCACTGCCTAGTCCATTGGGTAAAACAGGCACCTCACCACCACCCCAACAGAACATCCCATGCCTCAGACTGTGGAATTGCCAGCTTTAATGTAAAGCTACAAAGCTGACACTTGTGTTGAGTCCTAATCAGGCAGTGTTTAGTGACTTGGTAAGGGCCCTCCCATTCCAAATGAATAACCCACTTTCTGGCTGCAGTAATGTGAGTTTTTAGCAAAATGTCACTTCCCTTCCCACCAGATTTTAACTCTGCCTTTTAAAGCGAATTGTGGCCCTATCTGATGTGCTCTTTTTCAGTTATGATCTGTTTCAGCAGACAATTTTTTTAATTATGCTGAAAATTACTAAAAACTATTTAATATAACATAGAGGCATCTGACTGCCTCTGCACTAGCCCCTCTCTATTACAATACTGTTTTGATCTGTCTCTGGGACGGATTTTCAGTTGCAATGCAGGTATTAGGGGCTGTGGCAGAACATCATGCCAGGCACCTTCTGCCACAATGCTCTTCTCCTTATAAAACACCTGCACCGAGGTGCATCGCTCACTATGAAGCACAATTCAGATTTGCCGATTTGCACATCTCACCAGATAAATGCTCTACATCTCGGCTGTGAGGTAGAGCCTGTCCCCAGGAACAATAAAAAGATATTTACACCTTAAAGAACTGTGGACCTGATGCATAAAGTCCAAGTTGCAAAGCAGTAACAGGGACATTTACACATTTTTCATGCAATGCAGGGCAGCAAACAAAAGCGCACTGCATTGCGTGAAAGGGAGACAGCAGAAAGGCACCATATCTATTGGTATATGGTGCTTTCTACTTACTCCTAGCACTGGCGTACTGTGTGCTGCCTAGCACCAAAGCAGGCACCCTTGCACCAGGCATTACAACAATCCTCAAAGGCGTTTTCCTCTTTCTATGCGTGCAGAATAAGGAAAGAGGAAGTAATGAGGAGAAATAAAGATATTTCTCCTGGTTCGGAGAGGTGCAGCATTTTAGTGCAATCCCAGGTTAAATCACCTTAGTAAACCAGGGGTTGTGTCAACATCCATGGGTGGATGCGTGGGAACGTCAATGCTCTGCCCATGGAACGCCTCCTGAATGTAAAGTAACGCAAGGCAGGCTACCTACTGTCTTGTGTTACTCTTTTAGGAAAAAACCCACCCAAAGCAATGCAAATCTGATTTGTGTGGCTTTGGAAATCACAAATAATATTTTGCATCATGGCAGTGCCACTAATGTGGCACAACCATGCCACAAAAGTTTACTAAATCTGGGACTCAGTGTATTTTGCACTCTTGGGTTATATTTCCTAAGGCACTGTTCCAGCGCAAAGAGACGCAAAGCGACACAAAGTGGCACGTGGCATTTCAGTACTACAGACATAGGGGCAGATTTACAAGCCCCTTGCACCTTCTTGCGCCGCCATAGCGTCACTTTTTTTGACGCAATGGCGGCGCAAAAAATGCGGCCTATTTACAACGTGACGCATCTAGGGAGATGCGTCACGTTGTAAAGCCCTGCGCCACATTATACCTACGTCAGGTATAATGTATGCAGGGTGGGCGTTCCCACGCAGGAAGGCCTCGTAAAAGTGATGCAGTGAAATCTACAAGATTTCACTGCGCCACTTTTAGGATGCCACTGCGTCAAAACCTTACGCCTGCTTGAAGCAGGCGTAAGTAGTGACGCAGTGTAGTGGGAATAGGCCTCAACACGCATTGCTGGAGTTGCGTCGTTCTTGCGACACGACTCCAGCAATGCGTGACTTTTCCGCCAACAGATGCGTCAGAATTTCTGACGCATCTGTCAATCCTTGCGCCATAGTGCGCCGTATTGTAAATACCGTGCATCTATGGTGGCACAAGGGTTTCTAAGGGTGGCGCAGGGAAAGTGACGCATCTATAAAGATGCGTCACTTTCATGTAAATCTGCCCCATATTTTCTTGGAAAGGTGCGCATATCTCAGTGCAAAAAGCACTTTCCGTGCTTTGCATCCAGAGGGCGACACTAGGGCGTTACTTTGGCAGATCAGCACAAACATCCATCGATTTTGACATAAAGCCTAATCTACTCAAATAGCCAGACCAGGCTTTGTGTCAAAACTAGCGCCTCCTTGAAGCAAGCGCTAGCAAAGAGAAATGTTTTAATTTCTTTCAAAACATGCATTGCATATGTGCTGAAGTGCACAGAACACACCCAGTACATGAGGTCAGTCTATTCTAGCCTAGACGTAGGAGCTTTAACTCACTGTGCTATCTTAGAAGGATTGCAGCTGATGAACTGCAAGTGCCAAAAGGTTCTCTGCTTTTACATAAATTGCATCTTACACAGTGCGCTGTACAGCAGGCACATGAACAATCTATGCTACATTATCAGTCAAAACTGTGACAAAATACAGATCTCTTCAGCAAGTGCACTAACCACCAGAGTTATCTCAGTAAGTAAGATATTTTAAAATGCAGCTCTTTGTGCCTAATTAAGTAAGGTAGAACAGAATTACTTTTGCATTTGTCCTTCTTTTCAATTTCTTTGCAGCAGAGTTTTTACAAATAAATGCATACGTTGACTATCAGACTCTGCTTATCATGACTCCGTCCTTTCTGCTTCTACCCCTTACTTCTACCATACCTTGACCTCCAACGTATGGGTTCCCAGAGTAAACTGTTTCCATTTCCAGCACTGTTTGTTACTATGGGCCTGGTGGACACTCTTTGGTTCATCCTTGTGTGCAATGCGAAAAACACGCTTTGCAACCCGGCTTACAGTACCTGTATTGTCAGTGATACTTTAGTGTGTATGAGATCTGATTCAAGACAGCCAATGAGAATCTGCATGTGGAGTGCTGGTCTGGGGCACGGCCATGACAACTTCTTCACAAATTTTCTTTCCCCTGAGATCTAGGTTCCCTTATACAGGTGAGCACCACAAAAACATCTTTAACTCTAACATCACAGTGCAGCAGGTAATCTTTGGTCTAAAACATCACCTATCCTCACTAAACAGCTTAGCTGTTGACCAAGTCAATTTATAAGAATATTTGAAGCAGTGCTTAATTTGTGCCGGTGGTTCATTCAATTCTTAGCGCTGCCACTTGTTTATGACAGTCTACCACATGGTAGCGCTGTCTGCCTATTTTCAGCAGAACACATCAGTTTAGCAAATTAATACAAACTAAAAATAATACTTGCAAGGGCAGTGGGTGGTGCAAGCTGCAGTGGCCTCCTAAGCGCTACCTTGTCCCCTGGCACGTATGTGTTTACAAAGTAAGCACTGATGTAAAGAGACTCTAAAAGGCGGCTGCTAGGCATGTGTTATGCAGATGCTGCATACAGATGCTGCATACAGAGAAAGACGGTGGTGGGGGATGAAGGTGTAACAGGCGGCATGAACAGAAGGTACTGCATTGGTGATGGGAGTCCGCAAAAACTGCTGCTCCCTGGCCTCGCAAACATTGCTGACACAGCTTGACTGCACAGTGACCCTTCAGACACATCCATAAAGTCTGCATGCAGCAGAATCAGTACTGAAGCCTGTGTGCAAGGTGCACCCACACCAGACCGCTTTCGGACACATGTGGGCCTATTTATCAAGGTTCTGCGTCCCCCTTTCACCACGCACGGGGACACAAGGGAGATGCAAAACCGAAGTGAGATTTATCTACCCGCGCTAGGCTGCCTTGAATGCCCATGCATGGCTTGATAAATCTGGGGTAACTCCAGGCAAGGCTCTGTGGCAGGGAGGCATGCCCATGCATGGCTTGATAAATCTAGGGTAACTCCAGGCAAGGCTCTGTGGCAGGGAGGCATGCCCATGCATGGCTTGATAAATCTGGGGTAACTCCAGGCAAGGCTCTGTGGCAGGGAGGCATGCCCATGCATGGTTTGATAAATCTGGGTTAACTCCAGGCAAGGCTCTGTGGCAGGGAGGCATGCCCATGCATGGCTTGATAAATCTGGGGTAACTCCAGGCAAGGCTCTGTGGCAGGGAGGCATGCCCATGCATGGCTTGATAAATCTGGGGTAACTCCAGGCAAGGCTCTGTGGCAGGGAGGCATGCCCATGCATGGTTTGATAAATCTAGGGTAACTCCAGGTAAGGCTCTGTGGCAGGGAGGCATGCCCATGCATGGCTTGATAAATCTGGGGTAACTCCAGGCAAGGCTCTGTGGCAGGGAGGCATGCCCATGCATGGTTTGATAAATCTGGGTTAACTCCAGGCAAGGCTCTGTGGCAGGGAGGCATGCCCATGCATGGCTTGATAAATCTGGGGTAACTCCAGGCAAGGCTCTGTGGCAGGGAGGCATGCCCATGCATGGCTTGATAAATCTGGGGTAACTCCAGGCAAGGCTCTGTGGCAGGGAGGCATGCCCATGCATGGCTTGATAAATCTGGGGTAACTCCAGGCAAGGCTCTGTGGCAGGGAGGCATTCCATGGGTGGGCGTCAGTGTTCCAACGCGTCCACCTATGCATTTTGGTGCATTCCCAGGTCTACCATTAGTGGTAGACCTGGGAATGCTTTGAAATGCTACGCCTCCCCAGGTGAGGCATAACAAGGAGAAATATGTTTATTTCTCCCCGTTTTTTCCTCTTTCTACGGGTGCTGCATTTTGCATTCTGCAGCACACACAGAAAGAGATAAATGCCTCTCAGGATTGTTTTGTGCAGGAAGGTGCCCCTTCCTGCACAAAACAAACCTGCCTACAATGCAGGCACCCTTGCAACATGATGGTGCCTGAATTGGCGCTAGGCAGCCAAAAGTGCACTAGCGCTAGGACAGGACAGCAATGTGCCATATAATAATAAATACGGAACATTCCTGCGCTTTCCCTTTCACACAATGCAGCAGGGTGGCTTGTTGCGTTGCACTGCGTGAAAGAATGATAAATCTGCCCCATAGTGTCCCATGTAGTGCAAAACCCATGTGTCCTGTATACGGGACATGCAGCCAAATACTGCTGAAGATTTGTACGAGCAGCTGCATGTCAGGCGTAAGCTCCATCGTACCATTCCACCCAGTTGGAACCCCTCCCCCTAAGCGAGTGCAACAGATATAAATTCTCTTTACATCTTCTCAGACAAGTCAGCAGAAAACCAAATGATAACTTTGGAGGAGCTGACCAGCACGTGCAACGCACAAATTGTAACGCCTTGTTCCCCGAAACTCATGGCTGTTCTCTCCAACACATTTTAACATTAGGTTCAGACTAGTTTCCCTCCATGCAGACAGCTGCCCCATTGCACTTGTGGGGCGAGGAATGACTATACCAACACCAAGGTATGCAGGTCAGACCCTGACAGATGTCAAGGCATCACAAAAGAAACGGATATACATCTTCAGTGCTGTTTAGGCCCATCTCCCCTCCCCAATGTTCCATTAGTTCACTAGTTCTCTGATAAAGGGATCTGTGGTTCTCAATGGCGTAGACATCTGATGTTGTCTAGATTATCTATTGGAAATATATGGTCTCACTTCCAATGAATGTGGATGATATGAGTGATTTAGGATGAATGGAATAGATTAATTTAATAAGTTATTCTTTCTCCAAAGGATACAATTTTTTGTGATATTTTGATATACTACCCTATTCCTTTGGACAGAAGGGGGTTCCTCTCAGTTCTCAAATATTCTCAATGGCGTAGCACAGACACAGGCATACTACGGTACACTCACGGCCAATATCCGCTTTCATAGATGGACAATTGACGTGTATACTATAGCAGTATTTTAAGTGATATATCCTCTCCTTCACTGTTGATTTGTGGATTAAACGAGGACTGAAGCCGCTATGTTTGTTCACTTACAGCTAATAAGAAGATGAAGTTGTATGCATATGCTATGTCCCTGTAATGGTAATTCATGTAATAACCGGATATGTATGGCAGCTGTATAACCTTCAAAAAAACTAATAAAACAGATCAAACAAACAAAAACAAAAATGCAGGTCAGACCCTGACTGGCACATGTCCTTGAACAGAGTGTCAAGAAAAGGTCAAGTCTAATGTGTTGAGCAGACAACTAACCCTCTGCTGGATATCCAGGGCTTGTATAGACATCAAGAGGGGCAGGAGAGCGCCACATGTGTAGTGTACCTAAGTCACAGAAGACAACTCCAGGGGTCTATCCATGGTTCATGATCACAAGGTCACAGCCCTGATCAATGCAATGGGCAAGTCTCAGTTTGTCAACCTCAAACCTCCTTCTAAACTGGCAACCTCCATACTGTACTGTGCATTTCTGCCTCCTGCGAAACAAGGCCTACGCGCCTCTGTGGGGTGTTCATAGTTCAGAGCTCCTATCCCACACTTACTGTACAAGCCAGGATTTTCATATCCCAGTCAGCATGAGGCACATAGATGATAGAGTGCTCCTGGTGCAGTCTACACAGAGTCTGCACACAAGAAGGCATGCTGCTGGAGTTTGTGGCAATATTCCATGGGATCGGGTGCTTCAAAGAAAAGACCTTAAGTTGCACATCAACAACAAGGTCTAACCAGTGACCCTAGGTTATTGACAGGTGACTTTCAGCATGAGGCAAAAGGTGAAGAAATAATTGCAAAGCTAAACGTGGCTGACATCATTGACAGTGTTGAAGGCCTGAACCCCATTGTGGTAACCCATAATACAAAAAATCCATGCAGATCCACATGTGTGTGAACACGCATGGAAGAACACATAAACCTACTGTTGACGATCTTGTGTCAGACGTGAATGAGCCCCAGTGGTTCTCAAAGTAGATATAGGGTCATATTACAGAAAGGGCCCTGGGTGCGCAAAGGGCATTCACACCCACTTTGTGTGCCCCCAGGTCACTTTGGTATTACAGAAGGAGCAACAGATGCTTGTACGGCCCCTTGTGTAATATAGACAGCACTGGTACACATGTAGCACCAGTGCTATCTCTAGATGGAGTACCCTCATTTGCATGGGGTCGTGGCCCAATGCAAATGAGAGAATCCCTTTGCCTCTGCACCCACGCCATATTACTGACATGGGCGCAGAGGCAAACACGCCCTTAGGCAGTGCACTAAAAGTGCACCACAATAGAGGTGGCGCACGTCAGGGTATGCCCTCAGGGTAGCCCTCTGAAGGAATGAAAAGGGGTCCCACGGATCCCCTATGTGCCTCCCTGCAGGCCATGAACGTCAATTCAGCAAAATGCCAAAGGTAGTGGAAGTGACATCACACGCTACATGACCTTTACTTTCACTCCCACATACATGCTTACACTTACACATACATATACACATACAAACACACACTCTCTCTCACACAAACACACTCTCACCAGCAAGCATGCACACAATGTACATTTAAAAGCATTTTTTACTTACCTTAGTTGCCAGGGAGGGTCATATTCCAGCTAATTCTACTCCATTCACTAATAGTGAATAATGTAATATTATACACTATTAGAGTAACAAAAAATTGACTGAAAACAAGGAAACTGGAGCAACAAGCAACCTCCATAAGGGCGAGCTGCCCCTGTGTTCCTAACACTGATTGTGTCACCTCTGAGGCCAGGGGTTGCAAAGTCAGTGCTGGGAATCCTACGGGGCAAGCCAGGGGTCGCAGCTCTGACCCCTGATGACCCCTAAATCACATCCATGCTGCAGGTGGGTGCAGTCACTCACTGCACCCACCTGCAAAGGGATCTCTAATCCTTCTTTGAAGTGCATGCGGGTTGCCGCCTCCACAGAGAAACAGGGAGCAGCTTTTAAACATCTGATCCGAATATCTCTTGAATGCATTGCCCTGGGGGCAGCGTGAGATTGCGGCTGCCCTGAGGGCAGTGCATTTTTCATTATAGGGCGCACTTTCCCTTTTTGCACTCGGGGCCTCCGCTTAAGGGTGCGCCGTGGCGTAAATAGGGAAAGTGCACCCTTTCAGTAATACAGGGTCTGAAGTTCAGATTACATCAGCTGCTACTGGTCCCTGCCTCCTACATTACAATATTATAAACCCACATTGACACTGTCACGAAAATGTAATTTTGGAATCTGAAGTGCTGCAGATGTGCACTAGAATTGTGTAAAAGGAGTACTGTCCGCCTTGCCGTCACAATCAGGGTGAGCAATGCCACCCTCATCCATGAAGCTTCGTTGGAGGAGGCCAACACTTGCTTAAGAGCAGGGTTTCAGAGGCTGAAGGAGCACAGCCTCACCCTGCATTGTGACAAATGGGAACTGCTAAAGTCCAGCACTGACTTCTTTGGGTATTGTTTTTCGGCTGGGGAGTTGTCCCTGACCTCTCTAAAGAGAAAGATGCAAAATCCAGTGCCACCCAGTGGCCGGAGAAGGGATTACTAAACTGGAGAAATGAATGGTCACGCACAGGCGTATACAGTGACGGCACACTGATAATGGCCCTCTCTTCTAGGAGGCTGAGATTGTAGGCTGCCACAAGTCACTACACATCAAGCAGTCAAGAGAACTCTGTGCTGGTCTCAGGCCATTTGTGAGTGTAAGCGATTTATTAGGAACTGCACACAAAACCATAAGTATTGCTAGCAGTAACAAAAGTAAACACTAAGGAGCATATTTACAAGCCCCTAAGGTCATCGGGCGTTGCTTTTTCAGATTTTCTGGTGGTGTTGCGCTATTCCCCATATTTACAAGGTGGTGCTAAGGTTTCTGCAGCAGTCCGCTGCAGCAAAGGGGCGTGCAATGAGTGTTGCTGTGGGCTTTCCACCGAAACACCCATTGATTTTTGACCCTTCCCTATATTTGCAAGGATGGGGCAGTGCCAAAAATTAAGGGTAGGTAATACCTGGTCTTAGAATGGTGATACAAGGAGAGATTATTAATTTCTTCTCGTTCTTTGCTCTTTCTTTGTGTGCTGTATTGTGCAGCACACATAGAAAGAGCAAATCACCATTATTGATTGTTGATGTGCATGAAGGTGTTCCTTCCTGCACATAAACAATCACCCCTGCAGAGCAGGGACCCTTGCAACATGGTGCAATGGTGCCTGCACTGACGCTAGGCAGCTTTTTTAGCACCAACGTTAGGTGAAACGCAGGGGTGCGCCGTATTTTTGCAAATATGGCGCATCCCTGTGTTTTGAAAATGTCTGAGCGTGGTGTTGCCAAATTTGGCCTAACACTGTGCTCCGGCATTTTCTTGTAAATATCCCCCTTGATGTCAGGCCTGCCTACCTAGAAACTATTTCAAAGTGTGAGAGAGCCTGGGAAGGGTAGGGGCTGGGGCATTGACTCCACCAGTGTCTGAACGGACCTGGAGAACTGGAGAAGCAATGGAAGGGGATGGGCCATATAAAGGGTGTAAGGTTTAGAGCCCCTTATGTCCTACGAAGCCTCTACTACCACCTTCAAAATACAGCGACGGAGGATTTTGAAGACACAACCCTATCATGGGGAGGTTACAAAACCCTTAATGGACTTCAAGAGTGCAGAGCCTTCTCCTCCCCCAGCGCCTTGAGACCCTCGCTGGTATGTAGTGCGCTTTATAAGTGACATGATTGATTGATTGATTGATTGAGCACACAAGGTGGAAACCTATTCCATGTAGGGGTTTCCAGCACACCTTGTTCTCATCATGTAATATCAGCTCTTCACTTGATGATAATGTGTAGAAAGTCAATATTGTGTGTCATATGGTGGCACCGTATGCGTTGTGAGGTATGAAATGGAACACCTACACCTTCCTGCAAGGATACCGATATACTCTGCATGTTACCACTGTCCTTTAGCCATGAGCATGGGGCAGATGTTACTAGACTCTATCCCTCACTATGAATCATAGAGTCTCCTCCAATCAATAACAAAGAAGTGGTGTTCGACCAATGATGGTCCAGTGAGGCAACCAGCGGTCAGCTACACACCAGAGGCAACCAGCGGTCAGCAACACACCAGAGGCAACCAGCGGTCACCCACACACCAGAGGCAACCAGCGGTCAGATACACACCAGAGGCAACCAGTGGTCAGCTACACACCAGGGTCAGTCAGCGGTCAGGTACACATCAGAGGCAACCAGCGGTCAGCTACCCACCAGAGGAAACTAGTGGTCAGCAACACACCAGGGGCAACCAGCGGTCAGGTACACACCAGAGGCAACCAGTGGTCAGCTACACACCAGAGGCAACCAGCGGTCAGCTACACACCATAGGCAACCAGCAGTCAGCTACACACCAGAGGCAACCAGCGGTTAGCTACACACCAGAGGCAACCAGCGGTCAGCTATACATCAGAGGCAGCCAGCGGTCAGCTACACACCAGAGGCAGCCAGTTGTCAGCTACACACCAGAGGCAACCAGCGGTCAGCTACTCTCCAGGGGCAACCAGCGGTCAGGTACACACCAGAGGCAACCAGCGGTCAGCTACACACCAGAGGCAACCAGCGGTCAGCTACACATCAGAGGCAACCAGCGGTCAGCTACACACCAGAGGCAACCAGCGGTCAGCTACACACCAGAGGCAACCAGCGGTCAGCTACACACCAGGGGCAACCAACGGTCAGGTACACAACAGAGGCAACTAGCGGTCAGCTACACATCAGAGGCAACCAGCGGTCAGCTACACACCAGAGGCAACCAGCGGTCAGCTACACACCAGAGGCAAGCAGCGGTCAGCTACACATAAGAGGCAACCAGCGGTCAGCTACACACCAAAGGCAACCAGCGATGAGCTACACACCAGAGGCAACCAGCGGTCAGCTACACACCAGGGGTAACCAGCGGTCAGCTACACACCAGCGGCAACCAGCGGTCAGCTACACATCAGAGGCGACCAGCGGTCAGCTGCACACCAGAGGCGACCAGCTGTCTGCTGCACATCAGAGTCAACCAGCTGTCAGCTACACCCCAGAGGTAACCAGCTGTCAGCTACACACCAGAGGCAACCAGCTGTCAGCTACACACCAGAGGCAACCAGCTGTCAGCTACACAACAGAGGCAACCAGCTGTCAGCTACAGACCCGAGGTAACCAGCTGTCAGCTACACACCAGAGGCAATCAGCGGTCAGCTACAAACCAGAGGTAGCCAGCGGTCATCAGAGGCAACCAGTGGTCAGCTGCACACCAGAGGCAACCAGCGGTCAGCTACACCCCAGAGGCAACCAGCTGTCTGCTACACATCAGAGTCAACCAGCTGTCAGCTACACACCAGAGGCAACCAGCTGTCAGCTACACACCAGAGGTAACCAGCTGTCAGCTACACACCAGAGGCAACCAGCGGTCAGCTACAAACCAGAGGCAACCAGCGGTCATCAGAGGCAACCAGTAGTCAGCTGCACACCAGAGGCAACCAGCGGTCAGCTACACCCCAGAGGCAACCAGCTGTCAGCTACACACCAGAGGCAACCAGCTGTCAGCTACACACCAGGGGCCACATGTATCAATATTAGGAATAGCGATAACCTAATTGCGATTTTCTGCAAATCGCAATTGTGTAATCGTTATTCCAAATGTATGAAACTCCATGAGTTTCATTTAGCAATTCCAATGGGGTCGCAAATCGACCTAGCTCTTGAATATTAACGAAGCAGGTTATAATTTGCGACAGATTAGGAATCGCTAAAACACAGGGATGATGGCCTGCTGGGTTCAGCAGACCACCATGTTGGTGATTGCTTTTAAATAAAGCAATCTTTTTTTCAAATGCAGCCCGTTTTCCTTAAAAGAAAATGGATTGCATTTAAAAAAAAAAAGTTTTCTTTTAACTTTTTAAGAGCAAGCTGTGGTCCCATGTCTGCTCTTAAAAAATGTTTCTACTACCATCCACAAAGTGGAAGGGTTACCACCAACATGAAGTTGGCGGTATAATGCAAATGTTTTGCAACAATATTTCAGTCGCAAAACATTCTTACATACTGCTGCGATTCAGTATTAGGCAGGGGCTCCTTAAACACGCCCCTTCCTAACGCTGAATGGCAAACCGTAATAGGTTACCAAATCGCAAATAGTGTTTGGTACCTAGGAAAAGCCTTTTTTCCGGTCGCAAATGGTGAATCGGGTTATTTGCGACCTTAAAAAAGGTACATCCATGTGGCCCCAGATCATCAACGCTGCAAAAGAAAGACAAAGGGGCATATTATCAAGAACGGCGTTAAAATTATCGCCACTTTAGCGGCAGAAAACTGCCGCTAAAGCGGCGATAATGGGCTTGATAATATGCCCTTGAGAATTCCAATAGAAGCCCATGTTGATACCAGAACATGGGCTTCTATTGGACTTCTGAAGGGCATATTATCAAGCCCATCATCGCCGCTTTAGCGGCAGTTTTCTGCCGCTAAAGCGGCGATAATTTTAACGCCGTTTCTTGATAATATGCCCCTCAATCTTGTTCTGAGATCACCACCCTGAGATTAATTCCAGATTATTGTTTAAACCGAGATTGGGGATTGTCTCAGGCATCAATAGAAGACTCATAAATGCTCACCATAGTGCTGAATGCATGAGAAAAAACTGAAGTGAGCCCCAAGGGCAGGTGAGCCCATAGGCTTCTCAGTGATGCAGAGATTGGAACCAGGGGCCCAGGCTCTAATTAACAGCCACAGTCAGGGACAGTCACTAGATATGAAATTAATCCTGCATGTGGACCTCAGGCTGATTAAGCAGTTGTATCTTCCACTGTGTATAAATTCAAGTCCCGCTGTTGACCATGGGCCAACCCCACCCCATCCCATAGATGGAAAGGCTATGCTTGTTGAGGACGATGTGAGGATTTGTTTTGTTTCATGAAACTGGAGCGGAATATAATGTCACATATGGGCTTTGGAATCAGACCACAGCAACCTTTAAGATCCGGGAATTTTTTGTTTGGTTCAATGTTAATATGTTGGTTAACAGAAGGCTGGAGCTTACATTTTTGGGTATTACAAGAGCAGACCCACCCACCAATGTATGTCTCAATCTGCACCTCATGTTACTTCTGCACGTGCCCTACCTCGGGGCCTCTCGCACCTTGACAGAGTGGTAGTTTTATCCAGCATTTTATCAGGGTTTAAAGAGGTGGTCTTATTGGCCTCCAGCAGTGTTTAATTTGTGCTGGTGTTTGTCGGTGCTTACCACCTGCACTTTTTTCTAAACACAGGCACTTATTTATGACAGTCCATCACATACTGGAGCTATCTACTTTTGAGCAGAGCTAATAAATAAGAAAAAATGATCAATATAGTTTAAAAAAAATAAAACCATGGGGGCAAGCCATGCCTACAGCGTGAAGTGACATGGAAATACCTTGGACCCTGGTACTTATATTTTTACAAGATTAACTGGTCTTCACGAGGGTGCTAGGAATGCCTGCATAGACCCACCTTCATTGATGGGTGCTGGGGGTCCCTGGAGTAGAGCAAGGCACACAGACCAGGTCTTTGGGGTGCTCCTTACCCCTCCTAAAGGAAGATGGGATAAAATGTAGCCCTCCTTCTGGTTGGTCTGTTTTGCCCCCTCCATTGAGAGGTGCATCTGCTCGGGCAGGTTTCTTCTTTCATGTGCAGCACAGATCCATGTGCCACCTTTATAAAGCATGACTGCTTTAAGAGTGCTGAAACATTCAGTATAACAGAAACGCCCCTTCCAATGTAGCTTAGTGCCCATGCCTCAGTGCAGATGCAGCTAAGCACTGTTTGAGCAAACTCTACACTATTATAACAAGACTCAATGGGGCATATTTACAATGAAATGTCGGAGCGCGTAGCTGAGCCGAATTTGGCAGCGCCACGCTCTGACATTTCCAAAACGCAGGGATGCGCCATATTTACATCAATACAGCACACCCTTGTGTTTTCCCTAGCACTGGCGCTAAAATTAGCTGACTAGCGGCAATACACACACCCTTGCACCATAGTGCCAGGGTGCCTGCATTGCAAGGAATGATTGTTTATGTGCAGGAAGGAGTCCCTTCCTGTACATAAACAATCCATAATGGTGATTTGTTACGTCTATGTGTGCTGCAGCACATAAAAGTAGCAAAGTGTCATTATTTAATGATTGTTTATGTGCAGGAAGGTATACCTCCCTGCACATAAACAATCATTATTGCCGTTTTGCTTCTTTCTATGTGTGGTGCATTCTGCAGCACACATAGAAAAAGGAAAAACAAGGAGAACTAAAAGTATTTCTCCTCATTTCCCCAATCTAACGCCTGCTTTTGCACGGCATTCGTTTTTGGCGCTGCCTCAGATTTACACATCCTTGTAAATCTGGGGCAGCAGCAAAAATCAATAGGTGTTGCGGTGAAACACCCACAGCAACACCCATTGCACACCCCTTTCAAGTTAAGTGGTGTGCTTAAAGGGGCCGTATTTTCAAAGCAGCATTTTAATGCCGCTTTGTAAATATGGAGTAGGGCATAGCGCCACCAGAACGTTGCTAAAAGTGACGTTCTGGTGGTGCTATACCCTTGTAAATATACCCCAATGTATCTGAGCAACTTCCTCATAGGAATAGGTGTGTCTAAAAGTAAGAGCTTTGCACAGGGCAGTAAAAACCAACAGCACTTGACTGGTTAACATGTGAACTGTCTGATTTGCTAGTTGTGGATGTGATTGTTAACTTGTTTTTCTTTTTTTGAGCGGATTAGTGGGATATGCCGTGTCTATGGTATCTGGACAACCTGGTATCTAGTAATGTCTTTGACACTGTTTTCTGCTTTAGGAATGTTCCATTAACAAATAAAACACTGTGGGGTAGATTTTCAAACATTTTACGCTGGGTTAGCTTCACAAAAGTGATGCTAACCAGCACAAAATGTTTTTGGAGGAATTTTTCCAGCGCAAAACAAGTTTTACACTGGAAAGCACCCTAAAAGTGGCGGAATGCACTGGTTTGCGTTACTTAGTGCCAAGGGGGCATTACATGGGTGGTACAAGGGCTTTCCCATGCAAAAACGCATGCCTTTTGAAGCAAAACCCTATCTACAAAGAATTGAAGACAGGATTTTGGGCCAAAAGTTAACGCCACTTCATAAGAGGCGCTAACAGGAGAATTTTTTTTATTTCTCCTTTCTTTTCGGACTTTCCATGCGTGCTGCACTGTGCAGCACACATACAAAGTAGGAAAAGCTTTTAAACGTGTCTAGGCATGGTATGAGTGGCGCACAGCAGCTGAAATTAGCGCCGGGACTAGGGAAAGGACAGGAGAGAGACAAATCTCTGAAGAGATGGCGTTCTCCTGCTTCCTCCCTGTCACTCAATGCAGCGCAGCCTCTTTGGGGGCTGCGCTGCGCTGCGTTGCATTCAGTTTCTGAAAATCTGGCCCTGTGTTTGTATGGGGTGGGCACTGTAGGCTGGATTCTCAATGAGTACATGTACTCCCTTACACAGATGTAAATTTACAACTTCTTAGCTATTAACAACAAGCATTGGCATAGTCAATAGGTCTCGCCTCTGGGACCTTACAAGTGTTTTGCTAGAGGTGTTTGGAAGTTTGGTAAGAGATGCAATTTAACATAAAGGGATATGAAAAAGGAAACCAGGAAAGTGTGATGGGGGGAGGGAGGGAGAAGCAAAGGGATGAGAGAGAGTGAGATAAAGAAAAAGCAGATGGCGAGAAGAAGCGAGTAGGTGGATAAATATAAAATGGGCTTGGTAAATATAGAAAAACTTTTTAGTGGTCGCAAACCCCTTTATAGATGAGGAAAAGGTAAGGGAGAGGTGGGGTTATATCAGAGCTGCTGACTTTGGTACTGGGGAACCAGGATCGAATCTCGGCATCAGCTCAACAGCCTGTGATTCTGGGCGAATCCCTTAATCTCCCAATGCCTAAAAATAAAAAGTGAATGTGGCCTAGTGTAATGTAACTGGTACTCATGAAAAGTGCTCCAAAACATTCGGGTCGAGTTCGTGTTTTATAAAGCTACAAAAAACTAGGAAGCTTTAAAAATAAAAAAGACCAAACTTGTTAATAATTTCCTTCCTGTGACTCTTGCACATTTTCTTACATTGCTACGTTCGTGGAGCTTGTTAGCTCCGTTTCTTTACTGGTGTGAGTGCCTAATAGTGCTTACAAAGAACCACTTCAGGTGGACATGATCCGCGCGGGGATGGGGGGCTACAACAAGCTTTCGACTTGTTTTCTTGAAGCCCATAAACACGGAGATTGGCAGCTGGATGAGGTGGCAGTAACTTTCCAGCGCCATAGCCGGACCCCCGCCGCCCGTGATGGCGCTACACCACCAAGGTATGCCTCTGTCACAGTGCTAAGTGTGGCCAGAGTCCTGTTAAGAGGAGGGAGGGGGGCTTCCTTCGAGGCGCAAGTAGAGCCAAATTTGGGGGGGGGGGGGGGTTAATTCTTCCAGCAATAGGTAGAGTGGAGATGCAGGGGCTCTAAGAAGGGGTGAAAACACAACAAAGCCTCGTTAGCAAGTGATGCGACTTATGGTATTAATAGCCTGTTCTCATGTGAAATTTTGATTACCCTTTGCTGAGCTGGCCATGACAGCCCTTCCTGTGCCAGGGGCCTTCCCAGCAGCTACCATGGACCCGGCTCCGAAAGCATTCCTGCGGCCTTCAAGGTTTGAGCTAAAATACTATGCTCTAATGTCCAAACATGCCAACATTTCAGAAGAGCAAAGTGGGAGATTTAAAAAAAAAAATCGGGAGAATGGGGTCTTGATCGGGTTACTGTCATGTATGGGCTTTGGAAGTGTGCTGCTGCAGGATCGGACATTTGAAACGCAAATGCACGTTTTTTTCTTACCTTTCAGAAGCATGGCAGGTTGCTGGCAGTACATACACCCTACGCCCCCCCCCCCCCCCCCTGTGTGGCAGCCCGGGCTGAAACAGCTTCCCGGGCACACACACAGCCGCCCCCCCCCAGTACTTCACAGGTCTTTAAAAGACCATTCGCTTGTTAATGAGGCTTTGTTGGTTTTTCACCCCTTCTAGAGCCCCTGCATCGCCACTCTGACTATTGCTGGAAGAATTAGCACGTTACACAATACCAAGCCCTGTCAGCTGAAACCCCCGAGGAATCGGGTTTTTGCTTGCAGGAATCGGGAGGCGGGAGACTAGCCTTGAAATCGGTAGTCTCCCGCCTGAATCGGGAGGGTTGGCATGTCTGAATGTCTATAATATGAACTGCAAACTGATTTGCAAACTATTGCGTTCATATTGAAGAGGAAGTCAAGTACGCATTTATCAGACCCACTTATAGGACTTTTTTCTAGGCAAGCCAAAGATATCGAAATTTAGCAACAGAATATAAATAAAGTTTTCACTCTTTCACACTTGCCAAGTGGCGATCTCGCAGTGACACAGGAAAGCAGATGCCATTTGCGCAGGCACTGTTCAGCATGTGCCAATGGTAACTTCCCTGTACAGAGGGGTTAGGAAGCTACCCTCTAAATAAGAAACTGTGAAAAGGAAACCGGAAAAAGAAACGTAATAAAAAGTGTAGGGTTCTTGAAAAGGTAAAAGAATCTGCAGCATGTAACGCTTATAAAGTCGATTAGTTGTCTTCACGCAGTCGGACCTTTGTGTGGCAAATCCTGCTGTCTTGGGACCCTTGATTAAACGTTGACAAAGCAAACAACCGAGAAGGGTTTTAAAATGGAAAGTCTTTTTGGGAGGCCGACTCTAGACCAGGTAAAAGAGGCCTGAACTGTGTGGCAAGGCAGTGCTGAATGCTCACATGATCTCGTGATCTTGTTCGCCCCAATGCAGCCATGCCAAATTCTAATGCGTGCAACCAGCCGCTCCTCCTTTAATAGAAAAGAGCAACAACAAAAAAACAACCAGGGCCCGTTTGTTTATAGAACAATTATCGCTGGCAGATCTTCTGTGAGCTTCTCTTCACATTCCCGACAGCCAAGTCTCAATTTGTTGCCGTGCCAACTCAATCAACGTTCATCGCAAGAGATTCAAAAGTTAAGATTTGCCATCAGAGGCTGATGCTGAAAAAACACCTCATGACTATCTGCTGAAAAAAAGATGACGCTTCCCTAAAATAGTCACGAGAGTCGCGCACAGGTGGCTACGTGTTCACAACACAAATAGGGTAATATGCATCCTGCTGTGCTAAATGTTTCAGTATTATTTTCTAGAACCATCTTCAGCTTTGCAGACACTCCATTTCGTCTCATAGAACCGTCCTGGGGCTGCGCAGTTTTTATGGCTTAGCAAACGGAGCGAACATAGCGCAGTTTTTATGGCTTAGCAAACGGAGCGAACATATTTGCTCATGTTATGGGACAAGTGAGAGAGGGAAGGGCAGACTCATTAAACTCCTGGCGGGCGCGTGAACGGACATGGAAACAAGCGCGGCCGCGAAAGTTAAAGCGACCGCGCTAATTAGACAAAGAAATGTCAGGAATGCAGCTGGCACCCGGCCGCGCTGCTGCTCGCTCCCGAGCTCCCTAGGCCAGGGGAGTTAACGTTTTTCGAGAGAAGGCGGGACATGCACCCGCCTTTGGCCAATTGCGGGCTTTCAATTTTTGAAAGCCACACGCAATGGCCAATCACTTCAGCTTTTCAGCAAACTCGTGCGTGTGGTTTTTTTTATCCACATGCACGAGTTTGCTGAAAAGCTGAAGTGATTCCAAGAGGTCATTTTCTAGAGCAGCGCATGCGCGCTGCGCTAGGCTCGACCTAAAAATGACCAATTATATATCTGAATAACTGCACCAGTTACAGCTTTTCAGACATACTCTGGAAATCTCATGTGACTTTTTATGCATTGAAATTTTCTCAATGTGGAATTGTACACACAATAATTTGGGGGTACTTCATTTCCTTCCCGGCCCTAGAAAGAGATTTACTCCAGTCCCTTAATGGGGTAGATCTCCTACCATTTTTAAGGTGAGCATGGCTCAAAGAGGAGTTTGCGGACACTCACAAACTAACTTGTTTGTGGATGGTCTGAAACTTTCAAGGCAAACCAATGACACCAGTTCGGTGAGGCAACGTGACCCTTGGGGAGGTGACCGCTCCTCGCTTGCACAGCTTGGGGAGACCCAACAGGAAGGAAATGGCCAGACCCTGCAACACTCTGATCCTCAGGCATGCTTCCAGAAAATGGAGCAGCCCTGCCCAGTCTCTCTACAACATACGCCAGCCCTGCAAATATAGACACATAGGGGAGCTCCACTCAAGCAGTAAAGCTATTACTCCCTCACATGGCTTCTTCCTCAGTCTCCAGTAATGCACAGGGGCATAACAAAGCAAAAATTGAGACAGGCACATTGACTGCTTTGCCGGCTATGTTAATTTTCCGTCCAGCCTACAACTCTCGAGGTCCTTGGGATATTGTAAACAGGATAAATATGCTTAAAATCTGCTGATTCCTGCCAGGCCTCGACAAAATAAACAGCAAGGACTTGGACCGCGTAGATTTCTTGCCGCCCGGACCAGGGGAGAGTAGGAAATCCTCTGAAATTCGATTTTATGACGTTAAAATCAAGGACCTTAGGGGCAGATTTACAAGCCCCTTGCGCCACTTTTGCGTCATTTTTAACATGGGAAAAATGACGCAAAAGTGGCGCAAGGGGCTTGTAAATCTGCCCCTTATTCTTTAGCACAGCGCCCTGCTGGAAGATTGGGTGAATCCATGTGAGCTCGCCAGCGCCAGAGAAATATCCTCACTTCCTGTCCCAGTCCACCCGGGATAACCTTGCCAGTACAAGAGCCAGCCAATCTGTGTTGGCAGGTGCAAAATGGCCACTCACTGACTCGATACAAGTAAAGCAAAACTTCAAAATTACCTTATCCACGATACATGGAACCAGGTGTACTGGCTTCCTGCCGTCTGGCAACACACGTCTCGACTAGCTCACAGCTGCCCTTCATGCCCATTCCTAGCACACATGTGCCAACAGAAAACCTGACCACAGCCCTCAAGAGAAAGATCGCTCTAACGTCATAAAATATTGCAGGTGCAAATAAAATCTCACTGGACCCCGAGCTAGAAACCTACTTACGTGCACTCTGCTGGCCTTTTCACCTGTGGATCTGTCGAGCTCTCTTAAAATCTTGAAGGGCTTGAAATCGGGTTCGCCTGCGGACCCCTGTACGGCGAGACTGCTTGCCGCAGTCGCGGAGATCATCAACCCCGAAGTTAATTTAATCATAAACGCCTCCCTTCGTGAGGCTCGGGTACCGGAGGCCTGGAAACAGGCAAAAATCCTTCCCCTTTTGAAGAAGCCCACTCTTTATGCCCTGATCCCTGGGAATTATCGCCCTATCTCCCTCCTGCCCAGTTTAGCGAAAGTCTGTGAGAAGGTGGTGACCAGACAACTTACGGAGTTTGTTGAAGGGTCTGATGTTCTGCATCCAGCGCAGTCTGGGTTTCGCTCCTCCTACAGCACCGAGTCAGCGCTGGTGGAGATTTCCGAAGCCATTCGCGAGTGCTTAGACGCTGGTGGGAGAGCAGCACTGGTAATGCTCGACCTGACGGCGGCATTTGACATGGTACCACACTCCCTGCTGCTCACCCGACTTACTGAGATAGGTGTCTCAGGCGCTGCCTGGGGCTGGCTGAGGTCCTTCCTTGAAGGGCGGGTCCAACAGGTCTGGTTGCCACCAGCCGCCTCAACACCGCAGTCAGTCACCACTGGTGTCCCACAGGGGTCTTCCCTTAGCCCCCTTCTTTTTAACATCTACGTCACTCCTCTGGTCCACTTAGCCGAGGGGTTGGGGGCTAAGGTGATAGCCTACGCTGATGACACCCAGCTTCTCTTTACCTGGGGAAAGGATGAGGACTCTGTATCCTTCGTTCAGCACTGCTTGTCTTCGGTCTTTGAGTGGCTTGCGTCGGCCCAACTCAAATGTAACGAAGACAAGTCAGAGATCCTACTCTACGGCAAATTCCCTTTAGGCTTCAGAGACGCGATCTGGCCTCATGGGTTCCCCCTACCAACCTCTAATGGCAAATCCGCCAAAAACCTTGGAGTGTGGTTCGAGGATAACCTCTCCTTTCCCGTTCAGGTGAAAAAGCTCTCAGGCAGTTGCTTTGGCCTTCTAAAAACACTAAGGAGTTTTTTACCCCTCCTCCCTAGGCTGGCCAAAGAGACGGTCATCCGTGCCTTGATCCTTTCCCGTTTGGACTACGCTAATGCGTTGTACATAGGCATCCCTGGATATTCTCTGAATAGCCTCCAGGTCATTCAGAATGCGGCCGCCAGGCTTCTCTTGGGAATCGCTAAGAAGTGCAACGTGCGGGAACATCTTCGCGTACTCCACTGGCTCCCCGTGGCGGATCGGGTTAAATTCAAGTCCCTGGTCATTGCTCACCGAGCCCTCTATGGTCGTGGGCCTGCCTATTTACAGAAGCGGTTCTCCTTCTATGTCCCGCTGAGACAACTGCGCTCTTCATCCCTCCTTCAAGCTAGGGTGCCCCGCTTCACCCGTCACAAGATGGGCGGCTGCTCCCTGGCTGTTAAGGCGGCCCAGGCTTGGAATGCCCTTCCGTTTTCACTGCGCAAAATTCATGATCCGTTTAGCTTTCAAGAAACTTTTAAAAACTTACCTGTTTCCGTAAATATGGGTGGTGTAGTTCAGGGACTCCTCTTGGATTCGCGCCGGGACACTCCTCGGAGTAGCTGTTGCGCGTTATAAGAGTACTTAACATAACATAACATATGACATAATATGCCTCCAGGAGACTTGGAGCCTTGGAGAAACACCTCTCCGGGAATACGCACAATTCTATAAATCTACAGAAAAAATGGAGGCAAATGCAGGCTAAAAGGTGTGCTCAGCATTTACGTGACACTCAACAAAATGATAAATGCAATTGAACTTGAAACAAACTCTCCTTACATACAAGCGGACAGTGGCAGGGTCTGCAAGCGTCCATCCTGACTCTGAAAACATTGGAAACGCTCTGTGCGTGTTTTTAACTTTTTAAATATAGCGTAATTTTTATCAAGGTGTTTAGAAGTCTGATTTAGTCTTGCTCACCTTGTATTTACTTGACCCCTCTGTGGCTAACCCCGCCCCTGTTCTGCCGCGGCTGCAGTGCTGTTTAAGCGGAGGGCTGGGCTAAGGTTTTTCCTCACTTCGGCCAGGCCAACCACTCCGGGGGAAGTCTGCAGTCTAGTTTTGGTGGCTCACCGCCTATTTAAATTGCATGCCAGAGCAGACGCGCGCCGCCGGCGCACCGAAGCCGCGCCAGAGGCAAGCTTGTCTGCGCCCGTCCGGGGCAGGCCGGGGCTAGGGGTCAGAACCCCTGCCTGTTTCAGGAGAGACCAGTCTTTGAAGTAGTCAGCGGAGCGGTTAAAAGAACTAGAACCACCTCTCCTAGAATCATGCAGGCGCACTCTATCTACTGCTCATTTAAAACGACCATACTGAAGGCAGGCCCTAGGAAAGAGCACAAATTAAAGCTCTTACTTATTAATTGTAGGTCACTTAGCAAACATAAGATTGAAATCCATGATTGTATTATAGAAAATCAACCTGATGCCTTGTTTCTCACGGAAACATGGCTGAACGAGGCTTCCGCCCCCGAGATATTCCAAGTTCTTCCGCAGGATTATGGCATCCTCAGACAGGATCGCCCTATTAAGCGAGGAGGAGGAATAGCCATTATTTACCAACTATCCCTAAAATGTACTATGGAAACAGCCAATATAGATAATAGTGAAGCCGCCTTCTTTAAGATAATGGCGGCTAACAACTACACAGTCAATGGCTTCCTGATCTACTGACCTCCAGGCCCGGCCACTAATTTTATCTCAAGCCTCGTGGAATTAGTGGTGCAACCAGCGCTACGCCATAAAAATTTGACTGTTTTGGGTGACTTAAATTTACACTTTGATGACCACACTAGCAGTGAAGCACAGTTCCTACGTCAGGAATTAGCCGCCCTTCAGCTAGAGCTTAAATCCGCTCATCCGACACACCGACTAGGTCATATACTAGACCCTATTTTTTCCAGATGCTTAGAGTTAGAGACTGAAACCCCGATTGCAGTTACTTGGTCCGATCACCATCTTGTGGGGTTTTCTATTCTATTAGCTAAATTTCATCCTAGAGCTAGAATAGAACTAAGTACCCCACACAGGAGATGGACCAGATTCAATTCTGAGAGCTTTACTCAAGCTCTTCAGCCGAGTTGTCCTCTACTGGGAAAGGATATTAATGTTGCTAGCAGAGTAGTGGATAAGTGGATTACTGAAACACTGGATGTAGTGGCTCCATGGACTTCCAATATCCCCCGTAGACTAACTAAATCAGCGCCATGGTTCAATGAAGCTCTAATGACAGCTAAAAAATCCTGTAAGCGCTTAGAGCGCCAATAAAGAAAAGATTTTTCGGATAGCAACAAGGCTACCTATAAGTCAAAATTAAAGAACCACCATTCTCTTATTAGGAAAACCTGTGCTGCCTATTACAATGACAGAATAGAGCAGGCGGATAACTTCTATAGAGAACTATTTATCATTCTTAAAGACTTATCCTCTGTAGAGAGAACTATGGCGCCTGCCATTACTTCTCTAGAGTCGTGTAACCAGATTGCCGACTTTTTTGCTATGAAGGTATCTAAAATATATGATGCCTTTCCTGATGAGGCTCGTAACTGTACGCTTTGTCAATCTGGGAGGATCTCTGTGTTTGGGGCCAACTCCCTCTCAGAATTCTCCCTCCCCCTACTGGAAGATTTAAAAGGGGCAGCTTTAAGCATTGAATCCGGCTCCCCAACAGACTCAGCCCTGCCAAAAATCATTAGGCAAGCCCTGGATATAATATTGCCTTACGTACAGCAGCTTCTGGAACTTTCCTTCTACGGTGGTGAGGTCCCGAATAAGTGGAAGCAAGCAATTGTTCTCCCCTTAAAGAAAAAACCATCAGCAGATTCGGGTCCGCTGGATAACTTGCGCCCTAACTCACTCCTGCCCGACTTCTCTAAAATAGCAGAAAAGGTGGTGAACACACAATTGGTTGCGCATATTAATCGGCACAATCTACTTCATCCCACGCAATCAGGCTTCAGAGCTACATACTCTACGGAGTCAGCATTATCTTCGCCATGGAGACAATGCGTAGGTGTGCGGAAGAAGGTCAGACTGTTGCTCTGATCCTGATGGACCTCAGTGCAGCATTCGATACGGTATCCCACAAACTGCTCCTGCATAGCCTTAGGTCAGGTGGGCTGGATGGAGTTGCTCTAAAGTGGATGACTTCCTTCCTTCAGGATTGCAGTTTCCAAGTTACACAACGTACACATACTTCTAAAAGCATTGCACTCTCACAAGGGGTCCCACAAGGCTCAATTTTGAGCCCAACTCTTTTCAATCTTTACATCGAACCCTTGCGGAGATTGTGGAAAGGCACAATGTCATCATTGTATCTTATGCGGATGCCACACAGCTTGTTGTCACCTTGTCCCATAGTTCAGAAGAAGCAGCCATCCAGTTTTCTTCCTGTCTGAGGGACCTTGCTTCATGGATGTCAAGTAATTGCCTCAAACTGAATGGTAGCAAAATGGAGATCCTGGTTGTGGGGAAATCCTCCTCCATCTGGTCCTCAGCGCGGTGGCCGCAGACTCTGGGTCCTACACCTAACCCTAAGGAGGAAGTAAAAAATCTAAGAGTCCGGCTGGACTCTACTCTCTCTTTCGAGACACACACTAGGAAGGTTGTAGGGAAATGTTTTGGAATTCTCAAAATGTTGAGAAAAACCTTGGATATCCTCCCTACTTCAGCCAGGAAAACCCTGGTTCACGCCCTTGTAACGTCCCAGTTGAACTATGGAAATATCCTCTATTTAGGAGCAACTAAAAAATTTCTTCATAGGCTGCAATGCATTCAGAACGCGGCAGCCCGTTTAGTTCTTAACCTACCTAGGAAAGCTTACTCCGTGAAAGCTCTTGACTCCCTACACTGGCTGCCTATTAACAAAAGAATCCTTTTCAAAGCCCTGTGTTTTTGTCCTCGGAGCCTGCAGGGCAAAGGCCCTAGTTATCTCCATGATCTACTTGTCCCCTACAATCTGATTCAACATCTTAGATCTACCGGAGCCTATCTAGTCAAAGTTCCCAAAGTCCGAAGAGCAAGAATGGGTGCGCGCTCGTTCGGCTATTTGGCAGCCAAAAATTGGAATGCATTACCTCTTTCTCTCCGTGCCGAACCATCGGAGAACATTTTCCGGAAAAGATTGAAAACTTGGCTTTTCCAGCTCTGAGGCTCCTGTCCATTCTACCCCTGTTCTTTGTGTCCCGGCTTTTCAGCTTTTTAAAGAGATGTCTTAGCGCGGGGACACACCAGTTGGTGTAACCAGGAGCTTTAAAAGTGGTATTATTATTATTATTACTAATTAACAACTGGAAATCTGAGCCTCTGGAAACAAAGTGAGCCCTAAGGGTGTCCACAGCCAAAAGGCAATTGCAGCCTTAGAACAAGCTCTGCTTGACCTTAACAGCCGACACTCATGGACAGAATGGATAATGACGGGCGACTTAAAGCTAGCTGACCAACTCAGTAATAGCACGGAAGCACGTGCCTTGCATGCTGGTTGGAACATACCCGAGCAGGTCTCAAAATACGTAAAACTTGACAGAGCTGACCACCAACTACTGTCAACACTTGAAGCAATGGACCTTGGGGCACTGAATGGAAGGTTTGTCTCAGATCACCTAATGGCAGCGACTCGAAAATCCAAATCAGCAGAGTGAGTGCTAGACTATGTATTTGTTTCCTTCCACCTATTCCACAGGGTCATACCTTTTTCAGAAAGCCGCCTAGAAAGTGACCACTACCTTTTGATGGCAGAGATCATAAACAACAATGATCATGTTGCGGAAAGGTGCAATATAGGCCTTCAAGACCCGGGAGCAACGTGACATAATAAGATGAATGGAAGTCACTCGAGAAAAATACAAGCAATGAAAAATGACCAACTCAGTTAGGCAGGTGGGAACCACAGAATCCAGTGGCTGCCTGGGCAAATGTACTATTAGATTAAAAAAAACTCCCTTGGAGCAAACGACTGGCAATGTTTGCTCCACCAATGCCCAGCCAACAACAGATGGTACAATAGTGCTGTTAAACAACAGAAGACTGCCTTAAAATCTGCAAAGACAAAGCAACACTTGCACACATACAGCTCTCCTTCTCCCACATTTACAGAGATCAGGAAGGAATGTAAGTAAGCTATTTGGGAGGCAAAGCGTGCAAGGAAAGAGCAGGACTGGATCGAAATTGTACAAGCCTGCAATTCAGAAAACAACAAACCTTTGTGGGCCCTGATCAATCACTAGAGCACGACCCCGCTTGTGCTGCTGGCAATAAGGTCCCTATAGCAAACGTGGCTTGCACTCATTGGATCATTATATCACAGCAACAAACCAGTCTTGCCATGTATGAACACCAAGGCAGACATTCCAGTTCCCTCCCTTTCCAAAGCCACTGTTGCGGTGCAAGTAAAGAAAATAAGAGTCAATGGGGCTCCTGGTCCAAATGGGGTTCCCGCCTCAATCTACAAGCATTACCCAGACTTATGGAGCAAAATACTCTGCCAAATATTCAACTACTGCCTTTGTGAAACTCGCATACCAGAGTCTTGGAGAGGGTCAATCCTCCACCCAATCTATAAAAAGAGGCCCTCATTCGGCCCCGGACAGCTATCGCTTCATTTCATTATTAGACACTGATGCAAAGATCTTCGCCGGCATCCTATTGCAGAAATTGGAAAACTGGGTGGAGGAATTGATCCGGCTCTCTCGCAATCAAACAGGCTTCCGTCCTTGCTCGAACACGACAGACATCCTAGCGGCCCTTTGTACCCTAATAACGAAACACACTCAGAAAAAACAACTGCTCTACATGTGCTTTATTGATTTGTCAAAAGCCTTCGACCATGTTGACAGAAATCTGCTGTGTGTAAATTGGCATCATGGAACATCCCAACCAACTTTCTGCGAGCACTGCAGCTACTGTAGCCAGGTCTGGTGGCTTAGCGGACTAATACATCCACTCTAGGGTCCTGTGTTTGATCACAGGTTCTAATCACTGCGTGTCCACTCAGCCTTTCATCCTTTTGAGGTCGATAAAATGAGTACCATTGGGAAACAATAAACATCTATTATTCAGTGCCAAGATACCCTTGGGTGAATGTGCGCTTTACAAATGTTATGTTATGTTAATTGTATGCTGACACTTAGGCAAAGGTTAGCCTGGGCACAAATAAGGGCCGAACTCCAACTATTCTAACAAGACGAGGCTTAAAACAAGGCTGTGTGCTTGCTCCAACATTGTTCAATCTCTTTATCTCAGATCTGAGCACAGTTCTGGATAAAAGCGCACTCACCCCTCCCCAAAACTGGGTCAACACCTGATGACGTCACTTCAATATGCAGAAGATATTGTCCTTATGAATTTAACTCCCATTGGTCTGCAAAACTTGCTTAACAGTCTAGCTCTTCACAGCATAACAAACCGGATGACAGTCAACTTAGACAAAACTAAAATAGTCATCTTCGGGAATGGCCGCAAATAGGAGGGCAAATGGGACCTGGGAAGCAGTCCGGTGGAAAAGTGCCCCAGCTATGAATACCTTGAGGTTTGGTTAAATGAGCGCCACTCCCCCAGGCTCCATCTAAACTCCTTAAAACCTCGTCTTGCTTCATTGATTGCTGCCTTTCAAAAACTATGCAGCAAATTTCCGACGCAAACTTGGAAACCAACTCTGACAGCAATCAAAGCAAAACTGATCCCAACACTGTCTTATGGCTCAGTAGCCTTCTCAGGAAAACTAGGCCTACGCCCAGAGTAAAGTCTGTCGCCTGCTATTCCATCTCCCACAATACACATCGCTGGCACAAATCCTTCCACGAGCAAGGACTTGCACAGCAAAGCACCCTTCTCAAGTCCTTGTCATCCGTAAGAATCGGCCCTCCGAACACTCTAAAAGCATTAAGCTGGAAGGAGATTCAGGGTAACAGTCAAACAAATTGCTGGGCCAAGGCGAGAAGTGAGGCCTTAGAAACGCTGGCCTCGCAACATCTATGGGAAGCACACTCATCACATCACACTTTTAAACTTGCAGTGAACAAACAAACGAGGCTATTATCCTGGGCGCAAGATAAGAAATGTGTGGAGTTCTCCTTTTATGCTTAGTTTCTCAGTGCTTACATCATATTGGAATTCTATGTATGTCACGATGTTCTAGGGAATATGATGTAACCTGGTGAGAGTGTCAGTTGATGCTCCTGCCTCCTTGCTGTTGGATGGGATCTTCTTATATGAATAAATCTACAAGAAACAGCCTTCCTGTGTTCAGACTTTTACTTCAGGAATGCTTTACTGGCGTAGTCGGCAGGATGCTGTAAGAAGATCTCAGCACAAGAATTTGGTGAGAGATAATTTTATAGACTTATATAAAGGAAAAGGAATTCCTTATACTTTGGGTGACGAACTTTCTTTCTCATCGTGATTAACTGAGATTACCTATAAAGTCTGGGGATTGGGAGCTTCGCCGCATACTCGCCCCTCTAATGTGTGTTGGGGTTGGGAGGTTATGATTTCGATGCGGGCTCATCCCTGTTTAAACATTGTATTGATGATTTCCTCTACAATCCGCGTGCATTTGACTGTACTACTTGTTGGTCGTGGTGTGAAGGTTTATATGCACAGACTTTGAAATAATTAGAGTAGAGGTTTGGACGCTCACACTTTAAAATAGCTACATCGGGATCGAGTACACACACTTTAAAATAGCTGCATCGGGATCGAGTTATTGTGCGCATTCCTGATTTCAGACTGTGGCAGTATAAGTGTACATCTCCGTTTTTCAGTCATTGACTGCAAATGTATTTAACACTCTTCAAAGGCAATCTCTTCGTGGTCAAGTTGTCTGCGTGAGCAAGAGTTTTAAAAATAAACTAACGCATTGAAAAGACATCCAGCGCGAGCTTACCTTTGTGACATCTCCTTGGATTCAGCGTGTGTTCTGTTCTTCGTCATTACTGAGTCCACGTTCTTCATTTGTACATCGCTTTGATGTCATTACGTGAACGTACGTGGCCGCCATTTTCAGGGTTTCAATAACGCCATTGCCTGGTTACAGGGTACGAGGCTTGCGTGTCACTTCAGTGGTACGCACACTAAAGGAAATTGAGAGTAATGACGCTTGCGTGTCATTTCATTGATACGCACACTAAAGGAAAATAATTCAGTGCAGCGTGTCTTTTCAGTGATACACACACTAAAGGAAATTGAGAGAATGAGGCTTGCCTGTCACTTCAGTGATACGCACACTAAAGGAAATTGATTCTGCATGACGTGTCGCTTCAGTGATACGCACACTAAAAAAAATTGATTTAGCACAGCGTGTCACTTCAGTGATACGCACACTGATTGCGCTTTGCACTAAAGATAATTATATTCAGCATAGTGTGATATTTCAATCTCATTTTTCCCTCCTTATTAATTTTCGATTCTTTGCTTATGGTACACTATGGTAGAGTGAAATTCCAGGTATTATCTTGAGCACATTTAATTATTTGGAGCCATTATCCGTAGATATATGACAATTTTCGTGGAACACTTATAAAGTAGTATTTTTTTTATTTAAAATGCAAAACGTTACTACAGCTCCTTTCTTTCTGTCCAGTCCTGGGGTTCCTCCTATCCAGTGGAAAAAATGGAAGGTGGTATTCGAAAGGTACGCTAGAATTTGTGGTCCTTTCTCAGTGCTGAAAGAAAATCTTCTTTACTTCTACATTGCTTAGGCTCAGAAGGCCAGGATGTATTTGATCACCTTCCAGATCTTTCTTCTACTGAATCCGGTAATCTTAATGATTATGAAATCTGCATAAAAAAACTGGATAAACATTATTTACCGAAGGTGAGCACCATTCTGGAAAGGTATCAATTCGCCAAAAGAATGCAAGAAGAGGAAGAAACTACAGAGGCATATGTGACACATTTAAGAAAACTTGTTTCTTCATGTAGATTTGAAAATTTGACTGATGAACGCATCCGTGATCAGTTTATGTTTGGGTGTAATATAGAAAAGGTTAGAGAGGAACTTTGGTTACGTGACGAGCCTACATTAGATGAAGTTCTCACTGTAGCAAAAAGAATTGAACACTCATTGAAATGTGTTGCAGTGATAAAGAAGGATACTGAAAAGGATTCTAAAGTTAACGCGATTAGAGATAAGAGTCAAAAGTGGGTGGTGAAAAGTAAATACAACCCTCCACCTGATAAAGAGGTAATGAAGGAAAAATGGGTGAAACGAAAGTGTTACAGATGTGGGAGAGCAGGTCATCTCGCAAATAATAAAAATTGTCCGGCTTGGAATCAAACTTGTTCCAAGTGCAAAAGGAAAGGTCATGCTTCTTCAATGTGTAAAAGTAAAGCTCCTATCAGAGTTAAGAAGGTGGAAGTTTATGAGGAAAATAATGCTGAAACAAGTCCAGATGATTTTGAGTGTGGGCAAATTGTGGTACAGGTTCAAAGTGGGATTACTAAGAAGTCTTGTCCTTTCAATTGTATTACTGTTGAAGGGGAAAGCACTAGAGTCCTGTTTGATTCTGGGGCAAAAATCACAATTGTTTCAAATGAATTTTATCTCAAAACGCTGAAAGATAAGGTTTCTCTCCTAAAACCTGACATTATACCTTTAGCGTATGGAGGTGAGCCCATCAAACTCCATGCCTATTTTATTGGTCTCATTGAATATAAGAACAGGCTAGTGTCAGGGAAAATGTATGTATCTAAGAAGGGGGATAGTATCATCAGTTGGATTCACCAGGGTGAATTAGGTGTGTTCCTTGATCCTAATGCCGATCCTCCCATTCAAGTCAAAGATAAGGTAAATTCTGTCGTGGGATATGGTGATGATGAATTGATACACGATATAAAAAATTAATTTCCCAGTGTCTTCAGTCAAGAGTTGGGATGTTTGAGAGGTTATCAACACAAGATTAAATTAAGAGATGATGCTATACCAGTGTGCTGCAAAGTGAGGAGTGTTCCTATCTCAGTGAGAGATGATATGCAAAAGGAGATATCCAAATTAAAAAAAGCGGGTATCATTGAAGAAGTGGAAGGGACCCGATGGTTGGCCCCAGTAGTGGCTGCTAGAAAGCCGAATGGTGATTTGCGCCTCTGCATTGATTTGAGGCAGCTAAATAAGTGTGTGATAGTGGATCGGTATCCCTTACCAAATATTAACGAGCTGTTGGTTTTACTTGGTGGGGCAAAGGTTTTTAGCACAATCGACCTCACATCTGCTTATCACCAGATTGAATTGGAAGAGTCTTGTAGGGACTTTACATTTTTCATAACGCCCTTTGGCACTTTTAGGTTCATACGTATGCCATTCGGTTTAGTTTCAGCTTCATCTGTTTTCCAGTGGGTCATGGAGAATGTACTTAAAGGTCTGACAGGTGTATGTATTTATCAGGATGATATCCTTATATTTGGAGATGATGTAAATGAGCATGATTCTCGTTTAAGGATGGTTCTTGGAAAATTGTGTGAATACAATCTCACGGTTAAGGCAGAGAAGTGTAAGTTCAGATCACATTCCATAAACTATCTTGGTCATAATATAAGTGGGGATGGAGTCAGACCCAAAATTGAATTAATTAATACCATTCAAAATATGAGTTCTCCCAGCAATAAGTGTGAACTGATGAAATTTCTGGGTGTGATTGAATTTTATGCCAAATTAGTGAGGTGCTTTGCGGATTCCACTATACACATGAGAAGTCTGTTACGTAAGGGTGTTGATTTTGTGTGGTCAGATCTTTGTGAGAAAGAGTTTGTCAATATTAAAGAAAAATTGAATGATGCACTTTCTCTTAGAAGCTTTAACCCCAAAATTAAGCCCATTCTTGTTACAGATGCTAGTGAGAAAGGATTGGGGGCTGTCTTGCAACAGCATATTTCTACTGGTATGCAAACTGTGATGTTTTTATCCCGTAGTTTGAGAGATCCGGAGACACGTTATTCAGTAGTGGAGAGAGAATCCTTAGCAGTATTTTGGGCCATCAAAAAGTTGAAGAAATTTCTTTGGGGAATTGACTTTGAGGTTCACACTGATCACAAGCCGTTAGTGGAGATATTTAATAAAAAAGGTCTTGATTTAATTTCAAGTAGGATTACGAAGTGGGTCATTGGCCTGCAGGAGTATAATTTTTCACTCAAGTATATTCCGGGTGTGGACAATGGCGTTGCTGATGTGTTGTCACGTCTTATTCCCAAAGTATCTTTTGAGGATGAGGTTTCAGATGAATGTGATGAATGGATATGCGTGGTGGATCATGATGTGATTTCCGAGAGGAGGTGGAGTGAAGAGCTTGTTAAGGACTCTACTTTGACTGAAGTTATGGCTCTTATGCAAAAAGGCTGGATCAATAATAAGGTGGGATCTGAATTTACAAGACCATATTGGAATATACGAAATGAATTGTCTGTAGAGAATGGATTATTGTTTCGGGGCACGAGGTTGATTCCACCCAGTGGTCTTAGAAAAGAATTAGTTGATTTGGTTCATTCTGCTCATGCTGGTTTTACCAAAAGCAAAGAAAGATTAAGAATGTCTTATTGGTGGCCTGGCATGGACAAAATGATTGAGCGTGTTTTACGAGATTGTGTTCTGTGTACTTTGAGCGACAAATCTAAGTGTCCTAGGATTCAACCCATGATTGTAAGGACACGCCCTACTGGGCCTTGGCAAGATATTGCTTTAGATATCCTTGGTCCCATACATAGTAATGGTTCACAAATTTTTCTTTTGGTCATAATTGACATGTACTCACGTTGGCCTGAAGTTTTTTTTTTGTCAACAATAGACTCTACACATGTGATCTCTTGTTTGAAAGAATTGTTTGCAAAAGAAGGCATACCTGTGTCCATTTTGACTGATAATGGAGTTCAACTCACTTCAAGAGAGATGGAGAATTTTCTAACTTCTAGAGGTATTACACACAAAACCTGCTCTCTTTACCATCCCGAGGCCAATGGTATGGTTGAGAGATTTAACAGAGTGCTTAAGGAAACTATCATTTTGGCTAAATCGTTATCTTTGAATTGGAAATGTGAGGTTCTCAAGAAAGTGGAGGAATACAGGTTATCTCCTCACGGCACTACAGGAAAAACCCCTTTCATATTATTCCGAGGTAGGGTGCCTAATACGTGTGTTGAACCCTCGTGGGTTAATAGATACGAATTAGCCAAGGGAAAAGAAAGTATGTGTGATAGTACTCTTGTACAAAAGAGGGAAGAGGAGAAAGCCAAGCAAAAAAAAAGTTACTTTGACTGTAAGCAAGCTGTTAAAAAAACTGAGGTGAAGGTGGGCGATTGGGTTATGATTAAACGCCCTGGTATTGGTGGAAAATCTCCTTCTAAATTTATGAAGCCTATTAGGGTCATTAAAATTCTTAATAATGCTATTAAAACCCAGGACCATCGCATTTGGAAGTTAAATAGAGTGGTGGTGGTCAGAGGAAAATTTGATAAAAAATTCAATTCAACTTCACATGATTTAGACAGCTCTTCTAATCGTCATGCTACTAAGGTGGATAAAGATACTAATGTACGTCGTTCTTCCAGGTCGGTCAAACGTCCTGGTTATCTTTCTGTTTATGCATGATTATTGTATGAATAACTCTTGCTTTGTTTTTTTTTGTTGTTTAAGGGAGAGAGGTGTGTGGAGTTCTCCTTTTATGCTTAGTTTCTCAGTGCTTACATCATATTGGAATTCTATGTATGTCACGATGTTCTAGGGAATATGATGTAACCTGGTGAGAGTGTCAGTTGATGCTCCTGCCTCCTTGCTGTTGGATGGGATCTTCTTATATGAATAAATCTACAAGAAACAGCCTTCCTGTGTTCAGACTTTTACTTCAGGAATGCTTTAAAACGCTTCCACAAGTTCAGACACTCGTGGCTATTCATCAACACATACAAATAGCCAACGCCACAGAGCTATCTCTTCGAAACCATCAAAGACTTTTATAAATCTAGATTTTTAGTGTTAAGACTCGACCTCTTACCAACAAAGGATGCAAGACCACCATGGGCCCCAGAACCGACTTCACTGCCATGCAGGCTGTGTCAGGGGTCGGACGACTCTTTCTTGCACATATTATGTATAAGCCCTATGTAGCAACCAGCGCGCAGAAAGCTATTACGCAATCTCTTTAATGCTAACGGAGTGAGAACATGCCACCAAGCCTTGCTGCTCGGCTTGCAAGGTTGGAGCCCCCTAGTAATAGCATGCTTCGTAAAATGTATTACCAACAATTTAATGTGGTCGCACAATCAAATGTGGGAACTATGTCCTTAAGGTTTCCCCCTTTTCACCTGCACTTTCTATGCACAGGCACTTTATCTTTTGTTCGTCCTTCTCAACTAAGGAGCCTTAATGAAGAGTCCTTTAGCGATTAGCAAGCAAATTGAACTTTTTAATTATTTTATTCTGGTAATATGCGACCCTATCTTCAGTTTTATCGGCTGCACATTAGCTTTTCAGGTAGTATCAAGGTCGATTATCGAAGAGCTCACGCACTTGCACTTTACCTTGTGTATACTTGGATTAATCAGGACACTCACTGATGGGACTTTATTCTGGGAAAATGCAGCCCCTTCTCCAGTTCTATCTGCTGTGCTTTAGCTTGTAAGTAGCATTAAGGCTAATAACCGCAGAGCTCACAGACGAGCACTTCACCTTGGGTACACTGAATTAATCAGGACATTTACTGAGGTGACCTTATGTTTTAGCATGTGCTTATTCTTTTAACTCATTGTGTACTGGTTAATACCGTGTGCTTATACCATGTAATGGTTTTAACTAACTAAAATCATGAATGATAAACTTGAAACTTAAACTTCAAGGCAAGTCACAACTTGATGCACTCACTCCCCACCTCTTGTATGTGATTTACTTCAGCATAATATGACACAACTGGAAAACTGAAAGTGAATCTTCAACTACAAAATGCCTTGCAGGAGTAGATCAAGCTATTTTCAGTTGTAAAAGCACTCTGAGGACCAAAAAGGGCATTGTGCACAAGGCTAGTCGCTCTGTAGGTTGTCTTAGCTTGGTGCTGGTGCACTTTAATAACTTGCTTTGCTTTTATGTAGCACTTCACAGCACATTATTGCAGCATGGGAGGAAGCAGAATATACTATTACAGAATGTATTTATATGCATCCATCTTAAAGGAACAAAAGGATAAAATGACATTGCTTTTAACAATTTGATGATTATGTATGTATGTATTCATTGCATTTGCTTGCCTCTTTTATGGATATGTTTTTTATCCGAATAAAGATAATTGAATTGAAATTGACATTGCTAGGGTTCAAAATCATGACACATAGTCATCAGCAGCAATCGCTTAATCCACTGAGCAACCGTGCCAGTTTTACTTTACTCAACTCTCTCTGGCAGGACAGGATATGTGATATAGAAATCTCAGTGTGAAATGGTAATCTCCGGGGAGTGGTTGTACTGAACTTTCTTTCCACGGCCTCTCATGCTCTGTACTGTTTTATTGTAAGTTAGGTACAGTCGATCTGCAAACTTTTGTTGCGATATAGCTTTTTTATTTTGTTTATATTTAGTCCAGTGATGCTATTCTTACTTGGCACTTCCTAAGACCTTTACAGCACTTGCTAAATAAAATGACTACATGCAGCAAGTTGCTTTGATGCTGAAATTCACAAAGTGCCTTTTCCCGACAGCCAAAGTTAGAAGAAATGATCCGTGCAACAAAGAGACAACAGGAGGCCTGGAGTGATGAGGGAGATAGAACTATTACCAAATGCGCTGTCAATAAATTGGCGCACTGTGGTGCCAACACTGCACACATTACGGGTCCCATTTTGTCAGGATAAAGGTTGTTTCCAAAGAAGAAGCAGTCGAGAGCGGAAATACATTCTGTAAATAGAACTGGACACAATGCCTGGCAGGCGCTGCCTTCCCCGTGCAGGTGCCAGTGGGGCTGCTGCCTTCCCCGTGCAGGGGCCAGCGGGGCTGCTGCCTTCCCTGTGCAGGGGCCAGCGGGGCTGCTGCGGGTGGGGGTTGTGCAGTCCTCTCCCGCAAGGGTCCCGGCAGCAATCAGCCTGTTCTGCAGGTTCTTATGGTCTCCCGGATCTTATCTCTGCTGGCCAGACACACTTCCGGTCCCTCTGGATTATCGCCCGCGCGTGTCTTGGAGAGCATGGAGGGAGCCGGTGTTCCGGTGATTGGTATCAGGAGCCGGACATGCTCTGAGCAGCGGATTCTTCATGATCGCATTAAGTTCTCTTTCTAGTCCATCTGCTGGTGGCTCTCCCTGCAGTTTATACGGTGTTTCCAATCAGCGACTCCCTTTGTGCTTCCAGCAGATAATCAGCAGAATTTGTAGAACAGCTGCTCTTCCTGTGTCAGCAGGCAATGGTACAGTTATTTTTTAGTGTCATTCCCGCTCATCTTTCAAAAATCACCTTGGTGGACGTCAATTAGTGGTGGCGATGGGAAGCACCTGCTGCTCCTGCCTGCGGCTTTGGTACCCATGAGAGGAGGCACATTACCCACGACCCTTACGATTAAGAAAGAGCAGCCATATTAACTATCTTCTGTACAGTCACACGAACCTAAAGATTAATAAAGAGCAGGCACGTTAACCACCTTCTGCACAGTCACACAAACCTAAAGATTAATAAAGAGCAGGCATGTTAACCACCTTCTGCACAGTCACACGAACCTTAAGATAAATGAAGAGCAGGCACGTTAAAACCTTCTGCACAGTCACACGAACCTGAACATTAATCAAGAGCAAGCACATTAACACTTGCTACTCCTGGTCTCAGGGGTCATGAGGGCAGCAGTAGCAAGGCTGAAGAGCAATGCTTACTTTGTGTATCTTGCACTCTTTCCTCCTGACCTTCTGCAGTAAAGAGCAGGTACGTCAACACCTTCTGCACAGTCAAATGAACCTAAAGATTAAGAAACAGCAGGCATGTTAACCACCTTCTGCACAGTCACACGAACCTTACGATTAAGAAAGAGCAGGCACATTAAAATCTTCTGCACAATCACACAAACCTTAAGATTAATAAAGAGCAGGCATGTTAACCACCTTCTGCACAGTCACACGAACCTTAAGATAAATGAAGAGCAGGCACGTTAAAACCTTCTGCACAGTCACACGAACCTGAACATTAATCAAGAGCAAGCACATTAACACTTGCTACTCCTGGTCTCAGGGGTCATGAGGGCAGCAGTAGCAAGGCTGAAGAGCAATGCTTACTTTGTGTATCTTGCACTCTTTCCTCCTGACCTTCTGCAGTAAAGAGCAGGTACGTCAACACCTTCTGCACAGTCAAACGAACCTAAAGATTAAGAAACAGCAGGCATGTTAACCACCTTCTGCACAGTCACACGAACCTTACGATTAAGAAAGAGCAGGCACATTAAGTACCCTCTTCACAGTCACATGAAACTTAAGATAAATAAAGAGCAGGCACGTTAACACCTTCTGCACAGTCACACGAACCTTACGATAAATGAAGAGCAGGCACGTTAACACCTTCTGCACAGTCACACGAACATGGTAGAGTAATGTAGAGCATGCACATTAACTATATTCTGTACAGTCACATGAACCATAAGATTAATAAAGAGCAGGCACGTTAACACCTTCTGCACAGTCACATGAACCTTAAGATTAAGAAAGAGCAGGCATGTTAACACCTTCTGCACAGTCTCGTGAACCTTAAGATTAAGAAACAGCAGGCATGTTAATACCTTCTGCACAGTCTCGTGAACCTTAAGATTAAGAAACAGCAGGCACCTTAACCATCTTTTGTACAGTCAGATGAACCTTAATATTAAGAAAGAGCAGGCACGTTAACGCCTTATGCACAGTCACACAAACCTGATAGAGTAATAAAGAGCAGGCACGTTAACCGCCTTCTGCACATTACCCACGACCCTTACGATTAAGAAAGAGCAGGCACGTTAACCACCTTCTGCACAGTCACACGAACCTTAAGATAAATGAAGAGCAGGCACGTTAAAACCTTCTGCACAGTCACACGAACCTGAACATTAATCAAGAGCAAGCACATTAACACTTGCTACTCCTGGTCTCAGGGGTCATGAGGGCAGCAGTAGCAAGGCTGAAGAGCAATGCTTACTTTGTGTATCTTGCACTCTTTCCTCCTGACCTTCTGCAGTAAAGAGCAGGTACGTCAACACCTTCTGCACAGTCAAACGAACCTAAAGATTAAGAAACAGCAGGCATGTTAACCACCTTCTGCACAGTCACACGAACCTTACGATTAAGAAAGAGCAGGCACATTAAGTACCCTCTTCACAGTCACATGAAACTTAAGATAAATAAAGAGCAGGCACGTTAACACCTTCTGCACAGTCACACGAACCTTACGATAAATGAAGAGCAGGCACGTTAACACCTTCTGCACAGTCACACGAACATGGTAGAGTAATGTAGAGCATGCACATTAACTATATTCTGTACAGTCACATGAACCATAAGATTAATAAAGAGCAGGCACGTTAACACCTTCTGCACAGTCACATGAACCTTAAGATTAAGAAAGAGCAGGCATGTTAACACCTTCTGCACAGTCTCGTGAACCTTAAGATTAAGAAACAGCAGGCATGTTAATACCTTCTGCACAGTCTCGTGAACCTTAAGATTAAGAAACAGCAGGCACCTTAACCATCTTTTGTACAGTCAGATGAACCTTAATATTAAGAAAGAGCAGGCACGTTAACGCCTTATGCACAGTCACACAAACCTGATAGAGTAATAAAGAGCAGGCACGTTAACCGCCTTCTGCACATTACCCACGACCCTTACGATTAAGAAAGAGCAGGCACGTTAACCACCTTCTGCACAGTCACACGAACCTTAAGATAAATGAAGAGCAGGCACGTTAAAACCTTCTGCACAGTCACACGAACCTGAACATTAATCAAGAGCAAGCACATTAACACTTGCTACTCCTGGTCTCAGGGGTCATGAGGGCAGCAGTAGCAAGGCTGAAGAGCAATGCTTACTTTGTGTATCTTGCACTCTTTCCTCCTGACCTTCTGCAGTAAAGAGCAGGTACGTCAACACCTTCTGCACAGTCAAACGAACCTAAAGATTAAGGAACAGCAGGCATGTTAACCACCTTCTGCACTGTCACACGAACCTTACGATTAAGAAAGAGCAGGCACATTAAGTACCCTCTGCACAGTCACATGAAACTTAAGATAAATAAAGAGCAGGCACGTTAACACCTTCTGCACAGTCACATGAACCTTAGGATAAATGAAGAGCAGGCACGTTAACACCTTCTGCACAGTCACACGAACATGGTAGAGTAATGTAGAGCATGCACATTAACTATATTCTGTACAGTCACATGAACCATAAGATTAATAAAGAGCAGGCAAGTTAACACCTTCTGCACAGTCACATGAACCTTAAGATTAAGAAAGAGCAGGCATGTTAACACCTTCTGCACAGTCTCGTGAACCTTAAGATTAAGAAAGAGCAGGCATGTTAATACCTTCTGCACAGTCTCGTGAACCTTAAGATTAAGAAACAGCAGGCACCTTAACCATCTTTTGTACAGTCAGATGAACCTTAATATTAATAAAGAGCAGGCACGTTAATGCCTTATGCACAGGCACACAAACCTGATAGAGTAATAAAGAGCAGCCACGTTAACACCTTCTGCAAAGTCACACAAACCTTAAGATTACGAAAGAACAGGCACATTAGCCATCTTCTGTACAGTCAGATGAACCTTAAGATTAATAAAGAGCAGGCACGTTAACACCTTCTGCACAGTCACACGAACCTTACGATTGAGAAAGAGCAGGCACATTAACTACCCTCTGCACAGTCACACGAAACTTAAGATAAATAAAGAGCAGGCACGTTAACACCTTCTGCACAGTCACATGAACCTTAGGATTAATGAAGAGCAGGCACGTTAACACCTTCCGCACAGTCACATGAACCTTAGGATAAATGAACAGCAGGCACGTTAACACCTTCTGCACAGTCACACGAACATGGTAGAGTAATGTAGAGCATGCACATTAACTATATTCTGTACAGTCACATGAACCATAAGATTAATAAAGAGCTGGCACGTTAACACCTTCTGCACAGTCACTCAAACCTTAAGATTAAGAAAGAGCAGGCATATTAAAACCTTCTGCACAGTCTCGTGAACCTTAAGACTAAGAAACAGCAGGCACCTTAACCATCTTTTGTACAGTCACTTGAACCTTAATATTAAGAAAGAGCAGGCACGTTAAGCATCTTCTGTACAGTCAGATGAACCTTAATATTAATAAAGAGCAGGCACGTTAACGCCTTATGCACAGTCACACAAACCTGATAGAGTAATAAAGAGCAGGCACGTTAACACCTTCTGTACAGTCACACAAACCTTAAGATTAAGAAAGAACAGGCACATTAGCCATCTTCTGTACAGTCAGATGAACCTTAAGATTAATAAAGAGCAGGCACGTTAACACCTTCTGCACAGTCATACAAACATGATAGAACAATAAAGAGCAGGCACGTTAACACCTTCTGTACTGTCACACAAACCTGATAGCATAATGAACAGCAGGCACGTTAACACCTTCTGCACAGTCACACGAACATGGTAGAGTAATGTAGAGCATGCACATTAACTATATTCTGTACAGTCAGATGAACCATAAGATTAATAAAGAGCAGGCACGTTAACACCTTCTGCACAGTCACTCAAACCTTAAGATTAAGAAAGAGCAGGCATATTAACACCTTCTGCACAGTCTCGTGAACCTTAAGACTAAGAAACAGCAGGCACCTTAACCATCTTTTGTACAGTCACTTGAACCTTAATATTGAGAAAGAGCAGGCACGTTAACCATCTTCTGTACAGTCAGATGAACCTTAATATTAATAAAGAGCAGGCACGTTAACGCCTTATGCACAGTCACACGAACCTGATAGAGTAATAAAGAGCAGGCACGTTAACACCTTCTGTACAGTCACACAAACCTTAAGATTAAGAAAGAACAGGCACATTAGCCATCTTCTGTACAGTCAGATGAACCTTAAGATTAATAAAGAGCAGGCACGTTAACACCTTCTGCACAGTCATACAAACATGATAGAACAATAAAGAGCAGGCATGTTAACACCTTCTGTACTGTCACACAAACCTGATAGCATAATAAAAAGCAGGCACGTTAACACCTTTTGCACAGTCACACGAACCTGGTAGAGTATTAAAGAGCAGGCACATTAACCATCTTCTGTACAGTCAAATGAACCTTAAGATTAATAAAGAGCAGGCACGTTAACACCTTCTGCCCAGTCGCACGAACCTTAAGATTAATAAAGAACAGGCACGTTAACACCTTCTGAACAGTCACACAAACCTTATGATTAAGAAAGAGCAGTCACGTAAACATCTTCTGCACAGTCACACAAACCTTAAGATTAAGAAAGAACAGGCACATTAACCATCTTCTGTACAGTCAGATGAACCTTAAGATTAATAAAGAGCAGGCACGTTAACACCTTCTGCACAGTCACACAAACCTGATAGAGTAATAAAGAGCAGGCACGTTAACACCTTCTGTACAGTCACACAAACTTTAAGATTAAGAATGAACAGGCACATTAACCATCTTCTGTACAGTCAGATGAACCTTAAGATTAATAAAGAGCAGGCACGTTAATGCCTTATGCACAGTCACACGAACCTGATAGAGTAATAAAGAGCAGGCACGTTAACACCTTCTGTACAGTCACACAAACCTTAAGATTAAGAAAGAACAGGCACATTAGCCATCTTCTGTACAGTCAGATGAACCTTAAGATTAATAAAGAGCAGGCACGTTAACACCTTCTGCACAGTCATACAAACCTTAAGATTAAGAAAGAGCAGGCACGTTAACACATTCTGCCCAGTCGCACGTAACCTTAAGATTAATAAAGAACAGGCACGTTAACACCTTCTGAACAGTCACATAAACCTTAAGATTAAGAAAGAGCAGGCACGTTAACACCTTCTGAACAGTCAGACAAACCTTAAGATTAAGAAAGAGCAGGCACGTTAACATCTTCTGCACAGTCACACAAACCTTAAGATTAAGAAAGAACAGGCACATTAACCATCTTCTGTACAGTCAGATGAACCTTAAGATTAATAAAGAGCAGGCACGTTAACACCTTCTGCACAGTCACACAAACCTGATAGAGTAATAAAGAGCAGGCACGTTAACACCTTCTGAACAGTCACACAAACCTTAAGATTAAGAAAGAACAGGCACATTAACCATCTTCTGTACAGTCAGATGAACCTTAAGATTAATAAAGAGCAGGCACGTTAACACCTTCTGCACAGTCATACAAACCTGATAGAGCAATAAAGAGCAGGCACGTTAACACCTTCTGTACTGTCACACAAACCTGATAGCATAATAAAGAGTAGGCACGTTAACACCTTTTGCACAGTCACACGAACCTGTCAGAGTATTAAAGAGCAGGCACATTAACCATCTTCTGTACAGTCAAATGAACCTTAAGATTAATAAAGAGCAGGCACGTTGACACCTTCTGCCCGATTAATAAAGAACAGGCACGTTAACACCTTCTGAACAGTCACAAAAACCTTAAGATTAAGAAAGAGCAGGAACGTTAACACCTTCTGAGCAGTCACACAAACTTTAAGATTAAGAAAGAGCAGGCGTATTAACACCTTCTGCACAGTCACGTGAACCTTAAGATTAAGAAACTTCAGGCACCTTAACCATCTTTGTACAGTCACTTGAACCTTAATATTAAGAAAGAGCAGGCACGTTAACGCCGTCTGCACAGTCACACAAACCTGATAGAGTAATAAAGAGCAGGCACGTTAACATCTTCTGCACAGTCACACAAACCTTAAGATTAAGAAAGAACAGGCACATTAACCATCTTCTGTTCAGTCAGATGAACCTTAAGATTAATAAAGAGCAGGCATGTTAACACCTTCTGCACAGTCACACAAACCTGATAGAGTAATAAAGAGCAGGCACGTTAACACCTTCTGTACAGTCACACAAACATTAAGATTAAGAAAGAACAGGCACATTAACCATCTTCTGCACAGTCAGATGAACCTTAAGATTAATAAAGAGCAGGCACGTTAACACCTTCTGCACAGTCATACAAACCTGATAGAGCAATAAAGAGCAGGCACGTTAACACCTTCTGTACAGTCACACAAACCTTAAGATTAAGAAAGAACAGGCACATTAACCATCTTCTGTACAGTCAGATGAACTTTAAGATTAATAAAGAGCAGGCACGTTAACACCTTCTGCACAGTCATACAAACCTGATAGAGTAATAAAGAGCAGGCATGTTAACACCTTCTGTACTGTCACACATACCTGATAGCATAATAAAGAGCAGGCACGTTAACACCTTTTGCACAGTCACACGAACCTGATAGAGTATTAAAGAGCAGGCAGATTAACTATCTTCTGTACAGTCAAATGAACCTTAAGATTAATAAAGTGCAGGCACGTTGACACCTTCTGCACAGTCACACAAACCTTAAGATTAAGAAAGAGCAGGCACGTTAACACCTTCTGCCCAGTCGCACGAACCTTAAGATTAATAAAGAACAGGCACGTTAACACCTTCTGCACAGTCACACAAACCTTAAGATTAAGAAAGAGCAGGCACGTTAACCACCTTCTGCACAGTCACACGAACCTTAAGATAAATAAAGAGCAGGCACATTAAAATCTTCTGCACAATCACACAAACCTTAAGATTAATAAAGAGCAGGCATGTTAACCACCTTCTGCACAGTCACACGAACCCTAAGATAAATTAAGAGCAGGCACATTAAAACCTTCTGCACAGTCACACGAACCTGAAGATTAATCAAGAGCAAGCACATTAACACTTGCTACTCCTGGTCTCAGGGGTCATGAGGGCAGCAGTAGCAAGGCTGAAGAGCAATGCTTACTTTGTGTATCTTGCACTCTTTCCTCCTGACCTTCTGCAGTAAAGAGCAGGCACGTCAACACCTTCTGCACAGTCAAACGAACCTTAAGATTAAGGAACAGCAGGCATGTTAACCACCTTCTTCACTGTCACACAAACCTTACGATTAAGAAAGAGCAGGCACATTAACTACCCTCTGTACAGTCACATGAAACTTAAGATAAATAAAGAGCAGGCACGTTAACACCTTCTGCACAGTCACATGAACCTTAGGATAAATGAAGAGCAGGCACGTTAACACCTTCTGCACAGTCACATGAACCTTAGGATAAATGAAGAGCAGGCACGTTAACACCTTCTGCACAGTCACACGAACATGGTAGAGTAATGTAGAGCATGCACATTAACTATATTCTGTACAGTCACATGAACCATAAGATTAATAAAGAGCAGGCACGTTAACACCTTCTGCACAGTCACATGAACTTTAAGATTAAGAAAGAGCAGGCATGTTAACACCTTCTGCACAGTCTCGTGAACCTTAAGATTAAGAAAGAGCAGGCATGTTAATACCTTCTGCACAGTCTCGTGAACCTTAAGATTAAGAAACAGCAGGCACCTTAACCATCTTGTGTACAGTCAGATGAACCTTAATATTAAGAAAGAGCAGGCACGTTAACGCCTTATGCACAGTCACACAAACCTGATAGAGTAATAAAGAGCAGGCACGTTAACATCTTCTGCACAGTCACACAAACCTTAAGATTAAGAAAGAACAGGCACATTAACCATCTTCTGTTCAGTCAGATGAACCTTAAGATTAATAAAGAGCAGGCATGTTAACACCTTCTGCACAGTCACACAAACCTGATAGAGTAATAAAGAGCAGGCACGTTAACACCTTCTGTACAGTCACACAAACCTTAAGATTAAGAAAGAACAGGCACATTAACCATCTTCTGCACAGTCAGATGAACCTTAAGATTAATAAAGAGCAGGCACGTTAACACCTTCTGCACAGTCATACAAACCTGATAGAGCAATAAAGAGCAGGCACGTTAACACCTTCTGCACAGTCACACAAACCTTAAGATTAAGAAAGAACAGGCACATTAACCATCTTCTGTACAGTCAGATGAACTTTAAGATTAATAAAGAGCAGGCACGTTAACACCTTCTGCACAGTCATACAAACCTGATAGAGCAATAAAGAGCAGGCATGTTAACACCTTCTGTACTGTCACACATACCTGATAGCATAATAAAGAGCAGGCACGTTAACACCTTTTGCACAGTCACACGAACCTGATAGAGTATTAAAGAGCAGGCAGATTAACCATCTTCTGTACAGTCAAATGAACCTTAAGATTAATAAAGTGCAGGCACGTTGACACCTTCTGCACAGACACACAAACCTTAAGATTAAGAAAGAGCAGGCACGTTAACACCTTCTGCCCAGTCGCACGAACCTTAAGATTAATAAAGAACAGGCACGTTAACACCTTCTGCACAGTCACACAAACCTTAAGATTAAGAAAGAGCAGGCACGTTAACCACCTTCTGCACAGTCACACGAACCTTAAGATAAATAAAGAGCAGGCACATTAAAATCTTCTGCACAATCACACAAACCTTAAGATTAATAAAGAGCAGGCATGTTAACCACCTTCTGCACAGTCACACGAACCCTAAGATAAATTAAGAGCAGGCACATTAAAACCTTCTGCACAGTCACACGAACCTGAAGATTAATCAAGAGCAAGCACATTAACACTTGCTACTCCTGGTCTCAGGGGTCATGAGGGCAGCAGTAGCAAGGCTGAAGAGCAATGCTTACTTTGTGTATCTTGCACTCTTTCCTCCTGACCTTCTGCAGTAAAGAGCAGGCACGTCAACACCTTCTGCACAGTCAAACGAACCTTAAGATTAAGGAACAGCAGGCATGTTAACCACCTTCTGCACTGTCACACAAACCTTACGATTAAGAAAGAGCAGGCACATTAACTACCCTCTGTACAGTCACATGAAACTTAAGATAAATAAAGAGCAGGCACGTTAACACCTTCTGCACAGTCACATGAACCTTAGGATAAATGAAGAGCAGGCACGTTAACACCTTCTGCACAGTCACATGAACCTTAGGATAAATGAAGAGCAGGCACGTTAACACCTTCTGCACAGTCACACGAACATGGTAGAGTAATGTAGAGCATGCACATTAACTATATTCTGTACAGTCACATGAACCATAAGATTAATAAAGAGCAGGCACGTTAACACCTTCTGCACAGTCACATGAACCTTAAGATTAAGAAAGAGCAGGCATGTTAACACCTTCTGCACAGTCTCGTGAACCTTAAGATTAAGAAAGAGCAGGCATGTTAATACCTTCTGCACAGTCTCGTGAACCTTAAGATTAAGAAACAGCAGGCACCTTAACCATCTTTTGTACAGTCAGATGAACCTTAATATTAAGAAAGAGCAGGCACGTTAACGCCTTATGCACAGTCACACAAACCTGATAGAGTAATAAAGAGCAGGCACGTTAACCACCTTCTGCACATTACCCACGACCCTTACGATTAAGAAAGAGCAGGCACGTTAACCACCTTCTGCACAGTCACACGAACCTTAAGATAAATAAAGAGCAGGCACATTAAAATCTTCTGCACAATCACACAAACCTTAAGATTAATAAAGAGCAGGCATGTTAACCACCTTCTGCACAGTCACACGAACCTTAAGATAAATGAAGAGCAGGCACGTTAAAACCTTCTGCACAGTCACACGAACCTGAACATTAATCAAGAGCAAGCACATTAACACTTGCTACTCCTGGTCTCAGGGGTCATGAGGGCAGCAGTAGCAAGGCTGAAGAGCAATGCTTACTTTGTGTATCTTGCACTCTTTCCTCCTGACCTTCTGCAGTAAAGAGCAGGTACGTCAACACCTTCTGCACAGTCAAACGAACCTAAAGATTAAGAAACAGCAGGCATGTTAACCACCTTCTGCACTGTCACACAAACCTTACGATTAAGAAAGAGCAGGCACATTAAGTACCCTCTTCACAGTCACATGAAACTTAAGATAAATAAAGAGCAGGCACGTTAACACCTTCTGCACAGTCACATGATCCTTAAGATAAATAAAGAGCAGGCATGTTAATACCTTCTGCACAGTCTCGTGAACCTTAAGATTAAGAAACAGCAGGCACCTTAACCATCTTTTGTACAGTCAGATGAACCTTAATATTAATAAAGAGCAGGCACGTTAACACCTTCTGCAAAGTCACACAAACTTTAAGATTACGAAAGAACAGGCACATTAGCCATCTTCTGTACAGTCAGATGAACCTTAAGATTAATAAAGAGCAGGCACGTTCACACCTTCTGCACAGTCACACGAACCTTACGATTGAGAAAGAGCAGGCACATTAACTACCCTCTGCACAGTCACACGAAACTTAAGATAAATAAAGAGCAGGCACGTTAACACCTTCTGCACAGTCATACAAACATGATAGAACAATAAAGAGCAGGCACGTTAACACCTTCTGTACTGTCACACAAACCTGATAGCATAATGAATAGCAGGCACGTTAACACCTTCTGCACAGTCACACGAACATGGTAGAGTAATGTAGAGCAAGCACATTAACTATATTCTGTACAGTCACATGAACCATAAGATTAATAAAGAGCTGGCACGTTAACACCTTCTGCACAGTCACTCAAACCTTAAGATTAAGAAAGAGCAGGCATATTAACACCTTCTGCACAGTCTCGTGAACCTTAAGACTAAGAAACAGCAGGCACCTTAACCATCTTTTGTACAGTTACTTGAACCTTAATATTGAGAAAGAGCAGGCAAATTAACCATCTTCTGTACAGTCATTTGAACCTTAATATTAATAAAGAGCAGGCACGTTAACGCCTTATGCACAGTCACACGAACCTGATAGAGTAATAAAGAGCAGGCACGTTAACACCTTCTGTACAGTCACACAAACCTTAAGATTAAGAAAGAACAGGCACATTAGCCATCTTCTGTACAGTCAGATGAACCTTAAGATTAATAAAGAGCAGGCATGTTAACACCTTCTGCACAGTCATACAAACATGATAGAACAATAAAGAGCAGGCATGTTAACACCTTCTGTACTGTCACACAAACCTGATAGCATAATAAAAAGCAGGCACGTTAACACCTTTTGCACAGTCACACGAACCTGGTAGAGTATTAAAGAGCAGGCACATTAACCATCTTCTGTACAGTCAAATGAACCTTAAGATTAATAAAGAGCAGGCTCGTTAACACCTTCTGCCCAGTCGCACGAACCTTAAGATTAATAAAGAACAGGCACGTTAACACCTTCTGAACAGTCACACAAACTTTAAGATTAAGAACGAGCAGGCACGTTAACACCTTCTGAACAGTCACACAAACCTTATGATTAAGAAAGAGCAGGCACGTTAACATCTTCTGCACAGTCACACAAACCTTAAGATTAAGAAAGAACAGGCACATAAACCATCTTCTGTACAGTCAGATGAACCTTAAGATTAATAAAGAGCAGGTACGTTAACACCTTCTGCACAGTCACACAAACCTGATAGAGTAATAAAGAGCAGGCACGTTAACACCTTCTGTACAGTCACACAAACTTTAAGATTAAGAATGAACAGGCACATTAACCATCTTCTGTACAGTCAGATGAACCTTAAGATTAATAAAGAGCAGGCACGTTAACGCCTTATGCACAGTCACACGAACCTGATAGAGTAATAAAGAGCAGGCACGTTAACACCTTCTGTACAGTCACACAAACCTTAAGATTAAGAAAGAACAGGCACATAACCATCTTCTGTACAGTCAGATGAACCTTAAGATTAATAAAGAGCAGGCACGTTAACACCTTCTGCACAGTCATACAAACCTTAAGATTAAGAAAGAGCAGGCACGTTAACACATTCTGCCCAGTCGCACGAACCTTAAGATTAATAAAGAACAGGCACGTTAACACCTTCTGAACAGTCACATAAACCTTAAGATTAAGAAAGAGCAGGCACGTTAACACCTTCTGAACAGTCAGACAAACCTTAAGATTAAGAAAGAGCAGGCACGTTAACATCTTCTGCACAGTCACACAAACCTTAAGATTAAGAAAGAACAGGCACATTAACCATCTTCTGTACAGTCAGATGAACTTTAAGATTAATAAAGAGCAGGCACGTTAACACCTTCTGCACAGTCACACAAACCTGATAGAGTAATAAAGAGCAGGCACGTTAACACCTTCTGTACAGTCACACAAACCTTAAGATTAAGAAAGAACAGGCACATTAACCATCTTCTGTACAGTCAGATGAACCTTAAGATTAATAAAGAGCAGGCACGTTAACACCTTCTGCACAGTCATACAAACCTGATAGAGCAATAAAGAGCAGGCACGTTAACACCTTCTGTACTGTCACACAAACCTGATAGCATAATAAAGAGTAGGCACGTTAACACCTTTGCACAGTCACACGAACCTGTCAGAGTATTAAAGAGCAGGCACATTAACCATCTTCTGTACAGTCAAATGAACCTTAAGATTAATAAAGAGCAGGCACGTTGACACCTTCTGCACAGTCACACAAACCTTAAGATTAAGAAAGAGCAGGCACATTAACACCTTCTGCCCAGTCGCATGAACCTTAAGATTAATAAAGAACAGGCACGTTAACACCTTCTGCACAGTCACAAAAACCTTAAGATTAAGAAAGAGCAGGAACGTTAACACCTTCTGAACAGTCACACAAACGTTAAGATTAAGAAAGAGCAGGCGTATTAACACCTTCTGCACAGTCACGTGAACCTTAAGATTAAGAAACTTCAGGCACCTTAACCATCTTTTGTACAGTCACTTGAACCTTAATATTAAGAAAGAGCAGGCACGTTAACGCCTTCTGCACAGTCACACAAACCTGATAGAGTAATAAAGAGCAGGCACGTTAACATCTTCTGCACAGTCACACAAACCTTAAGATTAAGAAAGAACAGGCACATTAACCATCTTCTGTTCAGTCAGATGAACCTTAAGATTAATAAAGAGCAGGCATGTTAACACCTTCTGCACAGTCACACAAACCTGATAGAGTAATAAAGAGCAGGCACGTTAACACCTTCTGTACAGTCACACAAACCTTAAGATTAAGAAAGAACAGGCACATTAACCATCTTCTGCACAGTCAGATGAACCTTAAGATTAATAAAGAGCAGGCACGTTAACACCTTCTGCACAGTCATACAAACCTGATAGAGCAATAAAGAGCAGGCACGTTAACACCTTCTGTACAGTCACACAAACCTTAAGATTAAGAAAGAACAGGCACATTAACCATCTTCTGTACAGTCAGATGAACCTTAAGATTAATAAAGAGCAGGCACGTTAAAACCTTCTGCACAGTCATACAAACCTGATAGAGCAATAAAGAGCAGGCACATTAACACCTTCTGTACAGTCACACAAACCTTAAGATTAACACAGAACAGGCACATTAACCATCTTCTGTACAGTCAGATGAACTTTAAGATTAATAAAGAGCAGGCACGTTAACACCTTCTGCACAGTCATACAAACCTAATAGAGCAATAAAGAGCAGGCACGTTAACACCTTCTGTACTGTCACACATACCTGATAGCATAATAAAGAGCAGGCACGTTAACACCTTTTGCACAGTCACACAAACCTGATAGAGTATTAAAGAGCAGGCACATTAACCATCTTCTGTACAGTCAAATGAACCTTAAGATTAATAAAGAGCAGGCACGTTGACACCTTCTGCACAGTCACACAAACCTTAAGATTAAGAAAGAGCAGGCACGTTAACACCTTCTGCCCAGTCGCACGAACCTTAAGATTAATAAAAAACAGGCACGTTAACACCTTCTGCACAGTCACACAAACTTTAAGATTAAGAAAGAGCAGGCATGTTAACACCTTCTGCACAGTCACGTGAACCTTAAGATTAAGAAACTTCAGGCACCTTAACCATCTTTTGTACAGTCACTTGAACCTTAATATTAAGAAAGAGCAGGCACGTTAACGCCTTCTGCACAGTCACACGAACCTGATAGAGTAATAAAGAGCAGGCACGTTAACACCTTCTGCACAGTCACACAAACCTTAAGATTAAGAAAGAACAGGCACGTTAACACCTTCTGCACAGTCACACAAATTTTAAGATTAGGAGAGAACAGGCACATTAACCATCTTCTGTACAGTCAGATGAACCTTAAGATTAATAAAAAGCAGGCACTTTAACACCTTCTGCACAGTCACACAAACCTGATAGAGTAATAAAAGCAGGCACGTTAACACCTTCTGCACAGTCACACAAACCTGATAGAGTAATAAAAAGCAGGCACTTTAACACCTTCTGCACAGTCACACAAACCTGATAGAGTAATAAAAAGCAGGCACGTTAACACCTTCTGCACAGTCACACAAACCTGATAGTGTAATAAAAAGCAGGCACGTTAACACCTTCTGTACAGTCACACAAACCTGATATAGTAATAAAAAGCAGGCACGTTAACACCTTCTGTACAGTCACACAAACCTGATAGAGTAATAAAAAGCAGGCACGTTAACACCTTCTGCACAGTCACACAAACCTGATAGAGTAATAAAGAGCAGGCACGTTAACACCTTCTGTACAGTCACACAAACCTTAAGATTAAGAAAGAACAGGCACATTAACCATCTTCTGTACAGTCAGATGAACCTTAATATTAATAAAGAGCAGGCACGTTAACACCTTCTGTACAGTCACACAAACCTGATAGAGTAATAAAAAGCAGGCACGTTAACACCTTCTGTACAGTCACACAAACCTTAAGATTAAGAAAGAACAGGCAAATTAACCATCTTCTGTACAGTCAGATGAACCTTAATATTAATAAAGAGCAGGCACGTTAACACCTTCTGTACAGTCACACAAACCTGATAGAGTAATAAAAAGCAGGCACGTTAACACCTTCTGCACAGTCACACAAACCTGATAGAGTAATAAAAAGCAGGCACGTTAACACCTTCTGTACAGTCACACAAACCTGATAGAGTAATAAAAAGCAGGCACGTTAACACCTTCTGTACAGTCACACAAACCTTAAGATTAAGAAAGAACAGCCACATTAACCATCTTCTGTACAGTCAGATGAACCTTAATATTAATAAAGAGCAGGCACGTTAACACCTTCTGTATAGTCACACAAACCTGATAAGCGCTCTGTTGCTTCTGGGCTAGGTTCATACTTTTTAAGTATCCCTACATACGTCTATACATACAGACACCAAGTTCACAATTCTGAGCGTCTCTCTAACAAATGAGTGCTTCGCTCTCTCAGTTCCAAAATTCACTTACCAGAATGGTTACATTTTTATTAAAAATTATGATATTATCCTATTCCAAGAAGCTTGGGCGCTATCACCTGTATACGTTGACAGGTTCCAATGTTTCAGCATCCCTGCCTCCCCATCACGTAGCAGGCGAGCATCCGTGGTTTGGCAATTTGCATCAGTACCTCTGTGGCGGGACATGTTAAGATTCTTCAAACTCATGATTGCAGCTTTCAGAGTTTACTTGTCCAGCTTAATTTAATCTGCATATCGTGAATTTCCATAGCAATGATTTCGTCAGAATACCCAACACCACATTCCCTCCGTTGTTTAAATGTATTTCCAATTTAACGGAGAACCAAGCATCCACTGGTCAATCGTTACATTTGTACCTCGCTGGTGATTTTAATGTTCGGCTCCCAAAAAATCTAGGAGCTACTGGTTCAATGTCCTGTCCCATTATTAGAGCTGACACCGACCCACGCAACAGCAAACTAATGGGTTCCCTTTGTCGTGGTTAATAGCTGGGATATCGTGGATTCCTTTTCTGGCGAGATACCCACATTCAGGGGGGGAGGGACCCCTTCCACTATAGATTATGTTTTCATCACACCTAATTTAGAGGATCTATTGTTACAAGGTAAGGTGATACAGTCTAGCTATAGTGATCACAATCCTATTGAAATTGTGCTAATGAGTCATCATAAGAGTAAGTTCAGGAGGGATATAGGGTCCTGTAATGCTCACCCTACCTCCGATAATCTGAGGCCGGAGGGGAGGATGCGAGACCCTACACAGTTTTTGAAAAATCTGATTGGGGCTAATCAGGATTCAGTGCTACTATGCCTATCAGAAGAAGTACAAAGTTTACTGGTGGTGGGGGCTTTTGCTGATCTTTGCTTGGGAGTACAGAAGGCCCTACTGAATCCTACTCGACTTACACCTGCCACCCCGAGGTGGTTTAATTCGGACTACTCAGCAGCAAACAAGGCACTTCGGGGCATATTATCAAGGGGCCGCGATAAAATTATCGCCGCTTTAGCGTCCGTTTTCGGGTGAAAAGCGGCGATAATTTTATCGCAATATCATCAAGGACACGCTAGCGCGTGTTTCCTTGACTTAGCGCACGTTTCCAGCACGCCTAACTTCGCATCTCTAATGAGATGCAAAGTGGGCATCACTGGGCGTACTCTCGACGGACTACCTTGTTAAATATTGCGAAATTTACATCGCGATATTAACAAGGAGTCCCACGCATTTTGCAGACGTTAGTTTTGGCGAAAACCGCGGTTTTCTCCAAAACTAACGCCTGCAAAAATGCTGACTTACCTATACCCAACAATGGGGGTGGATTATGCTGATACGACCACAGGGTCGTATCAGCAAGGTTATCGGCGTTTCCATGGAACATCGCTGGAAAACCAGCGATGTTCCATGGAAAACACCGCTATCGCTGGGAAATTATCGCCATTGCGCTATGCGTTGTTAATACAGCGATAGCATGGCGATAATTGCCAGCGATAGCCGGCGATAAAAAAAATCTCGCTAAGAGCGGCCAGCGATAATTATCGCTGCCGCTTGATAATATGCCCCTTCGGGACATATTATCAAGGCGGCGCTATGAAATTATCGCCGCTTTTGCGTCTGTTTTCGGGCTAAAAGCGGCGATAATTTCATCGCTTTATCAGCAAAGACACGCTATCGCGTGTTTTGCTGGACTTAGCGCTCGCTTTCCAGCACGCCTAACTTTGCATCGCTAATGAGATGCAAAGTAGGCGTGGCTGTGAAACCAACCAGGGAAAATATCGCGAAGGCAGCTTCGCGATATTAACAAGGAAGGGTAGCGATTTTATAAATCGCGTTAAGTATGACTTAACGCAGGAATTTAACGTCTGTTAAATTCCTGACTAAGGCATACTTAACATGGGTGGTGGATTCTGTGGCTAAGACCACAGGCCCTATCATCTTGCATATCGCCGTTTTCCAACACTGGAAAACGGCGCTATCCACACTATCTCTGGAATTTTTATCGCCTCGGCGATCCGCGTTGTTGATAACGCGCTAACCGGGCGATAAATTCCAGAGATAGCCGGCGATAAATATGCAAGCGCTAAGCGCGCTTTGCGATATTTATCGCCGGCCCTTGTTAATATGCCCCTTCGTTCTGCATCAGTAGCCAAACCCAGGGATTCTGTTCTGATTGCTGCACTGTGTAAGAGATACAAAAAAATACTGCCAAGTGACACCAGGAGCTAGTTGTATTTCACTGGGAAGCATTAATTCAGTCATCGAAACTTGGTAATAGCAAATTGTTTTTGGCAACTGTGTCTGAACTAAAACGTAACAACAGGCCCCCTAGCTCTGTTTCGTGCCATATTTCTAGTAACGTTTGGGAGGAGCAGTTCGGTATGATTTATGCAGTGCCTTTAGCCCCCGATACATTTGCTATAAATCTTCATTTAGCGTCACGCTTTCAGGTAACCCTAACAGGGGCTGAGGCAGCATCAATCTTAGTTGCTGTGGAAAGACGCCGGGCCCGAATGGGGTCCCCATAGATTTGGTAAAGGGTAATGTTGCTGTTTGGGCTCCCCTCCTTACTAATGTTTTTAATAGCCTTGCCTGTTCCCGCTCACCCAGCACCTGGAGCTCCTCAATAATTGTCCCATCTTCAAAAAAGGAGATCGAGCACTACCAGGTTATCATCCGATATCATTGATCGAAACATCTGTTAAAACACTGGGGAGAATTATTTACAACCGATTAATGGACTGGGTGGCCGATGAGTCGTAATCATTGTCAGTACTGATTTAGGCATAAGGTAGGGACAATTGAAAAATGTCTTAACCTTAATCTTATCCTTGGGAAATACACAGTGGCCAAACAAGTACCTTTGTATCAAGCATTTATGGATCTATCATCGGCCTTCGATTGTGTGAATCGAGCCAAATTATGGCACATGCTTATTAAACGAGGTTTAGATCCAGTGCTGGTTCATTTTCTGGCACGTCTACACGAGAATATGAAGGTGAAGGTACGCATTAACAGACAGGGGGAGGTATCCAGCAATATAGATATCCATCGAGGAGTGAGACAGGGCTGTGTTTTTTTTGCCCCCCTTTTAGTCATATTGTATATTAATGATTTCCATCCTTTTTTATTATTTTTTTATTACCTCAGATGTTCCCAAAATTAAAGGTAATTCATTACCGCTGCTATTCAATCAATCAATCAGGGGGTTTTGAGCGCGCTACTCACCCGTGAGGGTCTCAAGGCGCTGGGGGGGGGGGAGAGGGAGCAGCTCCGGGTCAGCCGAAGAGCCAGGTCTTGAGGCTCTTCCTGAAGGTGTGCAGGGTGGGGGAGCGTCTGATGTTGACTGGGAGTTAATTCCAGGTTTTGGCCGCGATGTAGGAGTAGGCTCTGCCCCCGGCTCTGGTTCTGCGGATGCGCAGGGTAGTTGCTAGGGCGAGGTCGGCAGAGCGGAGGTGTCTTTTGTTTGCGTGGAAACAGATTCTTTCATTGAGGTATTTGGGTCCGATGTCATGGAGGGATTTGTAGGCATGGGTGAGTAGCTTGAAGGTTACTCTCTTCTCGATGGGGAGCCAGTGTAGGTCTCCTAGGTGTTGGGTCATGTGTTCCTGTCGTGGGGTGCCGAGGATGAGTCTGGCTGCGGTGTTCTGGATGGTCTGGAGTTTCTGTAGCAGGGATTTGTTGATTCCCGCGTAGAGGGCATTTCCGTAGTCCAGTCTGCTGGTGATGAGTGCGTGGGTGACGGTTTTTCTGGCTTCAGGTGGGATCCACTTGAAGGTCTTGCGGAGGATGGGGAGGGAGTTGAAACAGGTGGAGGTGACGGCGTTGACCTGGCGAGTCATGTTGAGGGTGGAGTCCAGAATGATGCCAAGGTTCCGGGCGTGGTCTGTCGGGGTGGGTGGGCTTCTGAGGGCGGCGGGCCACCAGGAACTGTCCCACGCGGTGGGGGAGGGTCAGAGGACGAGGACCTCTGTCTTCTCCGAGTTCAGTTTTAGGCAGCTGTCGTTCATCCAGGCTGCGACATCCTTCATCCCTTCTTGGAAGCTGAGTCTGGTGTCTTCAGGGGTCTTCGTGAGGGAGAGGATGAGCTGTGTGTCGTCGGCGTAGGATACTATGCTGAGCCCATGCTGTCTGACGATGGTGGCGAGGGGGGCCATGTAGATGTTGAAGAGCGTGGGGCTGAGCGATGATCCTTGGGGTACTCCGCAGTTGATCTCTGTGGGTTCAGAGAGTAAGGGTGGGAGTCTGATCTGTTGAGTTCTGCCGGTGAGGAAGGAGCGGATCCAGTCCAGGGCGAGACCCTGTATGCCGGCGTTGTGGAGTCTGGTGGTGAGAGTGCGGTGGAAGACGGTGTCGAAAGCGGTGGAGGGTCTAGCAGGATGAGGGCCGTGGTGTGTCCTTGGTCGAGTAGCATGCGGATGTCGTCGGTGGCGGCGAGGAGGGCGGTCTCGGTGCTGTGGTTGCTGCGGAATCCGGACTGGGAGGAGTCGAATACGGTGTTCTCTTCGATGAAGGTGGTCAGTTGTGTGTTGACAACTTTTTCCGTGACTTTGGCTGCGAAGGGAAGGAGAGAGATGGGCCGGTAGTTTTTCAGGTCTGTCGGGTCAGCTGAGGGTTTCTTGAGAAGGGGCTTGACCTCAGCCCGCTTCCAGTCATCGGGGAAGATGCCGGATTCGAGAGTGGTGTTGATGGTGCGGCGTAGTTCGGGTGCGATGGCGGCGGCGGCTCTGTGGAAGATGTGAGGTGGGCAGGGGTCCTTGGGGGCTCCTAAGTGGGTGCTTTTCATGGTCGCGGTAGTGACTTCGGTGGTGACCGGTGTCCAGGTGGTGATGGTGGGTTGGCTGTTGTTGCGGGTGGTGGTTTCTGGCTATTGTATGCGGGTGACCTCTTACTCATGGCGTGTACTCCCAGGGTGCTGCGTCTCCTTGTACATGCGTATGTTGATTTTATGGCCTCATTAGATCTACACTCAAAATCTCATATCGTCGTGTGGACCTCCCTACTACGGTATTTGGTAATCATTCATTAAGCAGGAACAATACCTTTCCTTATCTGGCTATCTATTTTTCTGCTCAGGGTTCTTGGTCATCCAATCTTGCATATCGTTCTGCCAATTTATCTATTGTCAATGGGTCCCTTTGCAGTGTCCCCTTTCCCCCGGGAGGAGGTTGTTTCACTCCTCTATTGGAAATGTATAGGTCTCAAAGCATACCAATAGTTATAGATGGGGCCGAGGTGTCGGGGATCTCAAACTGTGCAGCTATCCAAAAAGAGGAAAACAGATATTCCCCTCACTGCCTCGACTTTTATTTGTCACAAGGAACTTAGCCTCACTTTCATAGAAGACCAAATTAAGGTTCGGCCCGCCTTATTATGGCTCTCAATCTGAAAAAATGGAGAGGCTGTATTAACGAGAGACATATTAGCTGATTGCCTTTCCTTAGACCGGGTTAGAGATCCCTTGGACTGTGTATGTTAAAGCTGTCTATAGCAAAATTGGGATGGAATTGTTTTTTATGAACCCATCAACCTGTTGAACAGAACAGAAAGAGTGTGGCCAGTGCTTTGTATGATCTTGAAGAAACTTGGCGGGTAAAGCTTTTGGTGGAGCAGATAACTGTTGTTAAGCACCTACATTTGTGTGAATCTGACTGCACCGCCGACTATATATGACGTGTTCAAAGTCATTGGGAGCTCTCTTTATTGTTTCGATTTAAGTCTGATACTGTAAAGTATTTACTTTGTTACATAATCTTGACGTTAAGCCCTGCCCGTGTGATAATTCACCAGGACAAAACATTCTTCATTTTATGTTCTTTTGTAAATTTTATGAACGTTCGACGAAATTGTGTTTAACACCCTGTTAGAACGGGGAGGGTTCAAATCCCCACCCGTTACCACCCAAGGTTAGAATTGGGGGTCCCCAGTTGGCTGAGGTAGGTACCTTAGTCCAAATAGGGACCCTTGCTTCTAAGTCAGGGAAAGGAAGGACACCTTCTCAGATAGCCCCTGCTCACCCCCTCGGTAGCTTGGCACGAGCAGCCAGGCTTATCTCCAAGGCAATGTGTAAAGTATTTGCAATCTCGCTCTCAGTAACCCAATGATGACACCACAAATGGACTCCACACGAGTTTCATAAAAAACAAGTATAAGTTTATATAAAAAAGACATACGATGAGACCACACGATAAAAATCCAACATATGCGTATTTGTAATATTCCACCTGGCCGGTTATTAGGCCAGCAAGCCCTTGTAGGTTCTTGCAGTATTAATGAGCAATTCCCAATGATCCAAACGCAGTCCTAATGCAATGCTATGCAGTTCATAATGCAAGAATCAGGCACTTCGTAATGTAAAAATAATGCAGTTCGTTATGCCAAAATAATGCGATGCGTAATGCAACAATCAGGCAGTTCGTAATGCAAAAATAATGCAATGCGTAATGCAACAATCAAGCAGTTCGTAATGCAAAAATAATGCAATGCGTAATGCAACAATCAGGCAGTTCGTAATGCCAACAATAATGCAATGCGTAATGCAACAATCAGGCAGTTCGTAATGCAAAAATAATGCAATGCGTAATGCAACAATCAGGTAGCTCGTAATGCCAACAATAATGTACTCCAGCACCGTTCACGGTGCTCTGGACGGACTCTATGCCACTTGTACTGACTCGCGGTCAGCTACTGCCAAAATATGCCCCCAACACGGGTCTGGTGTAAACAAAGTGCAGCTCCACACTCCGGCCCCGCTACTGCCACTCCTCGGCAAGTACGGGCCGCGATTCTAACTTGAGCGGGGGCTCGCGCTGCAAGGATGGGAAAAGCTGAGAGCGTTTCTCTCCGAGACCGCACCCCGCCCCAGGCGGCAACACACGCACGCTCGCTGAGCGTTACCTGGGGGGGTGCGACCTCGCTCTCCTCTCCTCTCCTCGCGGCTTGGGCCTCCGGGGCGACTTCGTTGATCTCGGGCAGTGGAACACGGACCCCCGACGTGATGGTTCGAGGTCTCTCCTTGGCAAAGGCAGGCTCGGGCCGGCGGCACAGCTCCTCTGGCAATGCCGGTCCGAGCCGATGGCAATGACAAAGGTCTCAGGCTGCCACAGGGCACACGCACACAGCGTCGCTGAGACTCACTTAAGCTTCGGGTGTACACGATCACAGGACAATCCTCACGAAGGTCTCAGGCTGCACGAAGCACACGCACACAGCGTCGCTGAGACTCACTTGAGCTTCGGGTGTACACGGTCACAGGACAATCCTCACGAAGGTCTCAGGCTGCAACAGGGCACACGCACACAGCGTCGCTGAGACTCACTTGGATTCCAGGTGCCCACGATCACAGGGCAATCCTCACGAAGGTTTCAGGCTGCACGAAGCACACGCACACAGCGTCGCTGAGACTCACTTGAACTCCAGGTGCCCACGATCACAGGGCAATCCTCACGAAGGTCTCAGGCTGCACAAAGCCCACGCACACAGCGTCGCTGAGACTCACTTGGATTCCGGGTGCACACAATCCCAGGACAATCCTCACGAAGGTCTCAGACTGCACAAAGCACACGCACACAGCGTCGATGAGACTCACTTGGATTCCGGGTGCACACGATCACAGGACAATCCTCACGAAGGTCTCAGGCTGCACAAAGCACAGGCACACAGCGTCGCTGAGACTCATTTGGACTCCGGGTGCACACGATCACGGGGCAGTTCTTACGAAGGTCGCAGGCTGCAAAAAGCACATGCACACAGCGTCGCTGAGACACTCCTCTGGAAACTTTTGTGTTCCTGAGTTTCCACAACAGGGAGCCAGCTCTCCTCGGGCTCTTGGGGACAAGTTACTTCAGAACACAGCACACAGCAAAGTCCTTTCAAGCAGGGGGACACAGCACACAGCAAAGTCCCTTAGCCTCTCCTTGGTTAAATCAGCAAACTGCAGGCCAGCCCCAGAACACACAGCAAGGGTCAGTCCTTTCCTTCAGTCTCTTCAGCTGTTTCTTCCTTGGCAGAGGTTCCTCTTGACCACGAAGTAGTTTCAATACTTTACAGTCTTGATCAGTCCTAAGTTCAGGGGTTTCAGCTCTCATAGTTATACCCCTAAATGTCTTTAAAGTCTTTGTGTTCAGGGGGGCACTGACCCCTGTCCAAACCAGTTCTGGGTGTCTCCCTTTGATAGTGGGGGTCTGGATCTTCAATCACTCAGAAGGAGATGGAGCCATTGTTTTATGGCGGCAGCCCAGGCCTCTTCACCTCCAGGGGATACTCCTCCCCCCTACACTCCAGATGCAGGTCAGCCTGCTGCTGTCTCACCTCCTCCACTGGGTCAAGACATTCCCCAGATCCTATCACTTTCAAATCCAGACAGTCAATCCACAACCAGGCAGAGACACACAGAATTGTTAGAACACCAAAAACCAGCCACTTCTAAAAGGGTGGTTTCTAAACACAATGCAAAAACCACCTTCACAAAAAGATGTGTTATTAAATTGTGAGTTCAGGCACACTAAACTTCACCTCTCCATCTTAAGCCTATGGGAAGATAGGCTGGAAACATATTACACAGCCTCCCAATTCTGTCCTATGGGCAAGATGGCCTTTCAACAGTGAAAAACGAAATGGAGAGTATTTCACTGTCAGGACATGGTACACACCTCAGTACATGTCCTACCTTTCACATATACTGCACCCTGCCCAGGGGGCTACCTTGGGCCTACCATAGGGGTGTCTGATGTGCATAGAAAGGGAAGGGTAAGGCCTGGCAAGTGGGTGCACTTATCAGGACAACATGGCAGTTTTAGTAAACTGTGTACAGGCACTGCAGTGGCAGGCCTGAGATCTCTCTTTAAGGCTACTGGTGTGGGTGGCACAATTAGTGCTGCAGGCCCACTAGTAGCATTTGTATTACCAGCCCTGGCACACATAGTGCACTTTACTAGGGACTTTACTAGTAAGACAAACATACCAATTATGGACAACCAAATACCATTACACTTTATACAGGGAGCACTTGCACTTTGACACTGATCAGCAGTGGCAAAGTGCCCAAAGCATCTAAGTTGGCAACACCATGTCAGAAAAAAGGTCTGGGGGGAAGGCAAAAAGTTTAGGGAACTTTAGTCAGAAAGGGCCAAGTCCAACACACCCCTTTTAAAAAAATACTGCTGCAATATTGGCCAATGTAGACTTGCGTTCAGATTTTTTTCATTTTTACCTGAAATGGACATTATTTTGTATACAGGGGCTTTTTAAAAACTTTCTGTGCAAGCACGCATGTCCATGCTGCTATAAACTCCATGATTTGTAATGTCTGAGTGTTTTGGCATTATATTATTAGGTACTGTATGCACATTTTCTTATCAAATCTTACAAACTGTTATTTTAACTTCACTTGTATTGTGTTTCTACCTTTATGGGAGCTTTTTATGCTTCCGGAAATAAAGATTTTATTTGTTGATTGATTGAGTGCTTCTCTCAATCAAAACATTTGGATTAAGGCTTCTGATAACAATGACTTGTACAGTGAGAGCCCAGCAAACATGGTGTCCGGCAGGCAACCCTTCTGCAAAGGTGGCATTGTAACTATCTGCGCAAGGCAAAGATGGTCCCGTGCCCCTGCCATCTACATGCAACCAGCAGGCTCCTTTTACTGAAGGTTGCCAGCTTGTGCATGTAAGACAGGATTCAGTGGCCACATGAGATGACAAGCCCAGGGAACCCTTAATCCGCCATCTTGGGGTTGGCAGCGTGGCACTAGCAAGGGAATGGTCCACCATCTTAAGAGCTTGAGGGCATGCGCAGCAGCACTGTAGCAGATTGTTGAAGTTCCATACTTTGTTTCGGAACAGGCATAACAATCCTTGGAAGAATACGCGTGGCAGGTGTAAATAAAGAATTCCGCCTACCGGATAGGAGGAAGCACCTCTTGCCCAACGCTTGAGAAGTAGGACTGTCCAGGGTAACTACTTTCTGATTATTCTAGGAGAGGTCTTGAGCGTATCAGAGAGGACTGCAGGTACCAGGAATACTTTTCAGTGAGAAATGGGCATCATGCTATATAAATGCTGCAATACAATAGAAAACACCACCGAAGAGAGCCAGCTTTCTAAATGGAATGATTGGAGGAGAAGGTAAAAATCAAGAATCTCGGAGAGGCACAAGTCTGCTGTCCTCAGCAACACCTCAATCTTCAACAAGTGCAGAGGTTATCAAAAACATTTAGCTGCGAAGGCTGCCTCTCACCGCACTGCGTCTTGGCACATCCAAGGGAAAGATGCCAGCTCATTATCGCTTCCAAAAATGACAGAGCCTGAAAGCATGTAAAACAATTCAATGTCTAGGAGTTTAGAGAGAAAAAGGCTCTCTGCGCTTCTCCACATGTTCATGCAGCAAACAGGCTCTGAAATCTGACAGACCAGAACCATCAGTCTGGAAAAAGCTAGTAAATACAAAGCCCTGGCCCTTTGGATTCAGGGCTTAATTTGAGCTGGTGGTTGCAGGTGAGGCCCACTGGCACTTATGTTTCCTCATCAGACCTTGACCTTCAAGAGGGAAAAATAGCGCACAAAAGGGGGAGGAAAGATGATAAGAAAAGCGGGAAAACTGGAACAAAGGACCTGATTACGATCTTGGTGGGTGGGATACTCCATCACAAACATGTGTTACAAGTTCCATCGGATATAATGGAATTGTAATTTGGCGGACGGAATATCCGTCACGTCGTAATCAGGCCTTATGGGAGAAAGCAGGAACCTCCAAGAGTGAGATAAGGGGACCGCAAGTGTCTGGTGGTGGATTAAAGAGGCATGAGGCGGAATCAAGACGAGGCAGCCTTGGTGTTTGACACGTAGACATTCAATAACACTTTGGGCCGCAGCACTTACAACTAGGCACTGTCTGCATTTAATCAATCAATTTATTATAACTGTATGGTATGATCTGCGTGTGGCTGTTACGAAGGTGCAGACCATAGGTAAGTAGGTTTATTCAGACTAACCCAATTGGTTACAGGAATAGAATATCAGTAACAAGCACCAGGCAACAACACTATTAGCTACACCTCTAGGGCGCACCACTCTGCACTAACTAAACCCACAAAGCCAACATCTCATTTGCATCATACATATGGGACATACTGACATCACTCAATCAGAGAACCAAGTGAGAGAACACTGGTCATTTTTATTGTATTTATGTGTGTATATAATTATTATAGAGTTTTGTATAGTGTGACGTGCAACTTTGAGGCTGTTTTGGTGTGGGCTGTGCTTTATCTGGGCCATGGTTTGTTGTACCAAACTGAGGTGCGCACTAAGAGCCTCGGGTGCTTGCTCTATCAACCTATGACTCTGGTGGCTGCTGTTATGTTTGACAGGGTGGTATGGGTGTGTTGGGTCTTGGTCCTACTAAACAAATAGTGGAAGACTCTTCGCAGGTGAGGCTAATGGCCAAATGGCTCTGTGGACAGGAAGTGTCAGTGTTCTTCCAGAATGTTTGGGGGTTGGTGTTTGCCGATGAACCCTTGATTTCTTACCTTCTATGTTTTGTAACTCTTAAGGCAGATGTGGACTATGCTTGGCTGGAATCAGAAGTCATCTATATGAATGGATCAAGGAGGTCGGCCTAGAGTAATCATGTAAGATGGGTACAAGCATTGCTGTGGAAGTTCCCCGCATCCCAACAGTCCACACTCTCAAATTATCTTCTCCCTCTCATGCACCTGGCAACTGACCACCAGCGGTCAGAGAGAAGCGGCAACAATCCATCATGTCCAGCTGCCCACAGATTACAGTGGTGCCTGGGATTCATCGTGGTACTCCCTGCCCACAGACTACAGTGGTGCCTGGCCTTCATCGTGTCTTTCTATCCACAGACTACAGTGGTGCCTGGGCTTCATCGTGTCTATCTATCCACAGACTACAGTGGTGCCTGGGCTTCATCCCGTGGCGGCTGGTATTAAGGGGCGTAGGGGGTGTTGCCCCACCTACCAGCATCGGGGAAAACTAAAGGGAGAGAATGAACACCAATGGAGCAGTTTAAAGAAGTGCTCACTGCTTGGTGCTCCCCCGTGAAACTTGAAAGACAGTTAAACTATGTAAAATATATATATTTTTTTACTTACTTTGTCTCGAAGTGGAAGAGTCTTCCTGCGCAATGTGCGGATGTGCAAAGCTGGGCGAGAACTATTCCTCGCCCTCGAGGCACAAGCGAGGAGGCGGGTGACATCAGCCTTGTGGGAGTGGCTGCATAAAGCGGCAATGCATGGGTTTCAAATGGGGCGCTAATGAATTGGCCCAGGGTGCGGTCAGTGGAGCGCCATTCAGGGTAATGGGAAGGGGCAGGGCTGGCTCACAGTGCACTGAGTGCAGGGGGTAGTGACAATTGCAGCACTCCTTTCGCCTCAATCAATCAATCAATCATGTCATTTGTAAAGTGCACTACTCACCCGTGAGGGTCTCAAGGCGCTGGGGTGGGGAATGCTGCTACTGCTCGAAAAGCCAGGTCTTGAGGAGTTTTCTGAAGGTCAGCAGGTCTTGGGTCTGCCGTAGGTGGATGGGGAGGGTGTTCCAGGTCTTGGCGGCGAGGTGGGAGAATGATCTGCCACCGGAGGTCGCTCTTCGGAAGCGGGGACAGTGGCGAGGGCGAGGTCGGCGGAGCGGAGCTGGCGGGTGGGGGTGTAGAAGCTGAGTCGTCTGTTGAGGTACGTTGGTCCGGTGTTGTGGAGTGCCTTGTGTGCGTGGGTGAGGTGTTTGAAGGTTATCCTCTTGTTGGACCGGGAGCCAGTGCAGGTCTCTCGGGTGGGGTGTGATGTGGCTGTGGCGAGGGATGTTGAGGATCAGGCGTGCAGAGGCGTTCTGGATGCGTTGGAGCCGTCTCAGGAGTTTGGCCGAGGCTCCTGCGTAGAGGGCGTTTCCGTAGTCCAACCTGCTGCTGACGAGGGCCTGGGTGACCGTTCTTCTCGTTTCAGTGGGGATCCACTTGTAGATCCTGCGGAGCATGCGGAGGGTGTTGAAGCAGGCGGAGGAGACGGCGTTGACCTGTTTAGTCATGGAGAGGGTGGAGTCGAAGATGACCCCTAGGTTGCGTGCGTGGTCGGTGGGTGTTGGGGCGGTTCCCAGTGCGGTCGGCCACCAGGAGTTGTCCCAGGCCGAAGGGGTGGATCCGAGGATGAGGACCTCCGTCTTGTCCGAGTTCAGCTTCAGTCGGGCTGTTCCTCATCCATTCAGCAACGGCCTTCATTCCTTCGTGGAGGTTGGTTTTGGCGGTGTGGGGGTCCTTGGTGAGGGAGAGGATCAGCTGGGTGTCATCGGCATAGGAGATGATGTTGAGGTCGTGCCGACGGGCGACGTGGGCGAGCGGTGCCATGTAGATGTTAAACAGAGTTGGGCTGAGGGAAGAGCCCTGGGGTACGCCGCAGATGATCTCGGTGGCTTCGGAGCGGAAGGGGGAAGGCAGACGCTCTGTGTTCTGCCGGAGAGGAAGGAGGTGGTCCAGTCCAGGGCCTTCTCTTGGATCCCGGCGTTGTGGAGGCGTGTTCGTAGTGTGTGGTGGCAGACCGTGTCAAAGGCGGCTGACAGGTCCAGGAGGATGAGGGCCGCCATTTCTCCGTTGTCCAGCAGGGACTTGATGTCATCGGTGGCGGCGATGAGGGCAGTCTCGGTGCTGTGGTTGCTGCGGAACCCGGACTGGGAAGGGTCCACGATGTTGTTCTCCTCGAGGTAGCGGGTCAGTTGTTTGTTGACGGTCTTCTCGATGACCTTTGCCGGGAACGGGAGAAGGGAGATGGGCCGGAAGTTCTTGAGGTCCTTGGGGTCCGCCTTGAGTTTCTTGAGTAAGGCGTTGATCTCAGCGTGCTTCCAGCTCTCCGGGAAGGTTGCTGTCTCGAAGGAGGTGTTGATGACTTTCCGGAGATGGGGTGCGATGGCTGTGCTGGCTTTGTTGAAGATGTGGTGTGGGCATAGGTCTGACGGAGATCCGGAGTGGATGGTGTTCATGATCTTGATGGTGTCGTTGTCGTTGATGTTGGTCCAGGAGAGCAGGCGGTTGGTGCGGATGGTGGTCGTGGGGCCAGAGGTCTCAGTGGTTGTCGGGGCGGTCGTGGCGTTGAAGCTGTCGTGGATGTCTGCGATCTTACGGTGGAAGAAGGTGGCCAGCGAGTCGCACAGGTCTTGCGAGGGTGGGACGTCGTTGGTGTTGGAGCTGGGGTTGGAGAGTTCCTTCACAATGTTGAAGAGCTCTTTGCTGTTGTGCGCGTTGTTGTCTAGGCGGCTCTTTGAAGGAGGCCCTTTGGCAGATCTGATGAGGTGATGGTGTCTGCGGGTGGCGTTCTTGTGGGCTGCGTGGCTGTCCGGTGTTCGTTCACGGAGCCAGATCTTCTCCAGCTTTCGGCAGGTTTGCTTGGAGGCCCGGAGGTCTTCAGTGAACCAGCTGGCTTTCTTGTTGGTGTGACTGTTGGAGGGTTTCTTGATCGGGGCGAGGGTGTTGGCGCAGTCGTTGATCCACTGTCTGAGGTTGCGGGCGGCGGTGTCGGGGTCGGTGGGGTCGGCGGGTGGGCTCTGGGCGAGGGTGGTGGTTAGTTGGTCTTCGGTGACTTTGCTCCAGCAGCGGCGGGGCATCTGTTGGGTGCGGTGGTGCGTGGTGGGTTTCTTGAAGGTGAAGTGGATGCAGCGATGGTCTGTCCAGAGGAGTTCGGTGGTGTGGTTGAAGGAGATGTGGGGGCTTGCGGAGAAGATGGGGTCAAGCGTGTGAATTAGGCTTCCTAATTGGGTAAGGCCGAGGCGACCGGGAGTGGCTATGCATTTAGTTTCAGTTTGGCAGGCAGCTCCTATTTCCGGGAGGGGACACAGTTGCTGGAAAAAGAAAGTCGCCTGCAGCCGTGGTTTCAAACGACACGTGTGCAGGTAAGCCTTTTCCCTTTTTTGACCCCCAGGACTCGGCAGACAACAATAGGATGGTTTGTTTTAAACGGGCGGGAAGTGGACTTGTTCAATGGCTCTATCCCAGGCAAAGGCTTTGATTTGCTTGTTGTGTGGGCGGGGGTATAGTGCGGGGGGGGGTCTGAAGAGCTCCTGTTCATCAGACCCTGCAGGTTTACCGACATTTGATTTCACAAAGAAGCCGGCACTGGAAAAACAGCATTTGTAGGTTGAGCTGTCAGTCACCCTAGGTACGCGCGCGGGCATCTGGCGTCGCGGGGGGTTCATTCTCCGGATCCAGGTGCAGTCTCGCAGGAACGACGCTTCGCCGCAGGGGACGCCTCTGCCTGTTACGGTCCCTTTAGTTATGTAATGTGAAATGTTTGGTGGCGCGTAAACTGTGAACTTGCGGTCTTCTTTTGAAAAAGTATAGGAGGAATTTCGTGACCAAAAAGCAAACAGTTCATTTTATATGAAGGCACAGTAGGATAAAATGAAAGCTTAGGTTTCCGAATCGAACTTAAGATCAACTGTTGGGCTATGTGTACAGCTGGGTGTAACAAATCTGTGTTGTCATTTTTGATCTCTGATCCACTCTCATCGCCCAACAGTGGATTTACTCTTCCAACCTTGCACTCTGCCCTCTGACCTGCAACATGCGCCACTCGGCGAAGCTGTTCTACCCGAGATCCTCTCAGTGGCGGCTCCTTCATAGGGGCGTCAAAAATTTCTCGGGGGGACAATCCCCCCAAACCTCTCGTAGGTGGTTCAGGCTCGCTTGCAGTGAAGTACAACAATTGTCTTACGCCCCACCACTTTCAAATGTCACCAGTCGCCCCTGGCTTCATCGTGTCTATCTATCCACAGACTACAGTGGTGCCTGGGCTTCATCGTGTCTATTTAGCCACAGACTACAATGGTGCCTGGGCTTCATCGTGTCTATCTGTCCACAGACTACAGTGGTGCCTGGGCTTCATCGTGTCTATCTATCCACAGACTACAGTGGTGCCTGGGCTTCATCATGTCTATTTATCCACAGACTACAGTGGTGCCTGGGCTTCATCGTGGTACTCCCTGCCCACAGACTACAGTGGCATCTGGGCTTCATCGTGGTACTCCCTGCCCACAGACTACAGTGGAGCCTGGGCTTCATCATGTCTATTTATCCACAGACTACAGTGGTGCATGGGCTTCATCATGTCTATTTATCTACAGACTACAGTGGTGCATGGGCTTCACCATGTCTATTTATCTACAGACTACAGTGGTGCCTGGGCTTCATCATGTCTATCTATCCACAGACTATAGTGGTGCCTGGGCTTCATCATGTCTATTTATCCACAGACTACAGTGGTGCCTGGGCTTCATCGTGGTACTCCCTGCCCACAGACTACAGTGGTGCCTGGGCTTCATCATGTCTATCTATCCACAGACTACAGTGGTGCCTGGGCTTCATTGTGTCCATCTATCCACAGGCTACAGTGGTACCTGGGCTTCATCGTGTCTATCTATCCACAGACTACAGTGGTGCCTGGGCTTCATCGTGTCTATCTAACCACAGGCTACAGTGGTGCGTGGGGTTCATCTTGTCTTTCTATCCACAGACTACAGTGGCATCTGGGCTTCATCGTGGTACTCCCTGCCCACAGACTACAGTTGTGCGTGGGCTTCATCGTGTCTTTCTTTCCACAGGCTACAGTGGTGCCTGGGCTTCATCGTGGTACTCCCTGCCCACAGACTACAGTGGTGCCTGGGCTTCATCATGCCTATTTATCTACAGACTACATTGGCATCTGGGCTTCATCGTGTCTTTCTTTCCACAGGCTACAGTGGTGCCTGGGCTTCATCGTGGTACTCCCTGCCCACAGACTACAGTGGTGCCTGGGATTCATCATGTCTATTTATCTACAGACTACAGTGGTGCCTGGGCTTCATCATGTCTATTTATCTACAGACTACAGTGGTGCCTGGGCTTCATCGTGGTACTCCCTGCCCACAGACTACAGTGGTGCCTGGGCTTCATCATGTCTATCTATCCACAGACTACAGTGGTGCATGGGCTTCATCGTGTCTTTCTATCCACAGACTACAGTGGTGCCTGGGCTTCATCGTGGCTATCCACAGACTACAGTGGCATCTGGGCTTCATCATGTCTATCTATCCACAGACTACAGTGGTGCATAGGCTTCATTGTATCTTTCTATCCACAGACTACAGTGGTGCCTGGGCTTCATCGTGTCTATCTTTCCACAGGCTACAGTTGTGCGTGGGCTTCATCGTGTCTTTCTATCGACAGGCTACAGTGGTGCCTGGGCTTCATCGTGATACTCCCTGTCCACAGACTACAGTGGTGCCTGGGCTTCATCATGTCTATTTATCCACAGACTACAGTGGTGCCTGGGCTTCATCGTGTCTATCTATCCACAGACTACAGTGGTACCTGGGCTTCATCGTGTCTATTTATCCACAGGCTACAGTGGTGCCTGGGCTTCATCGTGGTACTCCCTGTCCACAGACTACAGTGGTCCCTGGCCTTCATCGTGTCTATCTATCCACAGACTACAGTGGCATCTGGGCTTCATCGTGTCTATCTATCCACAGACTACAGTGGCATCTGGGCTTCATCGTGTCTATCTATCCACAGACTACAGTGGTGCATGGGCTTCATTGTGTCTTTCTATCCACAGACTACAGTGGTGCATAGGCTTCATTGTATCTTTCTATCCACAGACTACAGTGGTGCCTGGGCTTCATCGTGTCTATCTATCCACAGGCTACAGTTGTGCGTGGGCTTCATCCTGTCTTTCTATCCACAGGCTACAGTGGTGCCTGGGCTTCATCGTGATACTCCCTGTCCACAGACTACAGTGGTGCCTGGGCTTCATCATGTCTATTTATCCACAGACTACAGTGGTGCCTGGGCTTCATCGTGTCTATCTATCCACAGGCTACAGTGGTACCTGGGCTTCATCGTGTCTATTTATCCACAGGCTACAGTGGTGCCTGGGCTTCATCGTGGTACTCCCTGTCCACAGACTACAGTGGTCCCTGGCCTTCATCGTGTCTATCTATCCACAGACTACAGTGGCATCTGGGCTTCATCGTGTCTATCTATCCACAGACTACAATGGTGCCTGGGCTTCATCGTGTCTATCTATCTACAGACTACAGTGGTGCCTGGGCTTCATCATGTCTATTTATCTACAGACTACAATGGTGCCTGGGCTTCATCGTGTCTATCTATCTACAGACTACAGTGGTGCCTGGGCTTCATCGTGTCTATCTATCCACAGACTACAGTGGTGCCTGGGCTTCATCGTGTCTATCTATCCACAGGCTACAGTGGTGCCTGGGCTTCATCGTGTCTATCTATCCACAGACTACAGTGGTGCATGGGCTTCATCGTGTCTTTCTATCCACAGACTACAGTGGTGCTTGGGCTTCATCGTGTCTATCCACAGACTACAGTGGTGCCTGGGCTTCATCGTGTCTTTCTACCCACAGGCTACAGTGGTGGCTGGGTTTCATCGTGTCTTTCTATCCACAGACTACAGTGGTGCCTGGGCTTCATCGTGTCTTTCTATCCACAGACTACAGTGGTGCCTGGGCTTCATCGTGTCTTTCTACCCACAGGCTACAGTGGTGGCTGGGTTTCATCATGTCTTTCTATCCACTGACTACAGTGGTGCCTGGGCTTCATCATGTCTATTTATCTACAGACTACAGTGGTGCCTGGGCTTCGTCGTGTCTATCTATCCACAGACTACAGTGGTGCCTGGGCTTCATCGTGTCTATCTATCCACAGGGTACAGTGGTGCCTGGGCTTCATCGTGTCTTTCTATCCACAGGGTACAGTGGTGCCTGGGCTTCATCGTGTCTATCTATCCACAGACTACAGTGGTGCGTGGGCTTCATCGTGTCTACCTATCCACAGACTAGAGTGGCGTCCGGGCTTCATCATGGTACTCCCTGCCCACAGACCACAGTGGTGCGTCAGCTTCGTCAGGTCTCGCTGCCCACAAGCTACAATGGTTCCTGGGTTTCATCATGTCTCCCTCCCCACAGACTATGGTGGTCCTTGGGCTTCATCATGTCTCTCAGCCCACAGACTACAGTGGTGCGTGGACTTCATTGTGTCTTTCTACCCACAAGCTGCAGTGGTGCCTGGGCTTCATCGTGTCTTTCTATCCACAGACTACAGTGGCATCTGGGCTTCATCATGGTACTCCCTCCCCACAGACTACAATGGTGCCTGGGCTTCATCGTGGTACTCCCTGCCCACAGACTACAGTGGTGCCTGGGCTTCATCGTGTCTATCTATCTACAGACTACAGTGGTGCCTGGGCTTCATCATGTCTATCTATCTACAGACTACAGTGGTGCCTGGGCTTCATCGTGTCTTTCTACCCACAGGCTACATTGGCGCCTGGGCTTCATCGTGTCTATCTATCCACAGACTACAGTGGTGCCTGGGCTTCATCGTGTCTATCTATCCACAGACTACAGTGGTGCCTGGGCTTCATCGTGTCTATCTATCCACAGACTACAGTGCTGCCTGGGCTTCATCGTGGTACTCCCTGCCCACAGACTACAGTGGTGCCTGGGCTTCATCATGTCTATTTATCTACAGACTACAATGGTGCCTGGGCTTCATCGTGTCTTTCTACCCACAGGCTACAGTGGTGCCTGGGCTTCATCGTGTCTATCTATCCACAGACTACAGTGGTGCCTGGGCTTCATCGTGTCTATCTATCCACAGACTACAGTGGTGCCTGGGCTTCATCGTGTCTATCTATCCACAGACTACAGTGGTGCCTGGGCTTCATCGTGTCTTTCTACCCACAGGCTACAGTTTTGCCTGGGCTTCATCGTGTCTATCTATCCACAGACTACAGTGGTGCCTGGGCTTCATCGTGTCTTTCTACCCACAGGCTACAATGGTGCCTGGGCTTCATCGTGTCTATCTATCCACAGACTACAGTGGTGCCTGGGCTTCATCGTGTCTTTCTACCCACAGGCTACAATGGTGCCTGGGCTTCATCGTGTCTATCTATCCACAGACTACAGTGGTGCCTGGGCTTCATTGTGTCTATCTATCCACAGACTACAGTGGTGCCTGGGATTCATCATGTCTATTTATCTACAGACTACAATGGTGCCTGGGCTTCATCGTGTCTTTCTACCCACAGGCTACATTGGTGCCTGGGCTTCATCGTGTCTATCTATCCACAGACTACAGTGGTGCCTGGGCTTCATCGTGTCTATCTATCCACAGACTACAGTGGTGCCTGGGCTTCATCGTGTCTATCTATCCACAGACTACAGTGGTGCCTGGGCTTCATCGTGTCTATCTATCCACAGACTACAGTGGTGCCTGGGCTTCATCGTGTCTTTCTACCCACAGGCTACAGTGGTGCCTGGGCTTCATCGTGTCTTTCTACCCACAGGCTACAGTGGTGCCTGGGCTTCATCGTGTCTTTCTACCCACAGGCTACAGTGGTGCCTGGGCTTCATCGTGTCTATCTATCCACAGACTACAGTGGTGCCTGGGCTTCATCATGTCTATCTATCCACAGGCTACAGTGGTGCCTGGGCTTCATCATGTCTATTTATCCACAGACTACAGTGGTGCCTGGGCTTCATCGTGTCCATCTATCTACAGACTACAGTGGCATCTGGGCTTCATCGTGTCTTTCTACCCACAGGCTACAGTGGTGCCTGGGCTTCATCGTGTCTATCTATCCACAGACTACAGTGGTGCCTGGGCTTCATCATGTCTATCTGCCCACAGACTACAGTGGTGCCTGGGCTTCATCATGTCTATTTATCCACAGATTACAGTGGTGCCTGGGCTTTATCGTGTCTTTCTACCCACAGGCTACAGTGGCATCTGGGCTTCATCGTGGTACTCCCTGCCCACAGACTACAGTGGTGCCTGGGCTTCATTGTGTCTATCTATCCACAGACTACAGTGGTGTCCGGGCTTCATCGTGGTACTCCCTGCCCACAGACCACAGTGGTGCGTCAGCTTCGTCACGTCTCGCTGCCCACAAGCTATAGTGGTGCCTGGGCTTCATTACGTCTATCTGCCCACAGACTATGGTGGTCATTGGGCTTCATCATGTCTCTCTGCCCACAGACTATGGTGGTCCTTGGGCTTTATCATGTCTCTCTGTCCACAGACTACAGTGGTGTCTGGGCTTCATCTGATGCCTCTGTGAGTTGCTACTCCCTTTACCCTTAATGTGGTCAGATACAGCTTTCCACTTGTTTTGGGCAATTTTAAAGTAAATGAAAACTAAATGAACTTATACATTGGAACAATGTGCTGAGAAGCCAAGATGGTGGATGTTTAGGGAGTGCCTGGAGCACGCTTGCCAAAACCAGGCTCAAAATATCTATTATCATGGGATATATTCATACAAATAGACTAGCAACACAGGGGATTGCTTTACAAGTACAATGATAAACGTGAATACCCAAATGGCAATGGATTTGGCCTTATTGGGATTGGGATAGCCACCGCTGAAGGATTGGTCCATGCTGCACCCAAAATGTCTGCCGCCACCAGAGTCAAGCACCGGAAGGGGTCAGCGCACAACCGAGGACCAAACAAGTGATACTCCGATGCAACTCCAGGATTTCCCCACATGCGAGAACAGGCAAGTGTTCTGCTGGGGCTTGAGCCTGAATACCAAGAGCACCTATATTGACGTTAACATTATAAGATTATTCCGGGACGCGCTCACTGACAGCAAAAATGTGAAAATCAGACTGGACAGAACACACAGAATGGGAGAAGCAAGAGATAGAGGAAACAAATCTACAGACACCTTCACCTGTGAACACTACTTCAAAATGAATGAGGACATTATGAGAGCTGCAAGGGGGAAAGGGAACAATCACATTTTAAGGGAATAAGGTGTTATTCTACTAAGACCTTTCCATAAAGACCCTCCAGAAGTGCCAAGAGTTTCAGCCAGTCATAGGCTTTTTATGCCAAGTGCATCAGATACAAATTGGATCACTTCTTGTGCATAATTTTCCAGTATAATGATCAACTCCCCAAACTGCATTCATGGGAGGAGGCATAGCATGATCTTGTCCTCCCGGAAGAAGCCAGCCCTCAGAGTCCAACATGAATCACCACCCAGGATCAACAAATGAACAAAACAACCAACAGGAGTGAGGCAAGATTGGACGCGGTCACCATGGCTCAAGAAAGACAAGCAGCCACCAAGAACCTGATGGAGAACATTGACTCAAATGAAAGACGCACATCCCAAGATGAATGAAAACCACATATGGAGCAGAGGTAATGGTTAGGTAAAAGGGTCTCGATAAACTGCTAACCTACAAAATTGGACAGCCCAATAGGGAGAGCCCGGGGCTTGGGGCAGTGGGGGCAAAGGGTCTTAGAATGGACAGTTAAGTGGGATGCCCCTCCACAGATCTCGGTTCGGTCCATCTGGATGTTTCCACAATGGTCTCAAGGTTGGGAAAGTGAGAAGGGGAAACTTCAGTTTGGGAAAAGTTAGTTGGGGAAAGGTTATAATATTCGAGGAACAGATATGCCAACATCCAAGCTTAGGGACATACCGCAGGACACAGGAGATCAATATACTAGTGTTACTAACAAAAAGAAACCATTCTTCAACAGATACAAAAAGTAAATAAGTTGAACCACAGACGAGCTAATTCACAAACTGGCGCCTTCACAAATTATCATCTTTAACATTTTATGGTTGTATTTATCGCAAAGAGACTAGCGGTCCTTTCAATGTTGCACAACCCTGGACACAATATTTGTCTGATTCATGAAACTAATTTGTTATTGGAGGTGAAGGGCCAAGTACTAGCACTAAGGCTAACACAGAGAACAACAACATTCACCCTTGCAAACATCCATGCACCCAATGATGGATAAGATCCCTTTTTGACACAAGGAATAGCCAGCAATCTACGAACACCAAAGAGATCTTAATGCGGGGCAATATCCGTTTGGTCATTAACAGCACTTTACACAGGTCAGCACAGAGAGTGGGTCAGTCAGGCACTTATAGGAGGAGATCATGGCTTAGAGACGTAGGGATTGGAGGACATCCGGAGAGCCCACCACCCCAAAACCCAAGACTATACATATTTTTCTGTTCGCATCACACATATTTGCGGTTAGTTTCCTTTTTGGGGGCTACACAGATCTCGATTGAATCTGACCACGCCCCCAAATCCATGACTTTACAGTTCCAAAACTACCAGATCCCAATAGGTCAATAGCGATTGAGAGACAGCATTATCCAGAAAGACCCCCAACAAAAAATGAAATACAGGAAACAATTATCCAATTCAGGGCCGGCTTTAGTGCTGGTGGCACCCGGTGGTACAATCTTTTTTGGCGCCTCCTCCATATGACCTTGTTCATGAATTCCCTCACTGTTACTCTCCAACAGTGCTCCTCATCTCTCCATTGTCTCTTTCTGACTCTGGCAAACATTTTATTTTTGTAAAGTGATACTCAGTGTTCACTCACACTCTGTTCTGTGATCTGCATGGTACACGTTCTTTGCAGCAGGCACATTAACCCCCTGCGCTACGTTTCAACATCTGCATGTCGCAGATAAATACATGGATGCAGACTAACTGCCTTAAATTGAACGGCGAAAAAACAGAAGTTCTGCTACTAGGGTCCAATGCCTCTTTTTGGTCTCCAAGATGGTGGCCGGCTGATCTGGGCGAATGCCCAATCCCAGTCCCCAAGGTTAGGAACCTAGGGGTTGTATTTGATGATAGATTGACAGTTGAGTGTCACATCAATAAGCTTGCCTCCACCTTCTGGGGTATTTTAAAAATGATCAGGAAGATCCGCCCTTTTATTCCCCCTGATGCATTAAAAACGCTGATCACAACCTTGGCCCTTTCCAGACTGGACTATGGCAACGCCCTATACGTGGGGTTACAGTCCCAGTTTTTATCGAAACTGCAGCGAATGCAGAATGCAGCAGCTAGATTAATACTGGACATCCCCAAATATGAATCAGTCTCCCATAGATTGAGAGACCTCCACTCAGTGCTTAATTTGTAAAATATGAAGTCCAGGTGCTCAAATGTTTGTCGGAGGCCAACACCCACTTTCCCCGGCTCCACCCACTCACTCTATTGGCTCCACCCACATCCTCAACTGGCACTGCTGAAAGCCAGATGTAATACGCGATCTGAATTTCAGCATAGGAGCCTTCTTCAAGTAAAGTTTTGATAGGAAGTCCCCCACCCCTCATCTGTCCATAGCCCCTTTCTCATGTATTTCATTTGTTTTATAGCACTTCTCATACCAGATTATGGTGACAGAGCACTTTACATCAAACACACAAAGACAATGACTAATATATGTGTAAGTCAGTGTATAGAAAATGTTACATAAGACCAAGGGCACTACCCGGTGTAGGCATTTTTAAGAGTGCTTGGGCTGGAGAAGCACAAACTTGGGATTCAAAACGTAGTACAGTGGTTAGGGTTACATTTACTAATAAGAATTTACTTCTGCCCAAACAAACCCTTTTTAGCAACATTAAGATAATGAAAGACTGAGAAAAACATAACTTTGTAACCTGTACCATGTAGTTTGCATGCAGCTCTTTGATGGCAGTTCATAGCTCACTGAGCTAGGTTATTATTGTAACATATGAACTGTACAGAAACAAAAGGATCTTTTGTGACAAAAGTAGTAACCCACAGAGCTATGCACATAAAATACATTTATGTGATCTGCATGGTGCACATTCTTGCAGCACAGCTGAGTTCTCGGTCAGTGAACACCTTCGGCATGAGGCTCCTGTTTTAAGCCGGGTTTTGTCACCTCTTATGGGCCTTTTTTGGGAGGGATGGGGGAATACGGAGCTCTTGCAGAAGCCTCGCTGTGAGACCACCTTTCCCAGGGGAAAAACAAATTGGAAGTCGCTCATAGTCAGAGCTGCTGACAGAACGATGTGCAAGTCCTGGCGTCAGCTCAACTTCCTGTGATTCTGGGCAAATCATGTAATCTCCCTTAAAATAAGATTGTCTCACCTAAAAGAAAAATAAAGTGGATCTTGTGTAATGTTACTGGTGCTCATGTACACTGCCCCAGTGCCAATGGGCTGAGTTCACGCTATATAAAACTACAAAAACAATAACAAACAAGCATTGGCATAGCCAATAGGTCTCGCCTTTGGGGCCTTATAAGTGTTTAGCCAGAGCTATTGACTTTGCCAATGTCTTCAAGCTGTGCTGTAGAGAAGTGTGGCTGCTGTGCAGCATGCTGAAAAGTTATAATAAAAAAGTGTCAGAAGCATTTTTGTTACTTTATATATGACCAAGAAGGCATTATGTAAAACTGAACGACCATATTAAAAAAAGTAATTACAATAAAAAATTTCCTCAGTTTTCTTTTGTTCTTGCAATGCTGGCAACTTGTTTCTGCCTATTGCAATGGTTGTTTGTTAAAGCTTTTTTTTGAGGGGCATAAACAATCGGAGGGTGAAGGTTGGGAACTAGTACCTGTATTATAACACTAGCAGCGGCCAGACGCTAGGGGAGAATCAACAGATGCCAGATTCCGAGAGCAGGCTGAGGTGGTGCTGAGTGATGCTGAGGTGGCGCTGAGCGATGCTGTGGCGGCGCTGAGCGATGCTGTGGCGGCGCTGAGTGATGCTGTGGTGGCGCTGAGCGATGCTGTGGTGGCGCTGAGCGATGCTGTGGTGGCGCTGAGTGATGCTGTGGTGGCGCGGAGTGATGCTGTGGTGGCGCGGAGTGATGCTGTGGTGGCGCGGAGTGATGCTGTGGTGGCGCGGAGTGATGCTGTGGTAGCGCGGAGTGATGCTGTGGTGGTGCTGAGCGATGCTGTGGTGGTGCTGAGTCATCCTGTGGTGGTGCGGAGTCATCCTGTGGTGGTGCGGAGTCATCCTGTGGTGGTGCTGAGTCATCCTGTGGTGGTGCTGAGTGATGCAGTGTTGGCCCTGAGTGATGATGTGGTGTCGCTGAGTGAAGCTATGGTGGTGCTGAGTGATGCTGTAGTGGCGCGGAGTGATGTTGTGGTGCTGCTGAGTAATGCTGTGGTGGCGCTGAGTGATGCTGTTGTGGCGCGGAGTGATGCTGTGGTGGCGCTGAGTGATGCTGTGGTTTCACTGAGTGATGCTGTGGTTGCACTGAGTGATGCTGTGGTTGCACTGAGTGATGCTGTGGTTGCACTGAGTGATGCTGTGGTTGCACTGAGTGATGCTGTGATGGCGTTGAGTGATGCTGTGATGGCGTTGAGAGGAGATGTGTTGGTGCTGAGTGATGCTGTGCTGGCTCTGATTGATGCTGTGCTGGCTCTGATTGATGCTGTGGTTGCGCTGAGTGATGCTGTGGTGATGCTGAGTGATGCTGTGGTGATGCTGTGGTGTTGCCGAGTGAGAGATAGAGTGAAGATATAATGCCCAATTAGAGAGGGTGGTGAGAGAGAAAGAGAGAGAAAGGGTGTACATAGAATAAAGAGTGGAGCGGGATAGATAGAGAGAAAGAAGGGGAGAGAGAGTGAATGAAGGAATTTGAAAGAGAAACAGATAAAGGGGTGAGAGAGAATGAAAGGCTAAAAAGATAGAGAGGGAGAGTTAATTAAGTACAGAGAGGATTAGAGAGGGAGAGAGAGAGAGAAGGAGAGAGACAATAAGAGTGGGGGTGTGGAGTTTAAATAGAGTGAAGAAGTGACGCGGAAAAAGTAACCTTAAATATAGCTTTGTGCTTTGCGCGAATAAATATTTTTTTTTAAAACAGTGAGGCAAAAATACTGGTAATTAGGCTGTGACTCCCAATATAAAACAAATAGCGATATAAAGTGAAATCAACCCACCGAAGCAATATTTCTAACTAGACAAAAAAAGCTTGCATTTCAATGCTAATCGCTGTTTTTCATGTGACTGTAGTCCAGGGCCGTCAGTTGGTAATGTGAGCTGCTGCTGCGATTGAAACATCAGAGTCCAGAGAGTTAATGAGCCATGACGTGGAAATGAGGAAGAGATAGGAAACCCAGATGGCAGCTGCGCGCGTGCACGCACATCGTGAACTCAAGCTGGTCGCCAGCCGAAAGCCAGTGGGTTTGCACTTCCAAAACCCGCTTACTAAAACTCTCGGCCAGACCAGCGCAAGCGCTGGTGCAGGCCGAGACCTAAAAATAGCCTGCCAGATTCTAATGAGACTAACTCTCTGGTGTGATTAATTAAACGGACGATCCGGGAATGTGGGCCGTTTTTTGGGGAGTGCCCGAGCCTAATTATGTTCCAATCCGACCCTGCTTATGAATCTCACTGAGAGACTGGAGTCTCGGTGGTCCCTCACCACATTCTGCAGAGGGGCCCCATTACTTTGCGTCAGGCCAGTAGTTAAACCGTGGCCTCACTGTGACAGTGACTTCCCCGTGGAGTTTGCACTTAAGAGCTGGCTGCACACGCATTCACCTGGGAATGCGGACCTGGATGCTTTCAGTTTCATCTCTCCACCTCAGCCCATTTTAGGTGAATTCCAAGGCCAGAAATGTCGCTGCAGTTCTATGTGCCCAAAACAAAGGCTGACATCCATCTGGACCCTGCCAGGCATGACACTCACCACTGCGCCGGGACACTGGTCTCACTGCGAGTCGCCATCATTATAGCTGAAACTAACCACAGTTTGACATTGACCCCGAGGCGAGGTCAGGAGGCCTGAAATATTTCGGCATCGGGCGAGTTTCAGCCTGCCGCCTTTTTACTCAAAAGCACAATCTTTACTCAAAAGCACAATGTTAACAAAACAGCATGTCCGTGCTTCAAAAGCAAAGTTAAATTATTACTCATGGGTTCATATTTTTAATATAGTCTGCAAAACGAATGCTGTTTTGTTTCTGACAAAACTTGTTGTGTTTTTTTTTTATAGCACCGGGGACTGTTTTGTATTAATGTGTGTTGTTTTAGGGCGCCTTTAAACCAGAGCTGATGCTCTTGGTATGTTAGTGGAATTTCTATATCCTCGAAAGGAATGTATTCCTCTGGTGGATCATCTTCTTTGTAGAAGTGAAATGTCTGTGATATTGGATTGCATTCAGGAAGTATTACCCATGAATAGAATACCTCTGTCTGAAAGGATTCATGTGCCTCTATCACGTAAACTGCTCTACCTCCTCTTGGAGATAGGCCATGTTTTATAAGTTTTAGAGTAATGGCTCTTCTTAAGTTTTGAGGGATGTCTATAACACCCTCCTCAGTTTCAATTAAACCTGTAATGTTAAAGACTACTGGTTGGGCTGGATCAGCCGCAGCCACACCGTTTCCGGCGTCTTCATTCATTTTGTTTTTTGAAAAATGTAGAGCAAGTTTCAAGGAAACAAAGATAAGGTGCACAATATTTTGGAACACTGTATCCTTCAACGTTGAGCTAACCAAACAGCTAATATATAGGGTACTGCCCTATGTAGCCGTGGTGGATACTAAACCCTGCCCCCTCCAGACGTCTTTTGGAGTATATGGGTAGGGGTCTTGAGAGAAAAAGCACGGCTGAGTTACTCCGTATCTAACATTGAATTACTGCCTTACCAAACCGTTGGGCGCCATGTAGTGTAGCTCCTATTTCCCTAATAGGCTCTGCGCATTGGAATAATATATCCTATAGGTTTGACATAGGACTATGGTCAGTATGTCCCTATCGAGTATATTAAACGTAATTACTTGTGCCAGCTAGCTCAGAGGCCACTAGAAACTCCTTGACAACAAGAAGGGAGTAGTTTCTGGCAGCCGCAAAACATGACCACTGTGTTTCCCTTTAGAATCAGAACGTGTCCCAGAGTCGTGGAAACAATAGATAACTATTTCACTCAGCTCAGTCGTGCATGCTTAGTTTTCTCCAAGTTACACAGAAAGAAATAGACGGGCGTTTCAATAAAGGATTTATTGAACAGTCTTGTTTCTAGTGTAAGTAAAATGTGCTGTTACGATCACAAGACAGTATGCGAGATAAATAATGTACAGTGTGAGCAGTAGAAATAAATAATACTGCGAGAGCATTATCTTTTAGTACATATGCTGTTATATAAATAACAGACTAAAAATGCGAGTACTCATACGATGCGTTTCTAAGCTAGTTCTACCCCAATGTACCTAACCTAACCTAGGTATAGGACGAGGTATGAAGTAGGTGAAGTATTCCTTACTATGGTATACTAAGAGTACGCTAACCCCAGAATGCCTAGTATGCCAAGAGTCCCTCTAGGTTCTAGTCTGCTCCATACCTGAAGAATGAGAGAGGTAGGAATCTCTTTGCCAGACTCGAACTCCAACACCCCGCAAGGGAAGTCAGATCACTGGAAGCTGGACTCTCTGCGTGCAGGGATGACAGCGTCTTCTCAGTGCGTCAGGACGGGAAACGGGCTCTTCTGAAGTCGAGGTCTCCTCTGGTTTACAGGGGCTAGGGAAGGTATATTTATACCTGAGAATTACCTCAGAATGTTAGCATTGACGTGAGTCGGACAGCGGAAGACGTCATGAATGAACTCCTAAGGAATAATGGTTCATTCATAATATATGAGTCCTTGAAGAAATCAATAGTCCTGGACTGGGGAAACTCCTGCAGCCTAAGGGTCTGTTCTTCAAGAACTAGTTGTGACGTTAGGGTGGACGGATGTCAGAGACCATGCCTGTATTTGGAGTGCACGGTTAATGCCTTAATAAGGGCTGGGATTCTATGCCTATATAAGGGCAGGGCGAATTGTGCCTATATAAGGACATGATACTGGAAAGCCCGTTTATGGACACCCTAAGAGGAATACAACACCCACTCCACTTTCGTGTGTACGATAATACTAAAATGCTAAACATTTAAAATGCTAAACATTAAAATGGAGTACCGCATATTTCTAAAATATTTCATAAAACCATTTGAAAAAGGCATTTAAAAACCAATTAGAATGCAAAAGGTACTGTACATATTAAGCTTAGCCCTTCACTTCAGGCATATATTTAAAATAAAATGCAACATGAATGAAAAGAAGCAGTAATATTTACATGTGACAGAAAAATGATCGATAAGTTGTTCAAAAGTCAAAGTCATTTCATGTCATGAAAATAAATGAACTGGTTTAGACACACAAGATGACTAAGTGTTCGTGGAAGTACCTTGAAGTCTGTATTATAAGGCTAGTTCTACTTTAAGCAGATTGTAGTGCCATTTTCGTTCGAAAAATGGGAAAGAGTTAAATTTTGGTAGAGTTCCAAGTTGTTTTGAAAAAATGAAGGCCAAATTGTTACTGCATCTCTGGAACACTGTATGCTGAACCAGAGTTAGTTTACGGGCCTGGTGTAAACATGAGATCATCTACTTCTATAGACAAAACATCGTCCACTGTAGTTGGTGTCAGTTGGAACACCTCGTGTAGCAGATTAATTGCACAGAGATGTGAAGCTTTGCTTCCAGCATTGGGTGCCGCAGCAAAGTTTGCGTCCGTTGTTACCTGTGTGCCTGTAGATCTTTCTCGTACTCTCAGCAGCAGCCGGAAGCGTCTGTGAGATCTCAATGAATGCTGCCATCAGGATTGGTAGCCTCTGGGGACAACACAGAGCATGGGCCGTTATCAGGACCAGCAGAGTATCGACATCCGTTGGCGTAGCTGATGGAAATGTTAGACAGGTGTCCAACACGCATTCTTCACCGCATAGCAGGCATCGTAGAACAGGTAAGATGCAATCTTGCCAGATTGGTCTGAATGACAGGAACCAAGTTGTATTAAGGTCCCGTAGGACGAGTCATGCCCAATAGTTGTACTATTCGCTCACGGCACTTTCTGTTCAAGGAGAGCTTTCTCCATTTCGCTCGGAGTGATGTCTGCGAATAGGCAGGCCATAGCGCAATAGCAGGAAGAGAAATAGAATTCCGGCAACAAGTGCTAGAATTAATGGTATGCCAACATACACCGAATGTGCAAAGTTCGGGATGATTCCGAGTATTGCCTGGAAAGGTGCTAACAGACTGGAGCAGATGCTCTTAAATACATGTATAATGCCAGTTGTATCAGACATGTTGAAGATACGTGATATCATTTCTACGAAATGTATAGGGCAGTTTGTACGTATTAAAGTCTGTATCTCAGCCGAAGTCCTTGCAACTTGTAGATCATAGGTTTCTTTGGCCGAGGTCAAAGGCACTGTTTGCTGTAAAAGCATGGCTTTCATTCTGCTCAAAGTATCAAATCTTATAAAAGAGACGTTCAGCGAAGGCCATAGAGGTGACTCCCTGACTGTGTCTATTGGGGCAAACAATACTTGCATACAGCAAGTGACCCTGGAGTTGACCGTTACTAGATATGGGATGCCTGGCAACATGCCGCAGCAGCTCTGATCATTCAACATGAGGTAACTCACATTAGAAAGTTGTCCAAACGTTGGATTAATCACAGCAGTTGGTGTACCCTGCTGATGGCAAGACAAATTTGCCACAGAACCATTACAAGCCCCGTGTAAAGAAATGTCCTGACATATAAGCGAACCGCTTAGTGCAAGTTTACAGTTTGTACCGCTCAAAAACACTTCACGATCCCCACTCCAACATCTATATGTATACGGTAAATCCCAAGATGTCTTAATGTATTCCTTACCCAACCTTTCATATTTGCCTGCTTGCATTTGTCTGAGGCAATACTGAAACTGAAAAGTACTCACAGGTAATGTTATTTTGCCATGAATAAGCCATTCTGTAGCTGGTTTTTCTGCCACTGTGAATGATAACTTTTCCAGCTTTTCAATGCTCAGCACTGAATACTTTGCTCCTCTTTGTGCCAGTTCGATCTGTTTATCAGTTAGATTGTATTCTGCAAACAGAGCCGATGTGTTGATGAAACGCCAAGGCACATAGCCCGCTCGCAAAGATTGCAGCGTCCAGCTTAATAACATAATAGAACGTAATTGAGACTGGCCTTGCTGTAACATCGCCAAATCTTGTTCTAGTATGTCGATAGCAGAGGATACAATGCCATCCAATGAATATATTCTGGAGGACAAAGTTGTTAACCCATTGTCGACCACAGAGAGTGTTTTCTCTAAATTAATACGATCAAGTTCACGTATTCGTTCCGCAGCCTCCATCTGTGATACTTTCCATGCTTCATTATAAGCAGCATAAATGCCGGCATATATGAAACGTTTTTGACGCGGTTTTCTTGGTCCAAGCAAGAATTCCCTAAGGTCTGCGTCCTTTTAAGTAAGGTTAAGTGTTGTTTCACATCCTGTAGTGTAGACTTATGCAGCCAATCGAGGCATAATTTTCCTACACTGTATGTTGTTACTACCCCGGATGCTGTCTTTGGACGTATCTTGGGTCTGGCCTACTAATAGTAAAGCCCTGAGTTTTATTCAGGAATGTTTCCTGACAGTTATTCGTGTCTGTGGGCCAGATCAACCATTTTTTCCAATCAGGATTAGATCTGTTGAGTTGTAGTATATTGTCAACTGTCACCACTGCCCGTGTATTATTATCAGTGGCAGGTGTTGGTACAGAAGGTGTGTTCATCTCTTTGATTTTGGCTAATCCAAGACAAGATGTTTGTTGGATGGTTTCATTCAAAAACATTATTTATTCAGGGCTGATGCAGGCTCTAAATAAAGCTTCTATCCCCTGCACTTGCCAATCTTTAGTACCCCAGACTGTTTTGGTGTCTATTGTGTCTTTCCAAAAGTCGAAACCCTGTCTAGACAGTTGGGCATTAAATAACGCAGAGTAAATCTGTTTTGTATTTGTTAACATAATTTTCAGCCCTGTCTTGTTTACATTTTTATAGTAAAACATTTCTGGTTCAGATGTATTGTATCCTGAAAAATATGGAAACTTACTAGCAAATGTTTTTGAACTACCTTTAGGTGGTGTAGGACAATGTTCCCATTGGTTAAACATAAACACATTTCTTGGATATGCAGATTTATGCAAATAATGATGACCATAGTGGTTATAACAATACATTTGTTCATAGTCTGATGAACCCTCTAAATATTCATGTTTAGAAAATGCAGCAGATTTTTCTAGGTCAAACAATACATCATTGTGGAGAAGTGTGGCTCAATGGTTAGAGCGGCAGACCCTGATGCAGAGATCTGGCCCGGAACCAGGGTTCAATTCCCGCCTCGGCGGGTCTTGGGCTCAATTTCCTCGGACCTGATAATTCTCGCCTCGGTGCCTATTCTAATCATGGGTCCCACTCTGCAACTCTGGGCAATAGCTTGCTTAATCTCCACAACGGCCCCAACAGCGCTGGGATGCCTGGCTTCACCCTGGGGGTGCCCAGGAGTGGACATTTCACAGGGAAAAGCCAGGAAGGGTTCCACAGCGGTATGCGTACAGCGCCAGGACACCTCTTTGGGGGTATAAGTGCGCTTTACAAAGTACGAATTTCATTTCATTTCAATTTCATTCATTTCATTGACAGTCTCAAAGTCCCAATCATCTGAATAGGTACTGGACGTAATTAGATCACTTAGTGAAATTTTAAACAAATGTGGATTGTTCAATTGTTCCGTCGGACCGAAGATTTCAAAATCTGTTTTGTCCCACACTATACCATCCTGTATAGGAACAGCTGTGATGTTCACTGATGACAAGTCTCTTGCTTCACGATGGGAAGATTTATGAGGTTTCAAAAGTACGTTCACGTCTTTTCCTTCAGTATTCACATGGATGTATCTGCCACTTATAAGCACGCTCACAGTTGTTACCAAAGCTAGCCAGAGCAGGAAAACAAAAAGTCCAGATATAAACCAGAGTTCAATCCATGGAGAAACCAAATAAGTCTTTTTCAGAAAGTGAAGAAAGTCTTGTACTTGCTGCTTGAATTCAATGATGCTGGCGTCGTTTCAGGTTCACTCGGATCTTCTGAGAACGTATCAAAGTTAATGAAATAGCCAGAAGCAGTTCTGTCAATTGTTGGAATTGCATTAGGATTTGTAGAAATCACTGGAACCAGTTCATCACTTGCTACGTTGGTGTAGACAGGTGTATTTGGACGAACTGTTACTTGGTGTTCAAGAGGGATGAGTTCCATAGCGTTGTTGCTTAGTCCTCCATCTGTTACAGCTGAATTCTCGATTGTTATCAGTCTTTCAGTCTGAACCTCTTGGATAGTAGCGAGAGGAGTGCGTCTGCTACTTGGTCGGAGTCCACGAGGCCTACTATTTAATATTGGCCACATACTGTGGTTTGATGAGGTCGATGGACCCAAATCTTTTCTCCTTTCTTCCAGCAAGGGGCGGCAGAAGTACTGTTCTTGTTCCTTGAACTGCTAGGACAGGTACTGGTTGTCTGTAAGAAGGTCCAAATTCCTTCTTGTCCGCAATTTTTTCTCTGACTAGATCCCCAACTTTTGGAATCCAGACAGGCCTTGCTGGGACAGCCGGTTGATCCCCAGTGGTGGTTGGCTGTAGGAATACGTTGCTTTGTTTCGTTCTTAACTTGTTTAGTTCCTGTAAAACAGCCAAACGATCTTTGATATCAAAGGGTTTATTTTCCACCACTGTGCCTACGTGTTCAAGGTCTGGTACCCACATACTTGTCCCAAATAGGACCTCATATGGAGTGACCCCCTAGAGAACTTCTTGGCAGGTTGTTCAATGAGCGCTGAACCCCACTAAGGTGTTTGACCCACCCATCACCCGAACCTAATTCCCTAGCTGTTATAGACTGCTTTATGTCCCGGTTTTTCCTTTCCACAACAGAATTTCCCTCAGGATGGAATGGAGAGGAGTACCGCAATGCAACGCCCAGACTGGCCATGGCTTCTTTGTAAGCCCTAGAGCTAAACGCAGGACCCTGGTCAGAATGTAGTGTGCCTATTGCGTATGTGCCGATAAAGACTCGCAAATCTTTTATAACAGTTCGAGCGTCAGCCGACGCTGAGGCCATAACCATAGGAACCTAGAGCATGAATCCACTGCAACCATGATGTATTTATAGTTACCGTCCCTTTGCAAGGGACCGCAGTGGTCCAGGTAAACACAAGCTAATGGTTTGTCTGAAATTAACAGGGGTGTCTGCGCAGGACGTTTCACTGTTGAGACTTTCATCTGTTGGCAAATATCACATTCTAAAACATAGTTTTTAGTTTGTTTCTGAATGCCAGGCCACCAATATCTTTGCTTGAGTAAAGATGCTGTTGCTGAAACACCTGCATGGGCAGAAGCTATCCCTTCATGTGCTGCTAGGATTAGTCCTAATCTGCGTTCCTTGTTTGGAATTACCCTATCCCCCACTCCAGGGATTCGAGCAAAAGGAACGTTGTTCGCATCAATTACATAAGAGTACTTGAGTGGAAACTTTTTGGTAATGCTGCACTGCTGCCTTTGCTTGAAGCATTAACAGCCAACATTATCTCACCGTCTATTTTTGTTTTTGAACGAGTGATCGCAGCTACGGAAGCCGTTTGCACTGCCCCCTTTGCGGCTTCGTCAGCCAATGAATTCCCTGCAACGTGAACACCATCACGTTGATGACTCAGTGTGTGGATCACGTGAGCCTTTGGTAGTTCGTTTTTCAACTGAACTACTTGTTCCCAAAGCATTTTATGCTTTATTGTGCCACCTTTCGCATCTTTGAATCCATTTTCAAGCCAGATTTGTATATAGTCATTATACGACTGAACACAGTAAAAGGAATCGCACACTATCAATGTGGGGAATTCTCGATCTGTACTTTCAAGTGCCAGTTTGAATGCTTGTAGTTCAGCTCGCTGAGCCGTACAATCTCCTAGAGATTGTGTTTTAGTGACCATAGGTCTGAAGATGCCATTTCGCATGCGACCTTTAACGATTGCACACGCTGCACTGTAAGCTTGCTTACTCCCTGTTGCGGGCTGTGCGGATCCGTCAGTGTAAATTATGAATTCGTACTGATCGAGAGGCAGAATTTCAGTAGGCAGAGGACATTCATGTTCGTATTGCAGGAATGCTTGTGTTTTTAAATCTGGATCAAAAACATATTCAACATCTGTTGCAGCAAGAGAATTAACCCATTGTATCCATCTTGGATGTAATGCTTTAGCATTTGGAATGCTTGCATTTGTGACCGCTTCTAAAGCTGGTACCGGGGTTACGACAATAATGCGTTTCCCTTGGGCTAAGGCTCTTTCTTTTGCTACAGCGGTTTGAACTGCTGTTAGAATTTTTTCAGTTGAGCTGAAGCGCATTTCCGCTTCTGTGTACAAATGAGATTTGTAAGCTATTGGTATTTTCTCACCCTCATTGAAGGTTAATTAGGTGAATCCACATTGACCCGAAATTATTCGGATCACCAAATTTCGTTGACTTACGCGTGTTTGTAAGTGATTTGTTGCTAACATGTTAGCCTGGAGTGAACGCAAAATTTCTGTGTGTTCTTGTGTCCAGTTTCTGATCGAAAAATCAGGTTTGATTAATGCGTAGAGAGGTTTAACACTTTCTGCGTAATTTAGAATGTATGTTCTTCCAAAATTTAGGAAACCCAGGATGGATTGTAAGTTTTTTAGCGATTTTGGAGGTTGGAGCAGCGCACACTTTTCTAAAAAGTTAGCTGCCAAGCTCTTGCCTTCACTTGAAAGCTCATATCCTAGAAATAGGACATTGAGATGGGCAATTCGGGACTTTTTAAAGTTGAACTTGTAGCCCTCAGAGGCGAATCCCAGTATAATGGTGCTCACCCTGTTCAAGTGTTTTTCCAAGTCATCGTCCATCAGATAAATGTCATCGACATAGGACAATGCCTCATTGTCATAAATTTGTAGTAACTCCGTTACCCTCGCTGAGAATAAACCTGGGCTGTTCTTGAACCCTTGTGGGAGTCGACAAAGTGACGCTGGGTCCCCATTATGGAGAATGCTGTTAAGTACCTGCTTTCAGGTGCTATGTTTTGACAAAAGAAACCATTTGAGATGTCTAATGTTTTATATTTTTTACGCACAATGTTATTCATTAATGCTGTGCTATGTGCATTTTGTACTGCAAAAGTTTTAGAACAAGTGTTTAGGTGTCTGTAGTCCAAAACTAGACGATATGTATTGTCTGGTTTGGAGACAGGAAACAAAGGATTGTTCATTGAGGAGGTGCATGTTTCAATCACCCCTTGATATTCAAGTTGATCTAAGATCTCCCTGACCTGTTTTTTAGCTTCTTGCTTTATTGGGTACTGCCGTTGTGCAGTTGGTTCATGTTTCAGATTTATTTTATGGTGAGGTGAATCCTCATCCCATCCTACATGATTTTTATATAATGCTGGGGCCTGGGCCACTGCCCATTTCCTGGCATATGTATATCTTAGATGCATTGGTATATGGTTGGAGAAGGCAGGCATAATAATGTCCTCGCCGTGTGGGCACTCCCTGACAAATTGTGGTGGCCAGTCCCTTTCTGCTATAAGTATGTCATAGCCCCTTGATAGTCTTTCCCAAATAAGTGCTTTTACCTGTCTAGGTTTGTCTCCCTCCATCCGGAGAGTTATTTCATATAATTTTTGTGGAGTACTAACCCTGGTGTCTACAGTCTCAACTGTGATGTACTCATTCAAGTCCACTATCTCCAGAAGTTCCTTCAGGTTCTGGCAAACTATTGTGACTTCTGCTGCACTGTCCAGCATTGTCTGAGCCCATTCTCGGTTCTTGAGTTGTGTTCTCAGTATTCTCGGCATGTCTGATCTTTAGACCTGCTACTTTCTTTTTGGAGAATTGAGGTTTTACTTTTGTTTTTGGAGCGTGTTTGTCGTCTTTCGATTTCACGCGTTCTTCTCTATGTTCTGTTCGTCCTCTTCTTTCCGAAGTCTGTGATGAGATCTGAAAGGGACGAGAGGAACGTGTATCAGTATCTTGATACCTATCAGGTTTTCTCAAATTATCCCTATTCCTGAGGTTATACCTCCTTTCAGAGGGCTCCTTTTGAGGAGACTTACCTCGGGATTGAGAACGTTTCTCGTTTGATTTTTGTTTAGTAGACTCCCACTTCTTTTTAGAAGATGTAGGAGTTTGTTTAATTGAGTCCTTCTCAGGACTTTCAGATAGCTTCGGCTTCACTGGTCTTCCACCCAAACTGTCTCTGCCTAATTCTGCATAAGATTGTTCTATAATTCTGGGTAGCTCTGTTTGATGTTCTGTAACATCAAATTCCCTTAATTTTTGGCGGATCGCCACTGCTGCTGCCTCCCTTTAATATTAGATATATATTATTGTTGAGACCTGGTCGAAATTTTTCAGTAATTTCATACCTAAATTTAGAGCAGGCTCTGCCCCGTATTCGTTTTGAATTTGCTTCAGGACATCAGGTATTACCGCAATTGACGGAATGCCATGTGTTTTGGTATAGATGGCAGCAAAGACTGAGCCCCAAGTGGTGCAGTCTTCCAGTTGTGGTGTGATCCCCATTGGTAAACTGATTGTCAGTATTCTGTGTTTCTCATACGGGCTAGTATTTGGAAATACTGCTTCGATTTGAGTAATTTTTTGAGCTATCCAGAATGGAATTTGCTCACGTTTTGTGGGCATTTTACCCATGACTGCGTATAGAGTCTGTGGTGTAATTTTTAGAGTGTTCCCCTGGTGAGGGGTTTGATTTGGAAGTGTTAATGGTGGTTGGACTGTGAAAGTCCGCATGACATATTGGACCAATTGTCTGTAGATTTTTATTAACTCTGTGAGTTGAGTAAGTAAATCCTCGTCTGACATCTCTTCAATGTCAGGATGAGGTGTGTAGCCGGCTAGAATCGGCCATGTTGCTCCTGGTCTACCTAGTGGACCGAGCCTAGTAATGTTTTTGTGATGTTTTAGGGCGCCTTTAAACCAGAGCTGATGCTCCTGGTATGTTAATGGAATTTCAATATCCTCGAAAGGAATGTATTCCTCTGGTGATTCATCTTCTTTGTAGAAGTGAAACGTGTGTGTTACTGAATTGGATTCAGGAAATATTACCCATGAATAGAATACCTCTGTCTGAAAGGATTCATGTGCCTCTATCACGAAAACTGCTCTACCGCCTCTTGGTGGTAGGCCATGTTTTATAAGTTTTAGAGTGATGGCTCTTCTTAAGTTTGGAGCGATGTTTATGACACCCTCCTCGGTTTCATTTAAACCTGTAATGTTAAAGGCTGCTGCTTGGGCTGGATCAGCCGCAGCTCCACTGTTTCCGGCTTCAGTGTCGGAGCCAGGCATTTTGTTGTTTGAAAAATGTAGAACAAGTTTCAAGGAAACAAAGATTAGGTGGACAATATTTTGGAACACTGTATCCTTCAACGTTGAGCTAACCAAACAGCTAATATATAGGGTACTGCCCTATGTCGCCGTGGCGGATACTAAACCCTGCCCCTCCAGACGTCTTTTGGAGTATATGGGTAGGGGTCTTGAGAAAAAGCACGGCTGAGTTACTCAGTATCTAACATTGAATTACTGCCTTACCAAACCGTTGGGCGCCATGTAGTGTAGCTTCTATTTCCCTAATAGGCTCTGCGCATTGGAATAATATATCCTATAGGTTTGACATAGGACTAAGGTCAGTATGTCCCTATCGAGTATATTAAACTTAATTACTTGTGCCAGCTAGCTCAGAGGCCACTAGAAACTCCTTGACAACAAGAAGGGAGTAGTTTCTGGCAGCCGCAAAACATGACCACTGTGTTTCCCTTTAGAGTCAGAACGTGTCCCAGAGTCGTGGAAACAATAGATAACTATTTCACTCAGCTCAGTCGTGCATGCTTAGTTTTCTCCAAGTTACACAGAAAGAAATAGACGGGCGTTTCAATAAAGGATTTATTGAACAGTCTTGTTTCTGGTGTAAATAAAATGTGCTGTTACGATCACAAGACAGTATGCGAGATAAATAATGTACAGTGTGAGCAGTAGAAATAAATAATACTGCGAGAGCATTATCTTTTAGTACATATGCTGTTACATAAATAACACAGACTAAAAATGCGAGTACTCATACGATGCGTTTCTAAGCTCGTTCTACCCCAATGTACCTAACCTAACCTAGGTATAGGACGAGGTATGAAGTAGGTGAAGTATTCCTTACTATGGTATACTAAGAGTACGCTAACCCCAGAGTGCCTAGTATGCCAAGAGTCCCTCTAGGTTCTAGTCTGCTCCATACCTGAAGAATGAGAGAGGTAGGAATCTCTTTGCCAGACTCGAACTCCAACACCCCGCAAGGGAAGTCAGATCACTGGAAGCTGGACTCTCTGCGTGCAGGGATGACAGCGTCTTCTCAGTGCGTCAGGACGGGAAACGGGCTCTTCTGAAGTCGAGGTCTCCTCTGGTTTACAGGGGCTAGGGAAGGTATATTTATACCTGAGAATTACCTCAGAATGTTAGCATTGACGTGAGTCGGACAGCGGAAGACGTCATGAATGAACTCCTAAGGAATAATGGTTCATTCATAATATATGAGTCCTTGAAGAAATCAATAGTCCTGGACTGGGGAAACTCCTGCAGCCTAAGGGTCTGTTCTTCAAGAACTAGTTGTGACGTTAGGGTGGACGGATGTCAGAGACCATGCCTGTATTTGGAGTGCACGGTTAATGCCTTAATAAGGGCTGGGATTCTATGCCTATATAAGGGCAGGGCGAATTGTGCCTATATAAGGACATGATACTGGAAAGCCCGTTTATGGACACCCTAAGAGGAATACAACACCCACTCCACTTTCGTGTGTACGATAATACTAAAATGCTAAACATTTAAAATGCTAAACATTAAAATGGAGTACCGCATATTTCTAAAATATTTCATAAAACCATTTGAAAAAGGCATTTAAAAAACCAATTAGAATGCAAAAGGTACTGTACATATTAAGCTTAGCCCTTCACTTCAGGCATATATTTAAAATAAAATGCAACATGAATGAAAAGAAGCAGTAATATTTACATGTGACAGAAAAATGATCGATAAGTTGTTCAAAAGTCAAAGTCATTTCATGTCATGAAAATAAATGAACTGGTTTAGACACACAAGATGACTAAGTGTTCGTGGAAGTACCTTGAAGTCTGTATTATAAGGCTAGTTCTACTTTAAGCAGATTGTAGTGCCATTTTCGTTCGAAAAATGGGAAAGAGTTAAATTTTGGTAGAGTTCCAAGTTGTTTTGAAAAAATGAAGGCCAAATTGTTACTGCATCTCTGGAACACTGTATGCTGAACCAGAGTCAGTTTACGGGCCTGGTGTAAACATGAGATCATCTACTTCTATAGACAAAATATCGTCCACTGTAGTTGGTGTCAGTTGGAACACCTCGTGTAGCAGATTAATTGCACAGAGATGTGAAGCTTTGCTTCCAGCATTGGGTGCCGCAGCAAAGTTTGCGTCCGTTGTTACCTGTGTGCCTGTAGATCTTTCTCGTACCTCAGCAGCAGCCGGAAGCGTCTGTGAGATCTCAATGAATGCTGCCATCAGGATTGGTAGCCTCTGGGGACAACACAGAGCATGGGCCGTTATCAGGACCAGCAGAGTATCGACATCCGTTGGCGTAGCTGATGGAAATGTTAGACAGGTGTCCAACACGCATTCTTCACCGCATAGCAGGCATCGTAGAACAGGTAAGATGCAATCTTGCCAGATTGGTCTGAATGACAGGAACCAAGTTGTATTAAGGTCCCGTAGACGAGTCATGCCCAATAGTTGTACTATTCGCTCACGGCACTTTCGTTCAAGGAGAGCTTTCTCCATTTCGCTCGGAGTGATGTCTGCGAATAGGCTGGCCATAGCGCAATAGCAGGAAGAGAAATAGAATTCCGGCAACAAGTGCTAGAATTAATGGTATGCCAACATACACCGAATGTGCAAAGTTCGGGATGATTCCGAGTATTGCCTGGAAAGGTGCTAACAGACTGGAGCAGATGCTCTTAAATACATGTATAATGCCAGTTGTATCAGACATGTTGAAGATACGTGATATCATTTCTACGAAATGTATAGGGCAGTTTGTACGTATTAAAGTCTGTATCTCAGCCGAAGTCCTTGCAACTTGTAGATCATAGGTTTCTTTGGCCGAGGTCAAAGGCACTGTTTGCTGTAAAAGCATGGCTTTCATTCTGCTCAAAGTATCAAATCTTATAAAAGAGACGTTCAGCGAAGGCCATAGAGGTGACTCCCTGACTGTGTCTATTGGGGCAAACAATACTTGCATACAGCAAGTGACCCTGGAGTTGACCGTTACTAGATATGGGATGCCTGGCAACATGCCGCAGCAGCTCTGATCATTCAACATGAGGTAACTCACATTAGAAAGTTGTCCAAACGTTGGATTAATCACAGCAGTTGGTGTACCCTGCTGATGGCAAGACAAATTTGCCACAGAACCATTACAAGCCCCGTGTAAAGAAATGTCCTGACATATAAGCGAACCGCTTAGTGCAAGTTTACAGTTTGTACCGCTCAAAAACACTTCACGATCCCCACTCCAACATCTATATGTATACGGTAAATCCCAAGATGTCTTAATGTATTCCTTACCCAACCTTTCATATTTGCCTGCTTGCATTTGTCTGAGGCAATACTGAAACTGAAAAGTACTCACAGGTAATGTTATTTTGCCATGAATAAGCCATTCTGTAGCTGGTTTTTCTGCCACTGTGAATGATAACTTTTCCAGCTTTTCAATGCTCAGCACTGAATACTTTGCTCCTCTTTGTGCCAGTTCGATCTGTTTATCAGTTAGATTGTATTCTGCAAACAGAGCCGATGTGTTGATGAAACGCCAAGGCACATAGCCCGCTCGCAAAGATTGCAGCGTCCAGCTTAATAACATAATAGAACGTAATTGAGACTGGCCTTGCTGTAACATCGCCAAATCTTGTTCTAGTATGTCGATAGCAGAGGATACAATGCCATCCAATGAATATATTCTGGAGGACAAAGTTGTTAACCCATTGTCGACCACAGAGAGTGTTTTCTCTAAATTAATACGATCAAGTTCACGTATTCGTTCCGCAGCCTCCATCTGTGATACTTTCCATGCTTCATTATAAGCAGCATAAATGCCGGCATATATGAAACGTTTTTGACGCGGTTTTCTTGGTCCAAGCAAGAATTCCCTAAGGTCTGCGTCCTTTTTAAGTAAGGTTAAGTGTTGTTTCACATCCTGTAGTGTAGACTTATGCAGCCAATCGAGGCATAATTTTCCTACACTGTATGTTGTTACTACCCCGGATGCTGTCTTTGGACGTATCTTGGGTCTGGCCTACTAATAGTAAAGCCCTGAGTTTTATTCAGGAATGTTTCCTGACAGTTATTCGTGTCTGTGGGCCAGATCAACCATTTTTTCCAATCAGGATTAGATCTGTTGAGTTGTAGTATATTGTCAACTGTCACCACTGCCCGTGTATTATTATCAGTGGCAGGTGTTGGTACAGAAGGTGTGTTCATCTCTTTGATTTTGGCTAATCCAAGACAAGATGTTTGTTGGATGGTTTCATTCAAAAACATTATTTATTCAGGGCTGATGCAGGCTCTAAATAAAGCTTCTATCCCCTGCACTTGCCAATCTTTAGTACCCCAGACTGTTTTGGTGTCTATTGTGTCTTTCCAAAAGTCGAAACCCTGTCTAGACAGTTGGGCATTAAATAACGCAGAGTAAATCTGTTTTGTATTTGTTAACATAATTTTCAGCCCTGTCTTGTTTACATTTTTATAGTAAAACATTTCTGGTTCAGATGTATTGTATCCTGAAAAATATGGAAACTTACTAGCAAATGTTTTTGAACTACCTTTAGGTGGTGTAGGACAATGTTCCCATTGGTTAAACATAAACACATTTCTTGGATATGCAGATTTATGCAAATAATGATGACCATAGTGGTTATAACAATACATTTGTTCATAGTCTGATGAACCCTCTAAATATTCATGTTTAGAAAATGCAGCAGATTTTTCTAGGTCAAACAATACATCATTGTGGAGAAGTGTGGCTCAATGGTTAGAGCGGCAGACCCTGATGCAGAGATCTGGCCCGGAACCAGGGTTCAATTCCCGCCTCGGCGGGTCTTGGGCTCAATTTCCTCGGACCTGATAATTCTCGCCTCGGTGCCTATTCTAATCATGGGTCCCACTCTGCAACTCTGGGCAATAGCTTGCTTAATCTCCACAACGGCCCCAACAGCGCTGGGATGCCTGGCTTCACCCTGGGGGTGCCCAGGAGTGGACATTTCACAGGGAAAAGCCAGGAAGGGTTCCACAGCGGTATGCGTACAGCGCCAGGACACCTCTTTGGGGGTATAAGTGCGCTTTACAAGTACGAATTTCATTTCATTTCAATTTCATTCATTTCATTGACAGTCTCAAAGTCCCAATCATCTGAATAGGTACTGGACGTAATTAGATCACTTAGTGAAATTTTAAACAAATGTGGATTGTTCAATTGTTCCGTCGGACCGAAGATTTCAAAATCTGTTTTGTCCCACACTATACCATCCTGTATAGGAACAGCTGTGATGTTCACTGATGACAAGTCTCTTGCTTCACGATGGGAAGATTTATGAGGTTTCAAAAGTACGTTCACGTCTTTTCCTTCAGTATTCACATGGATGTATCTGCCACTTATAAGCACGCTCACAGTTGTTACCAAAGCTAGCCAGAGCAGGAAAACAAAAAGTCCAGATATAAACCAGAGTTCAATCCATGGAGAAACCAAATAAGTCTTTTTCAGAAAGTGAAGAAAGTCTTGTACTTGCTGCTTGAATTTCAATGATGCTGGCGTCGTTTCAGGTTCACTCGGATCTTCTGAGAACGTATCAAAGTTAATGAAATAGCCAGAAGCAGTTCTGTCAATTGTTGGAATTGCATTAGGATTTGTAGAAATCACTGGAACCAGTTCATCACTTGCTACGTTGGTGTAGACAGGTGTATTTGGACGAACTGTTACTTGGTGTTCAAGAGGGATGAGTTCCATAGCGTTGTTGCTTAGTCCTCCATCTGTTACAGCTGAATTCTCGATTGTTATCAGTCTTTCAGTCTGAACCTCTTGGATAGTAGCGAGAGGAGTGCGTCTGCTACTTGGTCGGAGTCCACGAGGCCTACTATTTAATATTGGCCACATACTGTGGTTTGATGAGGTCGATGGACCCAAATCTTTTCTCCTTTCTTCCAGCAAGGGGCGGCAGAAGTACTGTTCTTGTTCCTTGAACTGCTAGGACAGGTACTGGTTGTCTGTAAGAAGGTCCAAATTCCTTCTTGTCCGCAATTTTTCTCTGACTAGATCCCCAACTTTTGGAATCCAGACAGGCCTTGCTGGGACAGCAGGTTGATCCCCAGTGGTGGTTGGCTGTAGGAATACGTTGCTTTGTTTCGTTCTTAACTTGTTTAGTTCCTGTAAAACAGCCAAACGATCTTTGATATCAAAGGGTTTATTTTCCACCACTGTGCCTACGTGTTCAAGGTCTGGTACCCACATACTTGTCCCAAATAGGACCTCATATGGAGTGACCCCCTAGAGAACTTCTTGGCAGGTTGTTCAATGAGCGCTGAACCCCACTAAGGTGTTTGACCCACCCATCACCCGAACCTAATTCCCTAGCTGTTATAGACTGCTTTATGTCCCGGTTTTTCCTTTCCACAACAGAATTTCCCTCAGGATGGAATGGAGAGGAGTACCGCAATGCAACGCCCAGACTGGCCATGGCTTCTTTGTAAGCCCTAGAGCTAAACGCAGGACCCTGGTCAGAATGTAGTGTGCCTATTGCGTATGTGCCGATAAAGACTCGCAAATCTTTTATAACAGTTCGAGCGTCAGCCGAGCGCTGAGGCCATAACCATAGGAACCTAGAGCATGAATCCACTGCAACCATGATGTATTTATAGTTACCGTCCCTTTGCAAGGGACCGCAGTGGTCCAGGTAAACACAAGCTAATGGTTTGTCTGAAATTAACAGGGGTGTCTGCGCAGGACGTTTCACTGTTGAGACTTTCATCTGTTGGCAAATATCACATTCTAAAACATAGTTTTTAGTTTGTTTCTGAATGCCAGGCCACCAATATCTTTGCTTGAGTAAAGATGCTGTTGCTGAAACACCTGCATGGGCAGAAGCTATCCCTTCATGTGCTGCTAGGATTAGTCCTAATCTGCGTTCCTTGTTTGGAATTACCCTATCCCCCACTCCAGGGATTCGAGCAAAAGGAACGTTGTTCGCATCAATTACATAAGAGTACTTGAGTGGAAACTTTTTTGGTAATGCTGCACTGCTGCCTTTGCTTGAAGCATTAACAGCCAACATTATCTCACCGTCTATTTTTGTTTTTGAACGAGTGATCGCAGCTACGGAAGCCGTTTGCACTGCCCCCTTTGCGGCTTCGTCAGCCAATGAATTCCCTGCAACGTGAACACCATCACGTTGATGACTCAGTGTGTGGATCACGTGAGCCTTTGGTAGTTCGTTTTTCAACTGAACTACTTGTTCCCAAAGCATTTTATGCTTTATTGTGCCACCTTTCGCATCTTTGAATCCATTTTCAAGCCAGATTTGTATATAGTCATTATACGACTGAACACAGTAAAAGGAATCGCACACTATCAATGTGGGGAATTCTCGATCTGTACTTTCAAGTGCCAGTTTGAATGCTTGTAGTTCAGCTCGCTGAGCCGTACAATCTCCTAGAGATTGTGTTTTAGTGACCATAGGTCTGAAGATGCCATTTCGCATGCGACCTTTAACGATTGCACACGCTGCACTGTAAGCTTGCTTTCTCCTGTTGCGGGCTGTGCGGATCCGTCAGTGTAAATTATGAATTCGTACTGATCGAGAGGCAGAATTTCAGTAGGCAGAGGACATTCATGTTCGTATTGCAGGAATGCTTGTGTTTTTAAATCTGGATCAAAAACATATTCAACATCTGTTGCAGCAAGAGAATTAACCCATTGTATCCATCTTGGATGTAATGCTTTAGCATTTGGAATGCTTGCATTTGTGACCGCTTCTAAAGCTGGTACCGGGGTTACGACAATAATGCGTTTCCCTTGGGCTAAGGCTCTTTCTTTTGCTACAGCGGTTTGAACTGCTGTTAGAATTTTTTCAGTTGAGCTGAAGCGCATTTCCGCTTGTGTGTACAAATGAGATTTGTATGCTATTGGTATTTTCTCACCCTCATTGAAGGTTAATTAGGTGAATCCACATTGACCCGAAATTATTCGGATCACCAAATTTCGTTGACTTACGCGTGTTTGTAAGTGATTTGTTGCTAACATGTTAGCCTGGAGTGAACGCAAAATTTCTGTGTGTTCTTGTGTCCAGTTTCTGATCGAAAAATCAGGTTTGATTAATGCGTAGAGAGGTTTAACACTTTCTGCGTAATTTAGAATGTATGTTCTTCCAAAATTTAGGAAACCCAGGATGGATTGTAAGTTTTTAGCGATTTTGGAGGTTGGAGCAGCGCACACTTTTCTAAAAGTTAGCTGCCAAGCTCTTGCCTTCACTTGAAAGCTCATATCCTAGAAATAGGACATTGAGATGGGCAATTCGGGACTTTTTAAAGTTGAACTTGTAGCCCTCAGAGGCGAATCCCAGTATAATGGTGCTCACCCTGTTCAAGTGTTTTTCCAAGTCATCGTCCATCAGATAAATGTCATCGACATAGGACAATGCCTCATTGTCATAAATTTGTAGTAACTCCGTTACCCTCGCTGAGAATAAACCTGGGCTGTTCTTGAACCCTTGTGGGAGTCGACAAAGTGACGCTGGGTCCCCATTATGGAGAATGCTGTTAAGTACCTGCTTTCAGGTGCTATGTTTTGACAAAAGAAACCATTTGAGATGTCTAATGTTTTATATTTTTTACGCACAATGTTATTCATTAATGCTGTGCTATGTGCATTTTGTACTGCAAAAGTTTTAGAACAAGTGTTTAGGTGTCTGTAGTCCAAAACTAGACGATATGTATTGTCTGGTTTGGAGACAGGAAACAAAGGATTGTTCATTGAGGAGGTGCATGTTTCAATCACCCCTTGATATTCAAGTTGATCTAAGATCTCCCTGACCTGTTTTTAGCTTCTTGCTTTATTGGGTACTGCCGTTGTGCAGTTGGTTCATGTTTCAGATTTATTTTATGGTGAGGTGAATCCTCATCCCATCCTACATGATTTTTATATAATGCTGGGGCCTGGGCCACTGCCCATTTCCTGGCATATGTATATCTTAGATGCATTGGTATATGGTTGGAGAAGGCAGGCATAATAATGTCCTCGCCGTGTGGGCACTCCCTGACAAATTGTGGTGGCCAGTCCCTTTCTGCTATAAGTATGTCATAGCCCCTTGATAGTCTTTCCCAAATAAGTGCTTTTACCTGTCTAGGTTTGTCTCCCTCCATCCGGAGAGTTATTTCATATAATTTTTGTGGAGTACTAACCCTGGTGTCTACAGTCTCAACTGTGATGTACTCATTCAAGTCCACTATCTCCAGAAGTTCCTTCAGGTTCTGGCAAACTATTGTGACTTCTGCTGCACTGTCCAGCATTGTCTGAGCCCATTCTCGGTTCTTGAGTTGTGTTCTCAGTATTCTCGGCATGTCTGATCTTTAGACCTGCTACTTTCTTTTGGAGAATTGAGGTTTTACTTTTGTTTTTGGAGCGTGTTTGTCGTCTTTCGATTTCACGCGTTCTTCTCTATGTTCTGTTCGTCCTCTTCTTTCCGAAGTCTGTGATGAGATCTGAAAGGGACGAGAGGAACGTGTATCAGTATCTTGATACCTATCAGGTTTTCTCAAATTATCCCTATTCCTGAGGTTATACCTCCTTTCAGAGGGCTCCTTTTGAGGAGACTTACCTCGGGATTGAGAACGTTTCTCGTTTGATTTTTGTTTAGTAGACTCCCACTTCTTTTTAGAAGATGTAGGAGTTTGTTTAATTGAGTCCTTCTCAGGACTTTCAGATAGCTTCGGCTTCACTGGTCTTCCACCCAAACTGTCTCTGCCTAATTCTGCATAAGATTGTTCTATAATTCTGGGTAGCTCTGTTTGATGTTCTGTAACATCAAATTCCCTTAATTTTTGGCGGATCGCCACTGCTGCTGCCTCCCCTTTAATATTAGATATATATTATTGTTGAGACCTGGTCGAAATTTTTCAGTAATTTCATACCTAAATTTAGAGCAGGCTCTGCCCCGTATTCGTTTTGAATTTGCTTCAGGACATCAGGTATTACCGCAATTGACGGAATGCCATGTGTTTTGGTATAGATGGCAGCAAAGACTGAGCCCCAAGTGGTGCAGTCTTCCAGTTGTGGTGTGATCTCCATTGGTAAACTGATTGTCAGTATTCTGTGTTTCTCATACGGGCTAGTATTTGGAAATACTGCTTCGATTTGAGTAATTTTTTGAGCTATCCAGAATGGAATTTGCTCACGTTTTGTGGGCATTTTACCCATGACTGCGTATAGAGTCTGTGGTGTAATTTTTAGAGTGTTCCCCTGGTGAGGGGTTTGATTTGGAAGTGTTAATGGTGGTTGGACTGTGAAAGTCCGCATGACATATTGGACCAATTGTCTGTAGATTTTTATTAACTCTGTGAGTTGAGTAAGTAAATCCTCGTCTGACATCTCTTCAATGTCAGGATGAGGTGTGTAGCCTGGCTAGAATCGGCCATGTTGCTCCTGGTCTACCTAGTGGACCGAGCCTAGTAATGTTTTTGTGATGTTTTAGGGCGCCTTTAAACCAGAGCTGATGCTCCTGGTATGTTAATGGAATTTCAATATCCTCGAAAGGAATGTATTCCTCTGGTGATTCATCTTCTTTGTAGAAGTGAAACGTGTGTGTTACTGAATTGGATTCAGGAAATATTACCCATGAATAGAATACCTCTGTCTGAAAGGATTCATGTGCCTCTATCACGAAAACTGCTCTACCGCCTCTTGGTGGTAGGCCATGTTTTATAAGTTTTAGAGTGATGGCTCTTCTTAAGTTTGGAGCGATGTTTATGACACCCTCCTCGGTTTCATTTAAACCTGTAATGTTAAAGGCTGCTGCTTGGGCTGGATCAGCCGCAGCTCCACTGTTTCCGGCTTCAGTGTCGGAGCCAGGCATTTTGTTGTTTGAAAAATGTAGAACAAGTTTCAAGGAAACAAAGATTAGGTGGACAATATTTTGGAACACTGTATCCTTCAACGTTGAGCTAACCAAACAGCTAATATATAGGGTACTGCCCTATGTCGCCGTGGCGGATACTAAACCCTGCCCACTCCAGACGTCTTTTGGAGTATATGGGTAGGGGTCTTGAGAAAAAGCACGGCTGAGTTACTCAGTATCTAACATTGAATTACTGCCTTACCAAACCGTTGGGCGCCATGTAGTGTAGCTTCTATTTCCCTAATAGGCTCTGCGCATTGGAATAATATATCCTATAGGTTTGACATAGGACTAAGGTCAGTATGTCCCTATCGAGTATATTAAACTTAATTACTTGTGCCAGCTAGCTCAGAGGCCACTAGAAACTCCTTGACAACAAGAAGGAGTAGTTTCTGGCAGCCGCAAAACATGACCACTGTGTTTCCCTTTAGAGTCAGAACGTGTCCCAGAGTCGTGGAAACAATAGATAACTATTTCACTCAGCTCAGTCGTGCATGCTTAGTTTTCTCCAAGTTACACAGAAAGAAATAGACGGGCGTTTCAATAAAGGATTTATTGAACAGTCTTGTTTCTGGTGTAAATAAAATGTGCTGTTACGATCACAAGACAGTATGCGAGATAAATAATGTACAGTGTGAGCAGTAGAAATAAATAATACTGCGAGAGCATTATCTTTTAGTACATATGCTGTTACATAAATAACACAGACTAAAAATGCGAGTACTCATACGATGCGTTTCTAAGCTCGTTCTACCCCAATGTACCTAACCTAACCTAGGTATAGGACGAGGTATGAAGTAGGTGAAGTATTCCTTACTATGGTATACTAAGAGTACGCTAACCCCAGAATGCCTAGTATGCCAAGAGTCCCTCTAGGTTCTAGTCTGCTCCATACCTGAAGAATGAGAGAGGTAGGAATCTCTTTGCCAGACTCGAACTCCAACACCCCGCAAGGGAAGTCAGATCACTGGAAGCTGGACTCTCTGCGTGCAGGGATGACAGCGTCTTCTCAGTGCGTCAGACCGGGAAACGGGCTCCTCTGAAGTCGAGGTCTCCTCTGGTTTACAGGGGCATGGGAAGGTATATTTATACCTGAGAATTACCTCAGAATGTTAGCATTGACGTGAGTCGGACAGCGGAAGACGTCATGAATGAACCCCTAAGGAATAATGGTTCATGCATAATATATGAGTCCTTGAAGAAATCAATAGTCCTGGACTAGGGAAACTCCCGCAGCCTAAGGGTCTGTTCTTCAAGAACTCGTTGTGACGTTAGGGTGGACGGATGTCAGAGACCATGCCTGTATTTGGAGTGCACGGTTAATGCCTAAATAGGGGCTGGGATTTTATGCCTATATAAGGGCAGGGCGAATTGTGCCTATATAAGGACATGATACTGGAAAGCCCGTTTATGGACACCCTCAGAGGAATACAACAAGATGCCTTTAAATGTTGTGTTTATATTGATACATTTGCTGCCCATTCAAAGACAAAAGTCAAATGTCGGGCTATGTCATCTCAAAAACTGCTGCTTATTCAGAAACTGCAGTGTACATGTATTTCTTTGACTGCAACGCGAGAGGGTTTTGTTACAGTGATCTGGGTGACAATCCTAAATGCCACATATTTCAAATTATGTCATCAATTAGGAAAACACAAATGAAGCCCATTTTCTGTAATTCTGAAGTGTGATTGAAACAAAGATTTTAATAGGATCAAAACAAATCAAGACATTTTACTTGGTGATGAGAAAATGATTAATATTCACTGAAACGCAATTTCCACACATTCTTGTTTTTGCGCTACCAGTAAAACTACATGTCTGTCTAGTGGCCATTTCAATGTAAAACCTGCTGTCTGCAAATGACGGTGCGCTGCCACACAAGTACTCCAACATGCACCACCAGCTGCTTACCACACCCTGGCCACTCTCCTGCTGAATGGGCGTGGCACATTTGCTACACTTGATTATTTTTGTGTGACGCTTGGATTTTTCACAATCCCTGTGACTTCAGTGTTATATCAATGATGGCAACACGCCCACTCTGAAAATTGTTCCAGCACCACTGGTCCTGGAGATCATTTTTCAATCAGAATCTTTATTATATCTTGTGAGCTTTCTCTAATTACTGTCCAGCCTATGTCAGTCCGCGCTGTAGTGCCTAGAGGGGGAACAGCTGCTTTCCACAAGGCACTTATCCTGGTCCTCCTTCACCCTGGTTTACATGGGGTTGAAACAGGAGGTAGAGGGTCTGATACCTCATGCTCTGAGGGCATTACAGCCAGCACTCCCCTCCGCCGTGCTTTGGCAGTGGACACCAGCATTTTATTATGACAATAAGGAACCAGAATTTGGAAGGAAAAGTTTTATCATGATTTATGACACATGGCCAGCACTCTCTTCAATCTGCCCAGCAGAATCTCTGCACCACGAGAGTCCATTGACTTGCTCAAAGCAAACATGCCACATGCCATGCACATCGGCCTCTATACTCACCTTACAGTCACACGCCTAGACATATATTGTCCATACACGAGCATCCGCGCACACAATCATATGCAGTCGCACACATACACACACACACTGCCTCCCATCAGCAATAGCAATGCAAGCAGTGAGCTAAGCCTGCAATTCACAGAATGAGATGTGGTTCTCCTGCAGCAATGTCTCTCCACAATCCTGCTATCTGATGCACTACATGTCAGGTGGACCATTGGAGCCCCTAGGGTCCTGCATTAGTCACACTTCCTAGGTCTTATCACCCACCCTGAGCCCTTGGTGTCTCTGGGAAGCACAGCCAGAAGGGGAGTGCTGCGTGACCCAAACACTCCTTGAAGCACTGCACAGGAGATGGCCCCCGGAATCATTGGTTCAGTCCCTGCTACCAACCTGCAGTTACAAGTGGACCCTTCCAACATCTGTCATTGGAAGATGCTCCACAGTGATACAGCTCCATGATGCCCGGCCTGTGGGACCAGGTCAAGCCAGGGATTAGCCAGCCTTCCAGGTACTGACACCTTCAGCACCCACTCAGCAGCACTCAGTAGTCCACTGGAAGAGTGCTCCTTAAGCCCAGCTCTTTGGACCCAAGCGCAGTCATGATCAGGCAGAGTTGCACACATGAGGCCTGAATCCACACAGATGACCTTAGTGATACTCACCAGGTCATAGAACACATTTCTTCATTCTTAGGAGGTGTTCTTCCCACATCTCAACACCTATTTCTCTGCTCCTCTTCTTCTGCTATTGCTTTCATTAAGACCCTGTTTTGCCATTTTTGCTGGTATTTTTTATACTAATCTTGACAGTCACTCCACAATGGGGAGACTGTGGCAGTGCACTGACTTTGCTCTCTATATGCACTGACTTTGTCTTCAGCAATGGCTGTAATACAGCTAACTTTGTAGACACCTTCTGCTGAGTTTTCTTGATATGGTTTCTCAAGGTGACTTTAAAGGCCAGTGAGACATATAGGCAGTAGCTACTGCTTCCCAGGCTTACTACCCCTCCTTGGGGCAGATCTACAGGTGTTCTCTACCATTCTTTCTGGTGAACAGTATCTTCATAGGCTTGTTTGTACTGAGATTTATTGCCAGTCACCTTACCACACATAAAGACTTCCGAGGGATGTTTGAATGTTCAAAACTGCTTCCTTTTCACTGAATGATTGAGAGGTGATGGGATTATCATTAGAATGTAGAGTTAGTTCTCCCTTCTTTAGGTCTTGTACATTTCATTGGTAAACAGATTGAATAGGAGAGGCCCAAGAATTCAACCATGAGGCGCCCTGCAAGGACAGGCTGTCTTACTGGGCATTCCTCTCCTAAGCTGTGTGAAAAGTTTTTTGTTCACCACTCTAAGCAATCCGGGTACAAAGTATGAAGAAGGAGCTGCTAAGAACTCAAAATTTCAGACCTATATTATTAAATGAAAAGTTTTTTGTTGACCTCTCTAAGCAACTGAGGTTGGTTGAGTGTTCCTTCTGGCACCCAATTTGTTCACCTAAAAGAATGTTTCTAGTAGAAATAAAGGAGCATATTTACAACAAAGTGGCGGAGTGCGGCGTTAGCCTTCCTGGCTTAACGCCACACTCAGCCACTTCAGAAACACGAACCATATTTACAAGAATATGGTGCAGTCCTGCGTTCCCCCCTGGGCTGGTGCTAAACTTAGCAGCCTAGCGCCAACGCAGGCACCCTTGCACCATAGTGCAAGGGTGTCTGCGTTGAGGGGAAGATTGTTTATGTGCAGGAAGGGTCTCCCTTCCTGCACATAAACAATCTTTAGATGATGTTTTGTAACTTTTATGTGTGCTGCTTAATGCAGCACACATAGAAGTTGCAAAACGTAATTTTTGGGGGGATTGTTTATGTGCAGGAAGGGTCACCTTCCTGCACATAAAAAATCAATGGCAAATTGTTGTTTCTAGTGTGCTGCACAATGCAGCGCACATGGAAACAGCAAAAACTAGGAGAAATGAAGCATTTCTCCTCGTTTCGCCGGTTTAAGACCAGGTTTTCCCTGGTCTTAATTTTGGCACTGCCTCCTATTTACGCTGCTCTTGTTAACAGGGGGCAGCGTCGAAATCAATGGGTGTTGAGGTGGGACGCCCACCACAACACACATTGCCTGCTCCTTTCACGCTAAGTGTAGCGTGAAAGGGGGGCTTATTTGCAAGGCTGCGTTAAGCCATGTTAAGTAGCTTAACGATGCCCTGTAAATAAGCAAAGCCCTTATCGCCACCACGACGTCACTGAAAGTGACGTCGTGGTGGCGATAGAGACTTGTATATATGCAACCAAGGGGCATATTATCAATGGCTGGCAATATCATTATCGCCGCTTTAGCGTCCGTTTACGGGCGAAAAGCGGCGATAATTTTATTGCTTTATTAACAAGGACACGCTAGCGCGTGTTTCCCTGCCTTAGCGCCCGGTTTCCTATCGCCTCGCCTCGCATCGCTAATGAGATGCAAGGTAGGCGTGCCCCTTACAACTACATAATAAAATATCGCTAACGGTGCTTCGCTGTATTTACAACGAAGCCCCGTCCGGTTTAGCGCTGACTTTTTTCGCGCTAACTGGGCCTTAACGTTGGAATTTAACGTCTGTTAAATTCCAGACTAAGGCATATCTAATATGGGAGGTGGATTATGCTGATACGACCACAGGGTCGTATCAGCAAGGTTATCGCCATTTTCCATGGAACATCGCTGAAAAACCAGCGATGTTCCATGGAAAACACCGCTATCGCTGGAAAATTATCGCCATTGCGCTATGCGTTGTTGATACAGCGATAGCATGGCGATAATTGCCAGCGATAGCCAGCGATAAACATTTTGACGCTAAGAGCGGCCAGCGATAATTATCGCTGCCGCTTGATAATATGCCCCCAAGTCTCTGAGAGTGGAAAGAATGACCTTTGCGAGGAACATTAATAAGCCAGAACGCAGTCTTATGGAACAATCATTTGCAGAATCCCTCAGTGGTTTCACAGGTTTAGGAAATCCAGGATGTAGGAAAGTATTGGTGGCTCATGCATTGATGATCTCTGCAAGTCATTCTGTGGGTTCAGATTGGAGTATCCTGATTGCTGGTCTTCCGGGTACAATGCCATATTTCAGCTTCTGGGAGTCTAATTACTTTACAACTCATCCATTTCACATTCTAGTTTGTTTTTAAGTATCAAACTGGTGCTCCAAAAAGCAACTGGCAGCTCCATTATCCTAGTATAGATAGCTGGAATATGAACATGCGTTTCGACCCTTATATCATTAGAAGGCCATCACCAAGACATACGTTACTTGCCTACTTCTAAAAAAACAGCACTCACCACCTGTTTTCAGTTATTTGACCCTATCTGAATAGTTAGACCCATAATGTGGACTCCTACCTTCAGTGTGGTACCAGAATATTGCTGTGAGAATATCGTCCCACATACATATTGTGCCCTAAATATCATCTAAAAAAATATCACCCATTGAGGTTAATGATAAATCTTCTCCCAGTGTAGTGGTATCATAACATCCTAGGTCTAGATTAATAGAATAATGATAAATTCTTGGTTTGTAATATTTCATTCACGTCAAATGAGTCTTCAAATCTTAGATGTTTGTTGTCTATATAGTAACATACTTGAGTCTGACTTGTTGCTCTATTTGGTGTGTTTTTTTAAATTTTCATCTCTTGTTATGTTACGGATGCAGGTTTGGTATAAATTTCTTTGGAATATCTTTGCACCGAAAATTTCCTAATGGATTCTTGATCCTGTTAATTGCATACAGCTTCATCTGACACAATCCTTTAAATTCTTAAAGGTTGGCTATATGGTACATTTTCAATAAGGCTTTTTGGATGATAACTTCTTACCACCAGGATGCAGTTTTAGTCAGTCAGTTTAACATATAGACATGTTCCCATTATGATGTTTATTGGATCGATTGTTGAGAAAGTGAGATCCAGGGTTTCCTTTTGTTAAATGTTAGTTTGGTTGAAAGGTGAGTTAACGTGAGTTGGTCCAAGTTAGTCCCAGAAGTTCTGCAATTTATACAAGTTGCCATTCCATATTCCCAACAAGTCATCTATATAATACCACTTAATTTGGCACTCCTCTTATGGATTTACTAAAGCATGTTAAATCTCAAAGAAATGCATGGTCATGTTTGCTTAGGTTGGCACCATGCTTCTGCTGATGATGGTCCCTCACTGCTACTCAAACAATTCTCTCTTGAGACTGAAATTATTATGATACAGATTCAAATTGATGACTTTGAATAAACACTCAACTAATGCTTATATTTCAGGATGTTTGTGGATAATTCTCTGTGGCCAGTACCCAGCTAACCAGAAGCAATCTGACAACTCTGTATGGACGTGGCAGCCAAGTCTAGGCAGAGCTCCCTTCTGATTTACTACAGGCATCATTCATGCTTTACCTGATCAGCAAATTGATGCCTAAAACAAACCAAACCAATGGAGCTGCCAGCTGCTATTTGCAGCACCAGTTTGGTACCTAAAGACAAAATAGAATGTGAAATGGATGAGTTGTAAAGTACTAAGACTCCCAGAAGCTGAAATATAGCATTGTACCAGGAAGACCAGCCATCAGGATACTCCAATCTGAACCCACAGAATGTTTTGCAGAGATCATCAAGGCATGCGTCACCAATACTTCCCTACAGCCTGGATTTCCTAAACCTGGGAAACCACTGAGGGATCCTGCAAATGACTGTTCCATAAGACTGCATTCTGGCTTATCAACGTTCCTCGCAAAGGTCATTCTTGCCTGTCTCGGAGACTTTATTTCTACTAGAAACATTCTTTTAGGTGAACAAATTGGGTTCCAGAAGGCACACTCAACAAACCATCAGTTGCTTAGAGTGGTGAACAAAAACTTTTCATTTAATAATATAGGTCTGAAATGTTGAGTTCTTACCTGCTCCTTCGTCATACTTTGTACCCGGACTGAGAGACACTGGTTATAGGATACACACCTTGTGTTAAAATTTACACACCTTGTGTTAAAACACATACCTCTGCACTTTGTGAACATCCTTCCATGGACATGTGTCATTTGACTAAAGTCCCTTTAACTGGATGTGTTTTTACAATACAGTTCGCTTTTGAGTTTGAATGTGAGTTTTCTGGAGCATTCAATATAGTTTTTCTTTTGCGTATTTAAAGTGAATCCATTATTGGAAATAAGAGATCATTGATATTTCTCTAACAATCTTTCCTCTTTACCCAATTTTCATAAACATCACCTTAATGAAACTTTGGGCTGCTGCGGTTGTCTTGAACATATTTGTGGCCTTGCAGCAGCCACGGGGGGCTCCTCTCTTGTGAGACTGGCACAAAAAAGCAAGGACTGGAGCAGGAAGGAGAACTGTACACTCATAGAGAGCGACTTTAATAAACTCTTCGTGAAATACTGCCAGATATGAAGCTGGTGTATTTCCCATCATCTGCAATTATTTCTTATCTTGCCCGGCTGCCAAGGCATAGCTGCTGTGCCCTTGTCGCTGGCACAGAGGTGCCACGCTGCTTCTTTAATGATTGGTGGTGGCTTCGCGCCGTTCACAGACACGCACGAAAAAAGGTAATGTTGTGAACGCATCTTCTTAATCATCACGTTCTCACAGCAGAAGTTGTGAAAATGAGTTTGCGGCGCAGCTGGCAGCGCCGCCGCACATGGCTCCTTGTTACCCTGATGGCACGGTTATCTCATCGCAGGATGCAGCGCTAATTATAAATGAACACTCAGCTCATTCCCGCCAGTCCGGCTTCTCTTTCAATTGCTTCCCAGCGGGTGGTAAGGGAAGGGGGCCGGTGGCCTCACTATGGCAATGGCCACAGTACGCGGTACATGCTATAAGTGTGTATTATGATAAATGTGCAATCCATGACACTGAGGCGCTGCATTCAGATGGTGCCAGCACTCTAGCCCTGCCTAGTGTGTGCTGCCACCTTCAATCTGATAATATGTGTTGAAATAAATTTGCTATGTTTTTGATTGTTTGAATCACATTGTATAAAAATTATTTCGCTTTGCTATGCACCGCATATGTGTAAAAGATGAGATCTATCCAGCATCATAGTCTTGTAGTACTTTTTTCAGGAAAGTAGCGGAGTAATGAATACACATGTAAAGGGCCCGGAGGAGGCGTTCCAACTGTCTCACATTCAAAGGCAAACATTACAACATTCTCATATACAACAAATGGTTAACCAGTGGAAAACATCCCCCACTATTAGAGCACGCTAACATAGATAGCCAACCATGACATAGAAACCCAAGTCACTGCATATATCCCTCCATTACAATGAGAAACACGCCAGTGAAACATGCCAAGAAAAGATGACCCTAACAAAACAAATAATAGGACAAAAACAAATAACAGAGGCAAGACACAAACAAATACATGTGATACAATGAAAAACACTAATAAAATAAGCTGACAACCAAGCTGAAGAGTAGAATAATCTTTGAACCTAGAGGGAATTGTCCTAATTCTGGTACTCCTGTGTAGTGCTAACTATTGATCGTCCAACACACTGCTATCAAGGTTAATATGACCTTTGCCCTCTGGTTTGTTCTTGCTTAACTCTTATGTTATTCATCAAAGCCATTTCATTGGCTCTGGCTAAGGAAGATATGTTCCACCATTGTCCACTTCATACCTTTACTGCTTGACCTCTAGCCTCAATGATAGGAATGGGATCTCTGAATTTTGGAGCACCTTTTTGCAGCAATACAGGATCCTTCATGTAAGTAAGTAAGTCCGTTTTTATATAGCGCAGCTACTCACCCTTACGGGTCTCAAGGCGCTGGGGGCCGTAGTGGAAATTAAGTGAGCTATTGCCCAGAGTCACATGGTGCTGAGCTGAGCTGCCGCCGGAGCCGGGGATCGAACCGTGAACCCTGTGCTCCGAAGTCAGCTGCCCTGGCCGCTGCACCACACCTCTCCACTCTCATGCGCACAAAGTCACCCACACTGAACTTGGTTTTGGCACAATTTCTATTACCTCTTAACCTCATCTCTCTCTGACACCTCACATTTTATCACTTGCATTCTTAGCCTCTTGTGAAGACTTCTCCACATCACATCTCTGAGCCAGTGCCTTAACATTCCAAAATGGACTCAACAATGACGTAATTCTTCTACCTCTCATTAGTTCAAATGGTACCTTACTCGTCAGCGAACATGGAGTAGTGCTATATGCCCACAACAATTCCCTGATAACAATCTTGCAATCAACTTTGGATCTGATAGCGCTTTGAATGCATGCCATCAACACTCTATTAAGCCTTTCCACTTTACCATTTGCCAGGGATAATACAAAGGTGTGCGTAGATGTTTTATCCCCAATCTATTCAGGAACTCAGTCATACTGGAAGAAGTAAACTGAACACCATTATCTGTTAGCAGTTCTTCTGGCACTCCTTCCTTATTGAACACTTCTTGAAAGACGCAAAATACAGCTTTTGTGTTCGGTTCAGATACTCCCTTTACTTCCACCTACCTGGACAAATGATCCACTAAAACAATAAAATATTTCATATTGTTGAATAACACATGAAATGGATCTAAAAAAATCACAGCAACTCTCTGCCAGATTTTTTCTGGACACACCACAGGGATAGGAGGGGGAATATCCGTGATGAAGTGTTTATCACTGTAACAACATTGCACACACCCTCTCACGAGTACTTCCACTTCACGATCCAAACCAGGCCACCAAAAATCATGCCTTATCCTATGTTTAATGGCTGTTTCTCCTAAATGACTTGAGTGGACAGTTTCCACATTTCTTTATCTGAAGCAATCAGGAGAAATCAACTTGTCTCCTCTATTCAACAAATTATTCTCTATAGATAATTCATCTGCCACCTTGCAATAAGGTTGCACCAAATTTTCAACTAACTTTTGCTTCGGCCAACCTGTAGTCACCAATTTCATGACTTGACTCAATATAACTTCTCCTCTGATAGTATCATGCTATGCAGCCATGTCAGAACAAATAACAAAATTTTCCACACAAACAATGATACATTCCTCAATCTCATCCTGAACTTCCTTCTCACTCAACTCTATAATTACCAGCATCCTTGACAAAAAATCTGCTCTCACGTTTTTTTCTCCGGCAATATGAATAACTGGAAAATGAAATTCTAGTAATTTTGTTGATAGTCTGGCCATTCTTATGGTTGTTTGTTTTTTTAAATCTTATTTCCTGAAAGAATATCTACCAGGGCCTGTGGTATGTTCTTAAGCAAAACTTCTTTCCCCATAAGTACGGTTTGAACTTTTCCATACCCACACACAAACCAACATTTCTTTCTCTATTACTGAATATCTTGTCTCCACATCTCTCATTCTCCTTATTCTCCTTGAGACAAAACCAATGGTGATTTCTTTTCCTCCATCTGCTTGTGACAACACAGCACACGCACCATAGGCGCTGGCATCAACTGTTACGAATGTTTCACGCCCTTCAATCTATGATTGAAGTACTGGGGCTTCCACTATGCATCTCTTAATTAATTAAAAATTCTCCTGATGTTGATGTCCATACAAATCCGGCTCCCTTTTTTTAACAATACTCTAAAGCATTCCGTAAGCTCTGAAAAACTTTAATGAATTTTGAGTAAAACTCGCATAGTCCAATAAATGAACGTAACTTATCTTTGTCAGCAGGATGAGGTGCATTGACAATGCCATCAACAATCCTGGGTTTGGTTTTCACACCTTCACCTGACAGCACATGACCCAGAAATTCGATCTCATTCACACAAAATGTGCATTTGTCCTCATTAACAGTGACCCCATTGGTTTGCAAAACAGATAAACACTTTCCACAGCTCTGTCATGTGTCTCACATGTATCTGTATGAATTAGAATATATTCCTGAAAAATAATCACATGATTCATCTCAGAAAATATCCTAGACATAAGCTTTGGAAAAACAAAGGCTGAAGTGAGTAGTCCAAATGGCATGCAGCAGAACTGTAAAGTTCTATTGGGCGTGCCGAAAGCAGTGAGATGACGTGATTGTTCATCCAAGACCACTTGATGGTTGTAGAAAGCTGGCTCTTTATGTGATATATCAAAAATCTGATATACAGTGTAAAGAGTCCAGGGGTTCCCCTATGAGTGGACAGGAGCTTGCTATGGTGCTCTGTTAGGGGGGTAGTGTGGTCGAGCAGACTTAGGCTTAGCACAGAGGAGTGAGTGCAAGACATTTTCAAATACATAAAATGATCAATAATGACACGCACAACTCAAGAAGGAGATTCACATCAGTTTATAAAAATAGCAAGTATCTTTATATGTGTTTAGGCATCAGAGAAAAAACGGTCAGGTAAGTACGTTTTTAAATATAAATTCTTTTCAGTTTAAAAAGTGGACACAGTGCAGTTTTTTAGTTCTGCAATGTTATTCTATGAAAGGAAGAACAAGTTCTGCAAACAGGTATAGTACAGCAATTTACAAGACCAATCTCCAGGAGAGCGGCCGGATGCAGGGTGCAAAACAGCGTCGGGAGCCCAATGGTTTTCTATGGAGATCGTTCACTGCAAAAAGAGGCTGCAGGCTCTGACTGGATGTCCAGTCATGTTGAATGAACAGGGGGGTTCAAATCGTGCTATGCTCGGACATGTAGGGACATCTGGGTTCTCTTCTCCATTGCCCGGGGGTGACGAATGCAGAGATGACTTTGGGCATCGGGTATCCTTACCGGGCGCAGTCACAGGCGAGGGAGCCTGTGTGCAGAGGCTGCAGGCGGTGTCAGGGAGGCCATGAGGGGTGAAACCACAATGGACTCGAACTTTGGAGGGCTGGCGGACCTTGTTGACACCATTGGCCCACTTCAACTTGGGCTGGGGGCGACGGGTGCAGTGTTGGCTTCAGGTGTGGGGTTTTGGCTTTTGCCTGCACCAAGACATGCGGCCTGCAATGGCAGCCTTGCATGTGCTTGGTGAGGGGGTCCCTTAGGGTGGCACAATTAGTGCTGCTGCCCTTAGGGACCCTCTTTAGTACCTCAGGCTCTAGGTACCAGGGGGACTATTTACTAGGGACTCACAGAGGGTGTTAAAAGTTTTGTCCATTGGGGGAACAATTGTACAGTTTTGGGAAAGAGCCCTGGCACTGGGGACCTGGTTAGCAGGAACCCAGTGCACTTTCAGTCGAAATCACATCATTTACCAGGCAAAAAGTGGGGATGACCATGTCAAAAAGAGGCACTTTCCTACAATAGTAAGCTGCACGAAGATCTAATTTCGTAAACCATTTGGACTGACCAACAGCCATGATAAGGTCTTCAATACGGAGTAAAGGATCCTTTTCAACCCAGATGGCATTATTAAGAGACCTAAGATCTACACCCAGACGCAAGTCATCAGATTTCTTCTTTGCCAAAACAATCGGTGAAAGCCACAGAGTGGAGTCAACAGGTTCAATAACCCAATCATCTTGCATTTCTTTCAGAATTTTGTTAATTCACGTTGTACACTATGCGGTACATTATGGAGTTTATCTTTTACAAGAAGAACGCCTTCCTTAACTTTAAGAGTATGCACAAAAGTTTTGTTTTTGTCCACCTTATTTTGAAAAACATCTTTAAACCTTTCTTTCCATACACAATTAGAAACAGACCCAACCAGAGAAACTGGATATTTCTGACCAGGCTTAATGATCATGCCAAAATCTGCTTGTTGCCACCACCAGAGAACATTAATCCCTTTGTGTGTTACATACACCTTTCCTTGAATAGTTTTTCTCTCAAAAGAAATGTCAGCTCAGAAATATCCCACCAAATCAAATCTACTTCTTTCAAAAGGAGCAGTTTGACATCTGGAGGTTATAAGCCTTTCCTGGACCAACATTCCTTACACTTTTCAATGGAAATAATAGTGATTCCTGCACTCAAATCCATAAGCAGAGGTATATCAATACCATCTATTTTTTACTACAACTAGAGAGTCACTATATTTACCTTCAGTAGAAACACTTAATTTCCATACATTTCACAGATAGAACCAGTTCCTCTACTTTTCTGCCCAGGTCATCTATTTTATTGCAAGACCTTTGTTCTCAGACACTTCCTACAGGTATGCGTTTACCACCCCTGTAGACTTTGCCAAAATGACCGACCTTTTTTCATTTCCAGCATTCTTGTGCAATTACTGGACAATTTCAAAAATGTGACATATTGGTACTAGAACCACACCTACAACATATTTGTTTAGTTGTTACACAACTTGCATTTCTACCCTTACCATAGATATCAGGAGTGAGAGATTTAATTTGCGTTTTGCCTTGAGCATTGTTATTTGCTACTGCCCTATGTAACCCTTCCAATTCTAATTGCTTTGCATCCTGTTGAGAACATTCTATGCTTTTTGCAATATCAATTGCCTCATCAAGTGATGGATTTGTGCAAGTTAACAACTTCTGGGGAATTTTCTTTGAATAGCATCTCAATACAATCTGGTCATCAATCAGTTGAGATGTGAAACCTTAGAATTCACAATAGGATGCTAATATTTTAAGAGCAGTAAGATAAGGCTCAATGGACTCATCCCATTTTCGAATATGTGTAAAAAACTTGGGTCTCTGAACTACCAGGTTCACCTTTCCCTCACAAAATGTATGAAGTTGTTTCACAGCAGTCTGAAATTCATCAAGTTCTTCATCATCTGCATAAGAGTTTTCTGGTAAATGGTCGAACACATTTTGCCCTTTAACACCTAGATAATAATAGAGTAAATTTATTTTTCAATCAGCTCTATATTTTAAACCATCTATAGCACGTAGGTATGTTTTGAATGATTTGTACCATAGACGCCATTTCAAAGTTGGATCTCCTGGTTCTTGAAAAAATGGGCTAGGTGGTGTGACTGCTTGCATTTTACTTTTGTGTACTAGACACAATTTAAACATGTAGAACAAATAATAAGAAGTAAGTATGAATGTATAATCAAACAAAGTATGAAGAAGTACACACCCCTTAACATTTTGTTAAACACTGCAAATTATCTCTAATAGAAATTAGAATCAGTATTGTTTCATCTAAAGCGTGCCGGTCGCTGTATGCGCCTCCACCAAACTTTTTACACTTCTCTTCCTATCCTGCCGGTTGTGGTCAATGCTGCCACAGAAAATATTTGTTAACATTGCCCAAATTGTTTTTTTTTTTTAAAGTGTGCCAGTTGCTGTTGTCACTGACACAAAAATTTCCCTGGTGTCCTTGTTAAAGCATGCCAATCGATGTTGACACTTCCATAAAATGGAAATAAGCAGCACCCAAACATTAATCAGAAGATGGTGCTGTGGAATAGTTCAGAAGGATGAGGATATTCTGGTTGAATATAGAGAACTCGTTCAACTGGAAACTACGTCTCAATTTTCTCAACGCAGACTCTTGCAAGTAGACTGTCAATATCCTCCCAGCATACTTTCACAAGTAGAGACGTGCCAATAGCAAAGGCAACGTATACTGAATTTTTCTCCCTTTTTTTATGCATTTTGTATGCGTGGCTCTGTAATCCCCTTAATGTCTGTGCGCGATCCTTGCGCCGAGAAAACAAAGAGGGCTCGCGGTCTGTGAGCTGCTCAAGACAGACAAGGGATTCAACTGCTTGCACAGATGTAGAACGGAGAATCCAGCACTTGCTCACCAGGTCGTCAGTGTAAACAAGCATCCGCTGGCATAAAAAAAAAATCTAAAGTGCTCACTTAGTGTAGCCGCTGGTAGCGGTAAAATCGTTGAAAACCGGTTCACTACGTTTGGACAATTTTCCCTTTAAAAATAGCCCCGGGGACCTTAAAATTACAAACAAAGAGAAACGGTACCTTAAAAGAGAGTCCAAAGAAATGGCGATAAATCACTTGATCTTTCTAGCCAGCTCGTTGCCAATATGTCAAGGATGACATCCATCCAGCATCTCAGTCTTGTAGTAATTTGTTTGGGAAAGTAGGGTAGCAATGAATACACATGTAAAGGGCCTGGAGGAAGTGCTCCAACTGTCCCACATTCAAAGGCAAACATTACAACATTCTCAAATAGAACATAGGGTTAGCCAATGGAAAACATCCCCCACTATTACATCATGCTAACATAAATACCCTGCCGTGACATAGAAACCCAAGTCACCACAATATGTCTTCCTCATGCTTCATTTGTCCAGCCTTATTTTAAACCAACTCGAATAATTGCTATTTTATGGTCCTCCTGCTTCTTTTCAATTCAGGTGAGAGGACCAGGTACCCCTTAACCTACCCTAAGAAGGACTTGCAATTCATTGATATTAAAGTGTCCAGGAGACCAGACAGAGGGCTGGGAGGGATCAGTTTACTTTGTAGGTGCGCCAACGTTTATTGTTTTATTCTAGCTGACCCTGCTGCTTCTGCAGACGTTCAGCCACCAGCTGGTTTGGCTTGTGTTAAGGCTGAAGGCAGGTCTGTGTGTTCCTGTGTGAGCCCATTTTAGCTTTTGGCTTCCAGACTGTTCAAGTGGATCAGACATTGGTTTGCATCCTTCATCATCAAAGGTTCATCCGCCTTGTACTTAATTTGAACTGGTAGTTGGTGGTCAGTTCCACAGGTACTCCTTTTTGGGGACCTGCACAAATATTTCCTTATCAGACTCTTTGCGAGACCTAGAGAGGTAAAAATACACAGACGGGAAAGAAGGAGGAAGAGAAAGATGGAAAAAACATCTGGAAAGGGGAAAGCAGGGTCCTGCGCGAGAGAGAAGAAGGGGTAGGAAGTGTCTGCTAGTGGATCAGAGAGGACTGAAGACTGCGCAGCCTTGGGATTCGGCGAGCTGTGGGCTTCTGAGCAGCGAGTTGGGCACCAGCACTCTTTGGGCCATATTATCAAGAACGGCGCAAACATTATCGCCGCTTTAGCGGCAGTTTCCTGCCGCTAAAGCGGCGATAATGTTTGCGCCGTTCTTGATAATATTGCCCCTTCTTTTTCAAATTAAGCACTGGCTCCCTGAGTGAAGAGCAGCTGACCTAGATCCACCACGTCATAAGATATCTCCATATTAAAGCAGGAAATAGGCTTCTCTTCCAGGTCATTGGAACTTCCTTCCGGCCTCAGAGACACTTCTCATTTCACTGGCATGTGGCTGTTAGCCTTCGATTACCACTCTGTTTTTCGGTCTTACTGGTTGTATTTGTTGTCGGCTTGTTGTGCAGTGACAAACAGTATTGGTTGGTGAACCATACAAAGTATCTCAGTCTTAGCGGACTGAATCACATATGTAAAAAAAAAAAAAAAATGTAAGTCCGTTTTTATATAGCGCAGCTACTCACCCTTACGGGTCTCAAGGCGCTGGGGGCCGTCGTGGAAATTAAGTGAGCTATTGCCCAGGGTCACATGGTGCTGAGCTGAGCTGCCGCCGGAGATCGAACCGTGAACCCTGTGCTCCGAAGTCAGCTGCCCTGGCCACTGCACCACACCTCTCCACAACTAACATTTTGGGCGGTCAAAACTGGGGATTGATCGCTAACAGTAGGTAGCCCTGGCCCTGTTGCTCCTCACTAGTGAGAATGGTCCAGCACGAGTCCTACCACACAGTGAGCTGGGGATGCTTGAATTAATCTCAACCACTGGTATTTATTCTGGATACATTCCATCCCATCATTGCTAGATTGTACCTACTAAAAGAAAATAATAATGTAGGGACATCTAGGTGTATCAATAAAAATCTACAAACTTCAAGATGGGGTTTCCTCCCCGGTACTCAATGTAAAAACAAATCTAAGTGTTGCGTGAATTGCTAATATATACACAAGCACAGAATCATGTAGTTGTCGCTAAAAAGATACACACGTTGAATAAAATGGGTTCGTGTGTAGAGTCCTCTGGCATCCAGAGATAGGGTTTTGACCTTGCGATTGACGAGAGTTCATTGGTCAAAGTTAGAAAAGGTTTGATCAAACACCTACCAGATCCTGGATGCCCCCTCGTGGAGTCAATCTAGAAGGGCTCCAGGGTCTGTGATGTCCAAAGCTACAAAATCTGGGCCCATATATCAACATCCAGCCTCCAGTCTGAGGTCAGCTACGTTGAACACCAGTGCATGCACCGCCACTTTTATGCTGCGCTCAGATACAGTTATAGCAATGCAGCAATCACTAGTCCAGGAATTGTTTTGCCTTAAATTGCAGTCTATTTGCGCATGGTCAAGATGACGTTCAGGGACCATGCCCCACCAGAGATGGAGTCCATAGGTCTATCAGTGAATGAACGTCTGAGAATCTGAATAGGAGTTAGTGGGTTATACCCACTGCTTAAATTCTTACAGAGACATCAAACATGCAAAGCTCAAACTCTAATGGTTGTCAAAGAAATCTGTGCACACTCAAATTGAAAGTGGAAAGGGTGATCAACCTGGGTTCCCCGGCAAACACATTAAGACGAACTCAGTAAGCAAAGGCAAGGCTCATATTTTTTGTTCGCACGCTCCAAAGAGGACCACAAGACTTTGTAAAACAAAAGGAGTTCACAGATGCCTAAGTCTGAGACCATGAGAAAGGAAGAAGACAACTTCAGTTGTAACAAGAATATAAACTTTGTTGGCTGAGCAAACTAATCAACACTTTCTCATCTCGGGAGCCAAACTGTGAATGAGAAGCCTGCAATGTTTAGGCATGATTAACATGAGCAAGAAAACATGGCTGCAGCTATAACAGTTATGCTAGGGCTGTATTTAAAGTTTACAGGTGCACATGCATGTGGAAGAAATAGAGGTTTAGCACATACCAGACTTGGATCAATGTATGCCACACAGATATGGAATAAGTGGGTGTGAGCTAAGATATACAGGGGGATATGTACAAGGAAGTGGAGGAGAGAGGCGTTAGCCTTCCTGGCTTAACGCCGCGCTCTGCCACTTCTGAAGCGCAAGGCTGCACCATATTTACAAGAATGTGGTGCAGCCTTGCATTTCCCCTGCGATGGTGCTAAGTTTAGCAACTTAGCGCCAACGCAGGCACCCTTGCACCATAGTGCAAGGGTGTCTGTGTGCAGGGGAGGATTGTTTATGTGTAGGAAGGTGTCCCTTCCTGCACCTAAACAATCCTAAAATGCCATTCTGTCACTTTCATGTGTGCTGCTTCATGCAGCACACATGAAAGTGACAAAATGACATTTTTTAAAGGTTTGTTTATGTACAGGAAGGGACACCTTCCTGTACATAAACAAACCATGGCATTTTGCTTTTCCATGTGTGCTGTACAAGGCAGCACACATGGAAAAGCAAAACGAGGAGAAATAATGCATTTCTCCTCGTTTCGCAAACTTATGACCAGGATTTACCTGGTCTTAATTTTGGCGCTGCCTCCTATGTACGCCATCTTTGTACATAGGGGGCAGCCTCAAAATGAATGGGTGTTGCCGTGGAACGCCCACCACAACACCCACTGCACGCGCCTTTCACGCTAACCATAGCATGAAAGGGTGCCTTATGTACAAGCACAGCTTTGGCTTAATGCCACCACAACGTCGGTAAAAGGGACGTTGTGGTGGCGATAGGGGCTTGTACATATGCCCGACAGTGTAAAGGGAACATTGAAGCGAAATACACATGCAGCAAAAGTAGCGTGATCAATTGACAACAGGAGTTTAATGTAATGACTACCAAGAAAACAAGAAATATGGCAGTATACTCTTTCTATACATAGGCCACATAGACAGTTGCCTGTGCTCTTTTGTTGGAGAGTGCTGTATGCTCCCCCAACGTTTTGTCATGCAGTGTGTTGCAGTAGATCTTGTGTTGCTGCAGGGTTTAATTTGTAAAGTTTTGGGGGCCACCCTCGGCCAGCGTCACCCACTGTATAATTAAAACTTACATTCCTCTTCATAGACTCCACCAAAGCCGCCGCCCCACTCGCAGTGGCTGCCGCGGACGTGAGGGTGGAACTCACTATATTGTGGAACCCACTATATGGACTTTTGAGGAATCACGCTGCCTCTGGCTAAATTTGAAAATCATTGAAGAATTTTGGAATAAAATGGAGTACAATGGATGAACCGGATTAAATCGTTGAGTGTTTGCAATTGTTCGCTTCTATGGCTGTCGCGGCTTGAGTCTGGGGAGTCACAATTAATGGCAGCAACCTGTAAAACCATGATGGGCTTACTAGCGACAAATGCAAATATGGAACTTGAGCAAACAGTGGATGAGACCACAAAGGTGAAAGATTTTTTGGACAAACATCTGGAGCAGGGGGAAATTCGTAACTTCCTTACACAGATGGAGATGAGACAATAAATATGAGGAGGAAATCAAACTGAAAAAGAGATGCAAGCTTCTACGGGATAAACAAGACTACGCCAATGGCCGTATTTTGGCCTTTGTGGAGGAAATTCGATGGAGCAGTGAGACAGTTCAAGCAACTTGGAGCTCTGAGGCAAAAAGAACTGGTTACCCCAGAGTCTGGCTCTGGTATCTACTCTTCAGACCTAGAAGAACAACGGGGTGTGTCTAATAAGGATGCTTTACGTTTCACCTCAATTGCGAGTACCGCTTTTTACAGTTGAATCAAGCGCCACACAGAACACCACCCAAAGGAAAAGATGGAGACAACGCAAAAGGAAGAAAACCAGAAGAAGCGGGGGACAAAGCCAAGAATACTGTGCCGCATGAGAAAACAACGAGGCAAACCAGAAGAGAAGAATGGGTGAGAACCAATTGACAGTCATTAACCTATCCACAGTCACTGTGAGCAGAGATGAACACTCGCTTTTAGACTTTGCAGCCCTGCACTGCGTGCCGGGAAAGGGCAGGAAGGCACTGTATTTAAGTCAATATGGTGCACTCCTGCATTTTCCCCTGTGCTGGTGCCCTTTTAGTTGACTAGCGCCAATGCAGGCACCCTTGAGTCATGGTGCAAGGGTGCCTGCACTATAAGGAGGGTCTTTTTTGATTTGTGCAGGGTAAGAGTAAGACCTTCCCAGGACACAGTAATGTAACGCAGCGATTTGCACTGCATTGCGTTACTCCAGATTTTTGAAGCCACGCAAAGTGGCATTGTGTGGCTTCAAAAATCAGATTTAGAGGTTTGTGTCATGCATGTACCACGTTGCGTGGTTTAAACGTGATAGAACCCTCTCATAAATATGCCCCATAATACATAAATGATCAGGGGAGACCGTTATCGAGGAGAGAGGGGCGGGACCACAAGCCCCAGCGTTACCTGCGGCAGCGCCACACCACGCCAGCAATTGGATGCCAGGAGGCACGTATTTCATCCCTGCTGTGCGGGACGTGCCCGGGCGCGTGCCCGGGCAAAGACTGGGCCAAGAGCGGGCCCGTCTGTGCCCGCCAGACCCCGGTAGAGGCTGGGCTGGGATACCCCCCTAACATTGGTAAAAAGTCCACGACTCTTGTTGATGGAGGCAGGATCTTTAATGCAGGTACGTCAGGTATAAGCCATCAAACCCTCGGGGCAGCTCCAACATGAACCGACCACCAACCAGCTCCCAACCGACACTCCCACCCAGCATTCCACCCATGACATCCCCAACCTTCTGGTTCCATAACAGATGACATAACCAGGCAAAAAGTAAGAGGAAGAAACAGTAACATTGACAGATCATAACACATCTTCCCCCTTAATAATGCAGGAAAAAAATAAATAATAAACAGAAATTGGGAAGAGGAAAAACAAGACAAGAAATTAATGCATCACAAAATCATCATGCCACTTAGGCCTAACGGTTGACTTCTTGCGAGAAACAGGACCAACCGCAGGGCCACCAGAGGAAGGTTTAATACCTCCTTGATCCCGGGCAGGCGAGTCTGCAGCTCTCACGAGTCTAGAGAAGCTCCACACATCATCAGAGTCCAGGACAACCACGTTTTTCTTCACCTCAGAAATCAGAAAAGGACCCATGAACTTAGACAGTCCCTTCCTGACGAACCCACCCCTCCTCACAAACACTTTGTCACCCTGGTGCCAAACCCCAGCACGAGCACCACTCTTGGCATCAAACCGCTCTTTCTATCTGTGCTGATGCACCAGTCTATGCTGCTTGATAACATCTTCAGACCACTTGCTCATAACCCTGGTGCTCAAACTCAACCAAGCTGGACTAAGCTTGCAATGAGGTTTCGGGCCCCTCAAAGACGCAAAAGGCGAGACCGCAGATACCTCATTGGGAGCAACACGATGAGCCCACCAAGTTTCTCTCAAGGCCTCACGTAAGGAGGTTTTTTCAAGCAAGGCACGTTGAGCACAGGCCTTCACCACCCTGTTCATGCTTTCAGCAAGACCATTGGGTTGAGGTGAATGAAGGGCTGTTTTGAAATGAACAATCGAGAGATGATTCAAGAAATCAGACATCTCTTGGGAAGTAAATTGCACCCCATTGTCAGTGACTAAACATTTAGGTATACCCTCCCGTGAAAATTCCTCACTCAGAAATTCAATAACAACCTTGGTGTTGACAACAGGAACACACTTGGTCGCCACCCATTTGGACGTATAGTCCACTAAGAGTAAGACAAACCGCTCATTGTGGTTGAAGAGCTCGAAGGGACCTGCAATATCCAGTGACAACTTGGTCCAAGGCTCAACCGGAATCTCAACGGGGACAAAGGAGCAGTGTGGGTTTTCTTGGATTTGTCACTGCTGGCACATTGCCAACAGTCTTTGACCATCCCTTCCACATCTTGGTCCAAACATGGCCACCAGTACCGCTCACGCAGCCTGGCCTTTTTATTCCTGCCAAGATGCCCCTCATGGGCCAAGTTCAAGAGGTTTTCCCTCAGAACTCTCGGCGGCACCATTCTCTCCCCCCTAAAAATCTTGTCGCCAACAATGCACAACTCATCTTTGACAGAGAAGAACCCCTCAAGAGACATTGGAACCTCCTGTCAGTCCACCCTTCCACAATAAACGTCTTAAGATCCTCCAAGTGTGCTTCACTCGCAGCACGTACCCATTCATCATCCTTCAATGCAGGCTCGCACACCCAATTCACCAACCCATCCTCGACCGCATTGGCTGGTAATCTGGATAGGCAGTCAGCTGCAACATTTTGTGAACCAGGAATGTAATCTACAGTAAAATTATAACAGGCTGATCCTTCCGAACATCTCCTTAATCTAGGAGTGAAATTCTCCGAATCTCTGCAAGAGAAAATTCTATTGAGGGGCTTGTGATCTGACCTCACAGTGAAAGGCAGACCCCACAAAAAGAATTTAAAATGCAAGATAGCCCAATACACCGCTAAGGCATCCCTCTCAATGACAGAGTAGCGCTTCTCCGCCCCCTTCAAGGAACAAGAGGCAAAGGCCAGAATCTTGAGCTCACCTTTATCCAAATGAGCTAGAACAACTCCCAACCCCTTCAAGCCTGCATCTGTGGACAGAATGGTCTTTTTGTTAGCATCAAAATGACCAAGGGTGGGCAACTTGGCAATAGACTCTTTGATGACCTTAAAGGCCAGATCACAATCCGAGGTCCACGAGAATTGTCTGCCTTTCTTCAACAGACATCTAAGAGGCTGGGCAATGCAGGCAAAATTCTGAATGAACTTAGAGCAGAATTCTGCTAAACTAAGAAACAAACGTACTTGGTCCCTATTCTCAGGTGTGGGAGTGCCCACAATGTTGCTAGCCAAATCCAACTTTGGACTTATTCCCTCCTCCGAGATGGTGTGCCCGAGGTATGTCACAGTTGGCACTCTGAACTTACACTTCTCCTTTTTGAGCACAAGACCGGCTTCCTGCAAACGATCCAACACTAACCCCAGAATGACATCATGTTCCTGGACATCACTCCCATATACCACTATGTCATCCTGGGAGAAGAGTACTTTATCCAACCCTTCCAAAATCTTCTTCATGACTCTCTGAAAGCACACCGCAGCGGAGACAAGCCCAAAAGGCGTGCGAACGAAGCGGAACGCACCCCAGCAAAATAATTTGATGGTAACAGATCATACGAATTGGCGATTTGGACTACAAGGTACTGTTATTAACTTACTTACTCTAAACCCATGCACTATCTATTGGGACCAAGACCAGCAGAGTACATCAATTTTAAAACTGACCAACTGGTCCAGTGGCTGGCTGACTGATAAGGTTTCCATTTACGGCACCTCTCCTCCTTGCGTAATGGCTAAAAGGAAGGCGGTGGAGGGTGGAGGTGGGTCAAGCTTAGCGAAATCCAAAAAAGCTAAGAAACTACCTAGACATCCAGGGAGCAATTGCGTCCTGGATCGCATAGATAGTCTTTTGGTTGAATGTGAGGGTATCTTATATGCACCCGGGGTGGAGGTGGGCTCGATCAATTCTAATAGCCCTCTTAATCCCATAAACTACGGCATACCCAAACTATCCCTAAAATGTTCTCCAAGCCCAAGAATGTATAGGACCCTACAGCTACAAAACAGCCAAATACCTATTTAGAAGCTGTAGTAACAATTCACTCAGAAACACACTCTGATTCACATCCCAATGACATTGTTGATTCGTCTATTGTATGCAGCAATCGTTTTGCCCCTTTGCGGAGCCCCACTAAAACTAGAGAAAGATGTACTGAGAACCCTTTGCCTACACAAATTAATAACACCACAGCTCCCGCTCCGAGCGTCCTTGATTGTGTTAATGAATTAAAAGCAGAGATAACTGCTTTGAAATCCACGATAGGTGATCTTATGGGGATGATGAAAGAACTAATGGTCCTAAATAAATTGACACCTCTGCCTCTAAAGGCACAGATCCGCTGGTCTAATCAACCTGTCAGCAGGACAAATTACGAACCATCTGTGGGAAATAGGCAGGTTGCTCTGTCTTCTTCTTCATTAAACCATGATGTTGCACCGTAGGGAAATGGCACAGTACATAGGACCATGGGAAAGAACTTACCATCTAATGCAAACTGGGGTGAGCTGGAAGCGGGCCGGAGTTCTCTACTAGGCCAAGGAAGGCCGGGTTTGTTGGGTCGCCTGCTAGCATACGTATGGGGCAAAGACCCCCCCCACCCCGTGATTGGCGCTCAACAACTGCTAACCCCTGTAAAGTGTTTATGACCAACGTTCAAAAACTAGCCCCACAATCAGGCTTTGAGGGTGAAGACTCCCTGAAAAATAAGGTGACTCACTGGATAAGGCATGTGAGAGGGTGTAGATCTCTAATCAGGGAGAATATTGTCCAGGTTAAAAGGCACGAGATTCCCTATTCCTCCTATGACTACCTAGAACTGACTTTGGTTAATGGAAGACTGGCTGAAAACCTAATAGATTTAGAGTTCAGAACTTTTTCACCAGCACCTTCGGCTATACAATTTAGACGTAGCCCATTATCTGCAGATCAGCTACAGATGGCCACTAGTTACATGAAGGGATTGTCACCTTTTGAGCAAGAGAAATTCTTTCCCTTCCCTAATAATGGCAGGGGACTTTAATACAACCTTCGAACCGCTAGACAGGGATGAGATGCCTGAATTCTTAGACGAAGAGAAGAAGTGGAAGGTCCCTCCTCTGGACCTGAAACCAGTTAAAAGATGGACTCAAACAGTGTTACAAGTTAAAGCTATGACTCTAGAGTTCGGTCTCAGGGCAGCTAAAGGTAGGACTGAATCAGACAAGTCCGGGGCTAACACCTTTAATAGATTGGGAGGCCAAAGTCGTATTGATTACATCATGCTGACCTGAGGATATGGCACAAGGTAAAAGATATGGAGGTTGGTGAAACATTAGATAGTGACCATAACCCTCTTTGTCTATCAATGCTACCATTGTGGAGCACCTCAAACGTTTTGTCAGAGACTCAGGGGCTGGTAACTAAAAAAGTTTGTCCTACCAATGATAGGCGCCGTCTTAAATGGCAGAAGCTAGCCACTGACCAGGATAAATTAAGGGGCATACAGAGTGATGTGGTGACCTTCACAGCTGAAGCTGCAGCACTGGAGGCAGCAAAAGAAGCGAGGCTGGAAGTAATAAGTATCCACCGCCGATTCTTCAATCAATTGGGCCACCACTTCATTGTTGCAAAGCACACCAAGATTTTGAGGTCTTCTAAGAACAGGAAACAGACATGGTACAATGAGGCTTGTAGACATTCCAGATCGTTATTATTACAAGCAGTTAAAGCTAAAGAGCTAGAGGGGACAAGAAATGCCAGGAAGGCCTACAAGTTGGAACTGTGGAAAGCTAAGAGGGATTGGGATGAAGCTAGATGGCAGTCCCCTAAGGATGCATGCCAATCCAGAGACAGTAAAAACTTCTGGTCACTGATGGCGCAGGGCGACGAGACAGGCCATGCTGAACCAGAAAATCATATTCCCTCCTCCGCTTGGCACACCTATTTTTCCAACTTGTATGCTGATCGTGAAGTGCCCACGTTACCCATGTTGCCATCTAGAAGGAACTCCGAAACTAACAGGGTCCTTTTTTCTAAGAAAGATATCTCAGCCGCAATCAGCACTATTGTCCCGTCTAAAGTACCGGCCCCTGATGGGATACCAGGTGACCTTTTCCTTTGGGATATCTCCGGTTGGACGCAATATATGTATATACTATTCAATGCTATAGTTGATGGTGCCCCTATCCCAGATAGGGGCACCTGGAGAGGAGCAGAAGTTGTACCAGTATTCAAAAAAGGTGACAAGTCCTCTCCCTGCAACTATAGGCCTATTAGCCATATTGACGCAATACAGAAGGTTTTCAGTAGAGCTCTTTTGGGCAAAATACAGGAATGGGCCAATGATAACAAAATGTTGTCCCTATTCCAAGCAGGGTTTAGAGAGAAAATAGGGACCATAGACCAAGTGTTCCGGTTTCTTCTCCTCTGCTGGAAAACAGTGTTAATCGGGAAAGGTAGCTTGTATGAAGCCTTTATAGCCCTTAAGATGGCATTTGACCTAGTACCCAGACCGAATCTGTGGCAAACTCTTAGAGATTTAGGCCTGCCGGAGGAAATTGCAGTTTTACTTATTCGCCTGAACGAAGGAAATACTGCTAGAGTTCGTTGGGGCTTGCAAGACCAGCTTACTGATCCAATCTCTGTTAATAACGATGTCCGTCAGGGCTGTGTATTGGCCCCAACACTTTTTTTCTTTATTTATTAATAATGTGGTACAATTTCTCAGTGCAAAACTGGCAGACGCTCCTACATTAGTGGTTTGGGGGGGGAGTAGTTACTCTGCTTTTTGCTGACAATACTCTGATGGTATCTAAAACACCTGGAGGGTTACAACAACTATTAAACCAGTTCCAAGAACTCTGCGACACTAAAGGTTTAATAATTAATACAGCTAAAACCAAATTCATGGCCCTGAACCCTCATAAATCCTATCGGGGTTGCCCCAGGCTTGGAGGCATACAGCTCGAGAGGGTCAGCGCCTTTGACTACTTAGGCTTAAAGCGAGCGGATAATTTGTCATGGAAACCCCATATTAATAAGATGGTCCTGAAGCACAAACAGTTGTCTGGGGTTTTAGGCAGAGAACACCGACCATCATACACCAAACCGATTGGGCCAGCCTTGCAGGTTTATGATGCTAAAGTGATGAGCTCTTTGATGTATGGTGCGGAATTATGTGGCTTTGAACACGTAGAGGAGCTCAGTAGCCTAGACTCTAAATTTTTAAGAAGCCTTGGGATGCCACCTTTGTTCCACTCATGCTAGACATGGGCAGACATTCTTTTGCCTCCAAAGCCAGATTGCGGCCTTTGTTGTTTTGGCTGAGTGTTAAGACGACCCCTGAACTTTTGCCACACGCATGTGCTTTGGAGGATGTATAAACCTAGGGACACAGCCAATAAAATCAGCTGGTTGACAGGTGTTAAGAACCTTCTTACAGCTATTGGGATGGGTGTCTATTTTGGAGGACAATGATCCCACTTTGCTTCCCTGGAAATGTGATGTGAAGAATGCCTACTGGGGGCGGGTAACGCAGGAGGAAATGAGTAGCGGGGCTTGGGGGGGGAAGCTCACTCTAGACTTCATGGCCCACAAATTAGATCATTCCCTGGAAGGATATCTTGATTTCATAGAACACCCAGGGGATAGAAAGTTGTACATCCAGTTCAGGTTTGGCGCACTGCCCCTGAGCGATTTTACTGGTAAATGGAACTGTAGGAATGAGGTTGCTCTCAGCTGTCCTGGCTGTGGATATCATCAAGAGACCCTAGCCCACGTAGTGCTTGCCTGTCCATCTTACGTGACGCCGAGGAAGAATTGGCTTACTCCAATCTGCAAGCTACTGGGAACTGACAATTACAGAGTCGCACTGAGGATCCTGAAGTCCGATGTCAGGCCACTGTTTGCTTGTCCTGTGGCAAAATTCTTGGGCCAAATGTGGGGCATTAGAGGCAGGGTCCAGAGGGCGAACACTAAGTGAAGAATAGGACACTTTACCCCGCACACTTTTACTCAGCGTGCCATTACCCCGCATTTTTACACCTCAAAATCTTTTACAACACAGGGCTTTACAACGCAATCCATTACAACGCATTCCCCATTACAACACAATTTACTATTCTAACTCCACTGGGGCGTTACTTTGGGGAATGCGTTGTAATAGTTTGTGGTGTAAAGCCCTGCGTTGTAAAAGATTTTGCGGTGTAGAAAATGCGGGGTAATGGCATGCGGAGTAACGCATGCGGGGTAAAGGATGTTTCCCCTAAGTGAAGCCTCAGCCAAATTTCCTAGGTTTCAGTTTTCCAAACTTCTAAAGGCGATATTTGTGGTTTCACTAGATGTATTCTGTATCCTCTGTATTCTGATGCTTTCATTACGGTTTTATGATTGTTTTATTGCACCTGATGAATTCTATACACTGATGCACTTTAATATGGTCTTATTATTTTTATACTGTATTTATTATTCTTGTTTTTATAAAGCGAACTACCGGATAGTACTGGAGGAAAAGGCAAATGATAACAACCATTGATTGAACTTAAGTGTAAATAATTTTATTGCACAATTGCGCACTTTATTTAAGGCCACCAACTGCATATTGTTGTCATTCATTTTATTGGCTATTATTAGGGTGGTGCACAAATTGTACGGATCATTAGATTGGCAAGAGAGAATGTAGAAATGGCAGAATTTGAAACATTAGTGCTGCACATTCTTACGATTCTACCAGGCTTCTGATTAAGATTCGCATTTTATTGTACCACTCCAATTTCATTGGCTTATTGTAAGCAAATTTTTATGACTTGATTTTGAAATAAAGTAATTGAATTGAATTGAATTGTATAAATGATCGGTCAGTTCAATGTGGTGTTTAGTGATGTTTTGTGTTGCACATTGGTTTGATCGCAGGGCATTTGCCCTAGAATTTTTGTGGTCTGCCTTGTGTGTGTTTACGCATGAATTCATGAGAGTGGGCTGTTGCCCATTGCCGAACCGGAGGTGTGTGTTTAGGGTGTGAATGGCTTTTGCATTTTGTTGTTCTTATGGGTATTGTTATGGGTGTGTGAATGAGTCACTCATGTGTTCTCTTATGCGGTGATCACACTTCATGTGACTACGTGTTGTGTGACGATGTGAAGTGGGAGGTCTGACTAATGTGTTTTCTTATGTGAGGGACCATTCTATGTTGTTAGGGCAACCAGGTGCGTTGATGCCCTATTGCACACTTTCCAAGTCTTCTATGGTCTGTCTAATGTGATGTGATGTGTCTGGGAGGAATGGTGCAGGCAGTGTGATGTGTTGTGGTAGAATTGCTTTGACAACTGTTTTGTTGTTGCTTGTGTGCAGTTGCCGGGAAGTTTACTTAAAGTGTCCTGTTGTGTACAGACTGCTTGATCCCTTGAATTTTGTCAAGAAAAGGCAATACGACGATAATGAAAATTGGCAAAGCCAATAGGTCTCAATTTTTGGCTTTGCCAAAGCTTGTTGCTGATGCTGTTTCGCACCAGCAAAAAAAAAAAAACAATCATGGTCATGCATGCCCTTGTTCCCACCTATGCACACACATGCTTCATAACCCTATGATGGCCCCAGCATCATGATGTGTGTCACCAAACTTGCGTGTGCATACGTTTCACATGGCAGCCATTTTTTTTTTTTCAATTTACTGCTCTCCAAGGTAGAAGGGTAAATGGTGCCTGAAAGCACATGTAGGAAAAGGAGCAGGGTGGTGGAAATGTAGCCCTCCTGTAAAGTAAAAAAATATGTAATTAATAAACCGTATGCATGGGGGTGCAACAGAGGAAACACAAGGAGATGATGGACGGAGCACTGAAACTTTTCAGACACTCACCCCCAGTCACAGATCTGGGTTGAATCCATCATCGTTCTTTAACTCACTTCGCCACCTCAGTTCAGACACAGCTATATGCAAATCAGTCTTGACCCTGTGCCTTGTGGGAACAGTCCAGCCCGAACTGCCAAGCCAGGTCTTCCCTGAACCGGAAACAAGCATACTGGGACCGGTTTCGGAGTACCACCCCTCATCAGCCAGGCTAGCTTGAATCCAGTGGCAAAGTGAGCAAGGGACCCACGTCTGGGCACACCCTGCCAACTAAGGGCGAACAAAGCAAACACAAGGAGATGAGGGACGGAGCGCTGAAACGTTTCAGACACTCACCCCCAGTCACAGATCTGGGTTGAATCCATCATCGTTCTTTAGTTCACTTTGCCACCTCAGTTCGGACTCAGCCTTAATGCAAATCAGTCTTGACCCTGTGCCTCATGGGAACAGTCCAGCCCGAACTGCCAAGCCAGGGTTCCCTGAACCGGAAACAAGCATACAACAGAGGAGCCAGGCTGGGAGGCTGGGGAAATAAGAAAAAAATTGCAGAGAGGTACACTGATGGGTGGGGGAAACAATGGACAAGCTGGACAAGCTGAGTGGTGGGAGAACACTAGAGCAAGAGCGCGTGGTGAGAGAAGAAGTCTGCATGGAAAGCAGGCAAGCATAAGAAACAACATGAACTCCCACAAAGCGCTGGAGGAACAAGAAAAAACTCGTTGAGTGAATATAAAAAGTACAAGGATAAAAGTCATCCAATCAAAAAGGATATGGAAGATGCTATTGTCAAGGGGAGGAAAAATACAATAAGAGGAGCGACAGCCATTAAAAATGAAGAAAGCAAATGAGAATTACAAAAATCTCAACCAGTGATAAGCAATGGAGTGACCCAAAGTCCACTGTGAGTATTCATACTGTGCACAACAGGTCTTCGACAACACACTGCTAAAGGCTGTCTCAAGGTGAGACCTAAAAATGCTCTCCCTAAAGGGCCTGATGCTGCTTCGAGATACATATTCACCTTCTGATAAATACAATCAAATTAAAATAGTCCAGACCTGGGTCCCTAAAACACTTTGATGTTCAGCCAAAGTGTCAGTAAGGAGCAGGACAGCAGATTGGGTGAGAGTGCACCTTGCAGGTCTGGGCTACCTCAGGTCTGCTGCAGTGGCTGCTGCTCCTCCTGCTTGCAGGAGATGGGTACTCAGTTTAGTATTCACAGGCTAGACTCTGGAGCTCACACATCAGATGGACCCAGCAGGCTCTCACCTGGACAGCCGCGGAGGAGCTAATTCTGAGATGTAATGTGCCGCTTGATTTCATGCCCCTGCATGCTAGCTGCTAGTTATTTTCCCAGCCTGTGATGTTCTCCATCAGATGATATGAGATGTAAAATACATCTCACACCATCCGAGCTCTTTGATTAAGGCCGCAGCATGGGCGCCAGCACTTTCTATATTACAGCTCTGGATCTTCTTCTAATGAGTCCTGTCATGGGTGGGTGTTCGGGTGGGGGGGTTAGCTCAAGGGACCCCTTAGCTATAACTGCGGTATAGGTACATTAACGGGTTATTGGTACCACGTGTGCTGCAAGGCCAGGGCAGCCATTGCCAGAGAGGTGACACTGTTTCGAAGGGGCTTCAGCCTTAAGAAATACTAACAAAGGCAGAAGAAATATTGGATAAACTGTAACATCAGTGCATGTATCGAAGGACATGCCTATTGCTGGTGCAATAGGGGCAGTGAAAAAGGGCCCCCCGGGCTCCACGGTTATGCATTAGGCCTCCCTTGCAACTCCACTGGATCTACCCTCCTCAAATGAGTACAGTGAGTTTGTTAATAAGCATGAAGATTGTTTATTCCCTCTCACAAGAGGTCTAATTTATACTTATGCGCATGTATGTATGTGCTATTTCTATAGTATGACCCTAGCCAAAAGGCAGCGGAGCGCTGTACGTGGTCAAAGACAAGCATAAAGTCAACGAGTAAAAGGAGAAGAGGCTAGGTGTCAGATGGTTATGGCATTGTCATTTAGTTATCTTTATAGAGATGGGTCCAACTCTTTCCTAAATTGTGTTTTTTTCCACAGTTTGGTGGTCCAAGTGCACTACGTTACAACTCAGTGCCTCTTGAGTGTCTCTGAAAGACCTTTTCGAGTGTCTTTTATAAGTCAGGATAATCCTAAAGAAATCCTCCAAAATGCCAGTAGATAGCAGTCTTTGTAAAATATCACTTCCGGCGGTGGATTCTCAGACGAATTCTGGACCACTGACGTTCTTCTCCTTGGATATCTCTCGGCGTTGTCTATACCCATCCGCGCCTTCAAATATAAGGCTGGAGGAACCCACTGGGCACATCATCTAGTTTGGCTTCCATTTTCCTTGTCCTAGAAGTGTGTTTGTCTCCCAAACTGATCTGATGACTTCACATTTTAGGCATGGAATTTTAGGACTTCCTCTTCTGAAAAACTAACAGTGATAAGCTGACATGAATCAAAGCCCACTCTAAGTATTGGCAGTTTACACAACAGGTTTTCAGCATCACACAGCTAAAAGCTGTCTGTGGGTGCAATCTAAAAATGGTCTCCCTAAAAGGGCCTGCTGCTGTTATAAGATATATGCACCTTTTGTTAAATACAACTAAAACATGTTTTTGATTTGCAGCCAATGTTTCAGAAAGGAGACCTGGATAGCAGTGATGGGAATGTAAACTAGAAAGGCGAGATTGGAAGAGAGTGTCACGTGGAGTCCTGGATTACTTTCAGGCTAGTAGATTGCAGCTAATGAATATTGATGGGCGAAATCCCCCTTTTCCATCCGCGCTCACCGGATGTGAAACTCCGGGCAATTTCACCATTTCCACATGCCCTGCATTGGAAAAAGGAAGGATTTACAGGTGAAATACCCTGCAAAACAAGAGTGAAGAAAGGAGGCTGCAAACAGGGGGGATCTGTGTGCAATACAAACCTTCTGCCTGCTTCCTAGTCCGGTAATTCCCCATGATAAGCCCAGGAAATGATTTATGTCAATTACGTAAACTAAAAGGACAAGTGCGTCTGATAGCAGCACTTCGAATTTAGACCAAATATGGAACTGTGACTTCTTGTCATTCCTCATTGTCATTGGTAGATCTTAAATGCTGACTCGCTCTTTACCCAATGATCTCGAATCTTATTGGTGCCACAACTGAGGTCAGAGGTGGGGAGGACATGTGTCTCATAAAGAGGTTACCATGAAGGAAGGGCAGACTCAGAGCTCATTGGCCACACTTAACGAGGACCCAAGTCCATGAAAAATCCTGGGAGCTCCAGTAATGCAGCACAGAGAGCCAATTAGGCACAGCTCTGGAAGTGTGGAGGGGGGGCAGGAGGTAAACGAAGCAGCTGGTGTAATTGCTAATGACTTCTCACTTCAGGGGAGGCTCCCAAATTAACGAGGAAATAAACTGCACATGTAGGAACGCAGAAGAGCAAAAAAGCAGGCCATGTGGAGCCTCATTAAACAGCACTGCAGGCAGCTCTTGGCTGTATGTTAGATACACTTGTCTCAGCTGCAGATGACTTTCACTAGGTGGGTGTATGCAGAAGGGATGCGCGGAAGACCCAAGCACCAGGAATAGGATTAACAAAGACCCAGGCTTTCCTTAACCAGACCAGTTCTTTCATTTACAAATGCAAATTCACAACAGTGATTCACAAGAAGTGTTCCAGACGCATAATTTGATTTATTCAAACATAAGAACTACACCAGCATGGTAGAATTTATGTGAGTAAATCTCATAGAGGAAGTGTTGGTTATTTCAGGGTGGGAGCACCTACAACAGGTGGGGAGCTACTACAAACCCACAAGTTAAAGTGAATTCAATAAAACCTATTTGCTACTTTCCCCTCTCTTGTTAGGGGCATTTCTTTTTCAGCCTAGGGGAGTAAAGAGCTGTCTCCAGTCTTTAAATTTGGACTGGATCTAATATAAGAGATTTCATATTGGGGGAAATATTTTTCCCAGTAGAGAAGCAAAGTTCTCCTGTGAAAATGAACAGATCTAACTCTTTGCCATGCTGCCCCTTTTGACTTAAGTTCTGGACTTATTCCATTTTGACATCTGCAGAGGATGCTCTCTGCTAGGTGTGTCTATTTCCAAATTCTATTACTATCAGTCTAGCAAAGTACGCGTCTGCCAGTTCATGCACAGATAAACGGACAACTGAAATGTCACGTAGGAGTGACGGATAGATTCACCACACCTGCTTCTACAAACATGAGATGTGTCAGCCCCCATACGGCCGTCTGGCCATTTGTGTCGGTCCTGGAGCAGTTGGCAGTGCCATGCCACTATATGTGATGGGCGTTGGCCATTATCTCTGGTGTCCAAGGGACTCCAGTTGTCCTATGACTACTGTTGGTTGATTAGTCATTTTGACAACCTATTTCCTCTTTTATTTGTTTTGAATCACGTTGGGTTTTTTAAAAAATATTTTCTTAACATGAGTAGGCCTCTCTGGATCTTGGGCGCTGTCCTGAGCCTTTTCAATCCTTGCAGTGCTGTCCTGAGCCTTTTCAATTCCTGGAGCACTGTCCTGAGCCTTGTCAATCCTTAGAGCCCTGTCCTGAGCCTTTTCAATCCTTGGAGCACTGTCCTGAGCCTTTTCAATCCTTGCAGTGCTGTCCTGAGCCTTTTCAATTCCTGGAGCACTGTCCTGAGCCTTGTCAATCCTTAGAGCCCTGTCCTGAGCCTTTTCAATCCTTGGAGCAATGTCCTGAGCCTTTTCAATCCTTAGAGCACTGTCCTGAGCCTTTTCAATCATTGGAGCACAGTCCCGAGACTTGTCAATCCTTAGAGCCCTGTCCTGAGCCTTTTCAATCCTTGGAGCACTGTCCTGAGCCTTTTCAATCCTTAGAGCACTGTCCTGAGCCTTTTCAATCATTGGAGCACAGTCCCGAGCCTTGTCAATCCTTGGAGCACTGTCCTGAGCCTTTTCAATCCTTAGAGCACTGTCCTGAGCCTTTTCAATCCTTAGAGCACTGTCCTGAGCCTTCTCAATCATTGGAGCACAGTCCAGAGCCTTGTCAATCCTTGGAGCACTGTCCTGAGCCTTTTCAATCCCTGGAGCACTGTCCTAAGCCTTTTCAATCCTTGGAGCACTGTCCCGAGCCTTTTCAATAATTGGAGCACTGTCCTAAGCCTTTTCAATCCCTGGAGCACTGTCCTGAGCCTTTTCAATCCTTGGAGCACTGTCCCGAGCCTTTTCAATAATTGGAGCACTGTCCTAAGCCTTTTCAATCCCTGGAGCACTGTCCTGAGCCTTTTCAATCCTTGGAGCGCTGTCCTGACATTTTCAATAATTGGAGCACTGTCCTAAGCCTTTTCAATCCCTGGAGCACTGTCCTGAGCCTTTTCAATCATTGGAGCATTGTCCTGAGCCTTGTCAATCCTTGGAGCACTGTCCTGAGCCTTTTCAATCCCTGGAGCGCTGTCCTGAGCCTTTTCAATCCCTGGAGCGCTGTCCTGAGCCTTGTCAATCCTTCGAGCACTGTCCTGAGCCTTGTCAATCCTTCGAGCACTGTCCTGAGCCTTGTCAATCCTTGGAGCGCTGTCCTGAGCCTTTTCAATCCCTGGAGCGCTGTCCTGAGCCTTGTCAATCCTTCGAGCACTGTCCTGAGCCTTGTCAATCCTTCGAGCACTGTCCTGAGCTTTGTTAATTCTTGGAGCACTGTCCTGAGCCTTGTCAATTCTTGGAGCACTGTCCTGAGCTTCCCTAATCATCTTCTCGGTCTCCTGATCTATGCACTTGCCTTGATCTTATTTTGTACATTCTCACAAGGTAATAGACATGAGATACACAGGCGCACAATTAGCACTGCGCTGTTTCTAGGTGCACAGCAATGACATAAGGCTTCTTTAAGGGCTGGGTGCAGTGTAATTAAAAAGATATAGATGTACATTTATGTTTTGCATGTCCTGGTAGTGAAAAACTCTTAAATTCATTTTTCACTACTGCAAGGCCTACATCTCCCATAGGATAACATTGGAGTTACCGTATAACATTAAAAAAGCTGTAACTTCCGAATTGGTAGCAGGCAGACAGGTCAAATTTGGTATCTAAAGAATTGTAATTAAAATCCCTCTTTAACGGTAAAGTCGTATTTTTGGTCACAATTCAAAAAATGCCACTTTTAGAAAGTTGGCATTTTCTTCTCCTAACCATCTGGTGCCTGTAGCCTGATCCTGGGTCATATGAATATGTGTAGCTGGCAATTGGTCTTTGTGTATATCAGTGAGACAAAGGGTAGATTGGTGCTGACAAGATGGGTCACTCTGAGTTAACAAGGGGGAGGAGCTATCACAAAGGCTCTACCTGAGCTCTCTCACAAAGGGTTTGACTCTGGTCTTTTGTGACCCCCAGACAAGCTTGGGCCAGGACAGGGAGCAAGGGGCTGACACCTCAGAGTGGTGGAACCTATTAGAGGTTTCCTCCACTTCAAAATGGGCACCAGGTATAAATATTGGACCTCAGACACCAGCTCGTCAGTACTGCTGCCCTGATATGCTGACCTGCTGCCCTGCTGCCCTCTTGTCTGGGTAAGAAGGACTGGACCTGCATCTCTGAACCCAGGAGCCCAGAGTGACTCCAAGAGCTAGTTGGCTGGCCTCCTGATCAGACGCCTCAGGAACATAAAGGCTACAAACAACCTTGAACCCGGCACCTGGACTCTGCCATCTGTGAGTCCTGCCCTCCCAACTGGTGCCACCACAGTCCTGGACCCTTGGAAGTGGGCTGCTTGCAGGTGCTCTGAATGCAAATATAAGGACCCCCTGCTACTAACATCTGTTCCCAGGGCAGAGAAAATACAATTGTTCAAGAAAAATCCCTAGGCAACCAATGATCTATCTAATATGCAGAAACATTATAACCACATACTAAGGGAAAACTCAGTGTCCAGCAAATATCATGAAAAAAATATTTTTATTCATACAAACTGACTTAAAAACCAATGTTTGTTCTGTTTTTCTTTTTGGAGAAACATCCTCAATAATGTCACATTGCAGAAAAAACAACACATTTGACAAGTTGATCATTGATACAATACATCAAACAACAGGCAAACACTATCTGCCCTATCGATATGGTCCATCAATCCTGTACAATATTATCAGTGGGTTAGATAAAAACAGAGATATCAAGACAGCTTAAAAATACAAATGGAAAAAACAAATAGAAAATACAGATACAAAAAACAAATAAACATTAAACTAAGACAATACAATAAGGTGGCTTTAAATCAATGATGGATCTTCCTTTCGGCGAGCTCAGCGCTTTCATCAGGCAAGCCACATTAGATAATGAACCTGAAATTGAAAATGTACACCGAGTCTCACCAAAAACTAATAAATGGTATATAAACAAAGCCGTATTACAACACAATAAAGCAACCAATGAAGGTCAAATTAGTCGTAAGAAAAACCATCACCAAAGAGCATTTGATACTAGCACATAGACCCTTAACATCTATAAACCTCCCGTGAAATAGACAGAAATAATTTTTAAAAAGTGCATAAACAAAACAAGGAATCGTGCTCTCATGGAATCCAGTGCCAACAAATGCTGAGGGGAAGAAACACGGACCAAAAATGGCAAGAATAATCAAATGATGGGTCAACGGGCTGAAATGCTATCAGCAAGCTGGGAGAGATAAAATACAATAAACATGGAACCAATCCATAAATATATAGTTGAAAATAACGAGTTGGAGTAGTTCAAGGGCTACTGTTACTGAAGTATTTTCTAGCTTTTAATCTGTGGAGAGGACAGGTGGGTTCGATCTTGATTTCATCATACACTTACGGAAGTCCGGTCCCCTGAGAGTATTGCTCTTGAAGATATCAGTAAACTCATGCTTCTTTTTAAGCATTGTTTTATCTTTTATGGAGCTTACCTTAACGTGGCTGCATATTAGGATTTACAGCGAGTGCCCCTTGTTTCTGCTAATGCTCTCGAATTCTCCTTCCAGAAGTGAGGCGCTTTCTTAGCCCTCAGTCCTTGATACATGGAAGTGGTCTTCTCAATTCTCGATTCTTGCCATTGTTGGTCCGTGTTTCTTCCCCTCAGCATTTTCTGGCACTGGTTTCCATGAGAGCACGATTCCTTGTTTTTTTTATGCCCTTTTTAGGTCTCGCGCCTAGCGTTGCAGTGCGTAGCACTGCTCGCGCAGCGCGAGACCTCTAGAAAGGGCTTCAGAAAGCTACCCACACGCTCGTGCGTGTGGTTTTGCTTTCCGAAGCCCACATTGGCTGGAGCGTGCTTTTTTTTTGTAAAAACGGAACGCGATTGGGCAAAGGCGGGCGCATGTCCCGCCTTTGCTACGCCCATTCCCGTCGGTGGCCAGCACGCGCAGCAGCGCGCGTTCGTCTCGCTGCCGCTGCCGCGCTCCCTCCCCCCGCTCCTCTGTGGTGCGCGCGCACCACTGGTTTCGATTCCCGCGTTCGGCGGTTTCGATTCCATGCTTGTCTCTATTTCTGTGTCCTCCGTTCTCCCCCCTTTAATTAGCCTGCTTACTGCAAAATGGAGGCAAGGCTGCAGACCTGGTGATTCTGCACTTATGAAAGGTGAATCCAAGCTCGCAGTCATCACCAAGAAGCCATTCCAAAATGTCATTACTGGAGCGCACCACGGAGGTCGAGAGCTGTGGCAGTCGACACAAGGAATCAATTCCAAAATGTCCTTCCTGGAGAGCTCCGTGGAGGGTGTAAAAGAGTTCAGCGCTAGGAGTGGGACTGACCTCCATGAACGGGTAAGTTAGAGTTGGCAGTATAAGTGCTAAAATCCGAGCACGAGAAGCATTGACGGCTTGATTAATGCCTTATTTTGATTTCAAAGCTGAGAAGCCAGACCGAACACTATAGAACTCTGCAGAACCCTCTCCTTCAGATCGTGGGTAGGCCTGCAGCGTGTGCGATCTTGGCCAAGGCCCAGGGCGGCGACCTCCAGAGCTGCGCAGGGTCTGTCTGCAGCAGTCTCCCTCTGAACTACATGTTGTTTAAACTGTTTCTGAAGACTGATGGCATCCACATTTGGATGTTTTTTTGTTTTGTTTTTGTTTTGTCTTCTTTTGGGGTGGTACTTAAACTTTCCCCTCTCCTCCTCGGTTGTATCCGATGCTGTATTTCAGAAAGACTGGCATGAGAATAATAGTGCCCAAGGTAAAATAATTCACAATATGAGGGGCCTCCCTAACTGGTAGATTTCAAGCATGCGTGATACAATTGTACTTGTGTGAACTTTCTTTGCTCACCACGATCTGTTCCTACACTTGGTCTTATTGGATCGCATAGAAGTTACCCAGACGGACATGAAAGTTCTATTGCAAAAGCCTGCTACTTCTTTTATTGAACTTAGCAGGATGAAGGCCTGCGCCTCCCGGGATTCCAGTGCGTGGCCTGTTAGCTGCACAGCTCCTGTGGACGTGTTAACCCACTGAACTCTTTCACAAATGCTAATAGACTGCATGCTGGCATGTTATTATGCAATGACTTCTCGCCTCAGGATATCAAGCCCTGCCCTTGCCTGTCCACAACCAGCGGGTGACTCCAGGCCGTCTGAGGATGCGTGAAATGGCGCAGGCCGGGCCCCTGCGAGCCATGGTCAGATCGGCGCTGCAGTGAGTCAAGAGAGGGCCCGGCGCTCATCCATCCACTTGTGTCACTACCCCACCGTGTCACTACCCCCACCATGTCACAGGGCGCCAGGGGTGACGCTCCACAGGCTGCACTGCAGAATTCCTAAAGGCTATATCTGTGAAAGTGCCTTACAGAGTTATGTTCGCGTAATGTGACCGTAAAGTATTAGTAATATGCTAATATCTGTTGGGATTATGACTCGCATTCGGTCCCGCAGGTTTCGCACCGGCGCATGTAGGCTTGTCTCACTGTGTCAAGAGTGTTTGTGGTCTCACTGCATTAGGAGTGTTTGCGACCTCACTCCGTTAGGAGCGTTTGCGGTCTCACTGCGTTATCAATCAATCAATCAAGTGGCTTGTAAAGCGCAACTATTCACCCATAAAGGTCTCAAGGCGCTGGGGTGCGTTAAGTGTTTGTGACCTCACTGCGTTGAGTGTTTGTGGTCTCACTATGTTAAGAGTGTTTATGGTCTCACTGTGTTGAGTGTTTGTGGTACGAGTGTTTGTGGTCTCACTGTTAAGTGTGTTTGTGGTGTAGACATGCGAACACGATGGAGGAAGCGCAGTGTTGAAAACCTACAGCCAGTGACTCAGCACTAGCAAGGGTGCCCTGGACTCCAATATAAGCAAGAACTCCGCCCCCAGATAGTAAAATGACAGCAATAATTGGGGTGCAGGGGGGCCTCACAATCCTGGCCCGGTGCCACGGCACACACTGCACTATTTAGCCAGTCCTGGTGGCTTAGTGGACTAATGCATCCACTGTGGGGGGCCTGTGTTCGACCTCATGGTCACTGGTTCAAATTCCGATGGGTCCACTCAGCCTTTCATCCTTCTGATGTCGATAAAATGAGTACCATTGGGTTGAGTAAACATAAACATAAGATACCCTTGGGCGACCGTGCGGTTTACAAATATACGTTATGTTATTTATATCTACAGCCCTTCATGGAGCAGTTAATTGAGAATGCCAGAGTAAACCCCAAGCGGGAGTTAAACATCGGGGTATGGGGCAGGCGTGAATCTGGTGAGGTGGTTTTCCTGTAGCGCCGCATCGTGCAACAGGCTGGTGCAGTGTTCAGCCACCTCCTTTCACCTGAAGTGATCCCCGGGCAGCTCTCTGTTCCTGAAACGCCTGCCTCTCCTCTGAATGTGGACTGGAATGCGGGCACCATGCCAACATGGTACATCTGCCACTGCGAGGACTGAAGCCGATTTGCAGCGCGTGCGGTGCAAACAATGGCACGTTGCACGCTTGTTACAGGGAGACAAGCATAGGAAGCTGCTGCAGGTTTTGTTTTGGATTTTAGCAGCAGAGGGTAGGAGCAGGTCGTTACCCAAGGTGCTCCCTGTTAATCTGTTCTGGAAATTCGAAATATTTTCTCCGGGAATCCATGAATTGGAGGTCAAGGTGTGACAGCGAAAAGGGTGTGGTGGAGTAGTGAAAAGCTAAGTGTGACAGTTAACTTACACATTTTATTTGTTTTAAAACTCTGCCTCAAAGAAATTGACAACAAGGATAACTGGGACAGCAAATCTATTCTGGTTTACTTAATTGGCTCAACCCATGTGCTAACAAGGACTTGTGACTAGAAAGTCTAGTTCCTAATCTCTGATCTCAGTAACAAGGAGCCACATTCCCCGACCCCCACGCATCCCCTACTGCAATAAATGGGATAATGGGACCAGGAGAGGATGGACATCTACATACCTATAAATGAGACCCCCAGGGTATCTGTTCAAAAAGAGTCCAGGAGGCCAAAAATGACTAGCTCTACGCTTTCAGTACCCATCCCCGGCCTACACTACGAAAGCTAATTCCTCCCCTGAGTGAAATGTAGGCGTTAAATTCAAAGCATATCCTGCATTTGTAATGCAAAAGGTCTCGCATTTGCAAGAGTTTGAGCTATTGGCATTGTAAATGACAATGCCTTTCATTTATGTGTTTTGAAAAACCTGCAATCGGTGCGTAAACACTTATAGTCCTTGCTTACGCGAAGCAAGGCTGGCAGTAAAAGAGGCTTAGTTACTGCCAGCCTTGCTTCTCATACAAAGTGCGTGTTTATGCACCACTTGCAGGTTTTCAAAACACATAAATAAAAGGCATTGTCATTTACAATGCAAATAACTCAAACTCTAGCAAATGCAAGACCTTTGCATTGCAAAGGCTTGTTACTCTTACTTTTCCCCTACTTCCTTCCTCGCCCTCACCATCTTTTGCTATCCCTTCCCACCAAACAGATGTGCACTCCCGGCTGCTCGGGCAAATCTGTGGGCATCTCATCCAGACCACATCTGGAAAAATAGCAAGGAGAAATAGGGGATGGACAGACACTTTTGTTTTTTAGTGGCTAGCATTCATCCCTCATTTTGGATTAATATTCACACAAAAGGATGTTTGCACTCATCTGTGGGCAAACTAAAGCGAATCTCAAGTAGTAATTGTAATTATTCATTATCAATATTTAGTCCGGTCTAAATAATAATAATGAATTATTACAATTACTACTTGGGATTAGGTTTTGAGCCACAGATCATCCATCACTTGCTGTTGTTGATAGGAATCTTACAGTTCCTAAAACCTTGGTAGAACAGTGAAACAAAGCAGACAGGCTACCTCACCAGGCTCAGGCCCTCACAAGTTAAAGGTGGGAGTTACCTCTCAACCCCCACCAACAGCCCCCATCTTTATTGTGCTTTAAAAAACGGAAAATTCCAAAACCTCAATATAGGAAACTTATTGTAGGTTTGTATATCTGTGAATGCCTGTAAGACTATCTGGCATGGCATTGTTGTTTACCACAAAGAGTGGTTCTACTACGCAATAAGAAAACGAGCATTTGCTATGCAATAGGTGTCGCATTTGCGAGAGTTTGAGCTATTGGCATTGTAAATACCAATGCCTTTTATTTCTGTATTTTAGAAACCTGCAAGCGGTGCGTAAACAGGCACTTTGTACTTGCAGTCGTTGCTTACGAGAAGCAACGCTGGCAGTAACTATGCCTCTTTTACTGCCAGCCTTCCTTTTCGTAAGCAAGGACTATAAGTACAAAGGGCGTGTTTATGCACCGCATACAGCTTTTCGAAACACATAAATAAAAGGCATTGTCGTTTACAATGGCAATAGCTCAAACTCTTGCAAATGCAACACCAATAGCTCAAACTTTAATAATGCGAGACCTATTGCATTGCAAATGCTTGTTTATTATTTCTGTCTATTTCAAAGCAGGCTAAAGAAGCATGACGTCTCAACAGGCCTAGGTCTGTCCTGGCCTTGACAGACACTGCCAGAAAGACAGTCTCCCTGTCCTGAAGCACAGAGTATCCTTCCCCTTTTCAGAAGACGTATTACTGCTGACAGGGCGGGGCTAGTATTTCTGCTGCTTTGGGAGCATTGGTGGGTAGCCATTATCAACAAAAGCTTGTTCCAACTTTGAATACAGCGTATCTTCCAAGGCTTTCTGCAAAGCAGAGGAGAGCCATGTAACATCTAATATGTGCATTAACTTTTGACCAGCGTCAGAATCGCTCATCCAAGGTGTTCTTCATGCTAGTCAACGTCCAGAGCAGCACCAAGATAGGACGGGCAGCTAAGGTCCAGTGGGAGGCAGGAACTGACTGCCAAGGAAGCGGATCTATGTTCCCCCACTCCACCAGCCATCTACAGGGCTGATCCCCAGCACAGCGGTGTGCCGTTGTCATATCCACAAGAAAGGCCATATATAACCTGTAGGCAAACCACCATTGGGTGCAGGCACTCACTGTGTCATGCCTTGGACATTATTCATCGTGCACATGGTTTCCAGTCACAAAAGATACATTTTGAGTATAATTTGGAGCACTATGGCAGTTTTGAGAGGGTGCTGACCCTCACAGGGTGTGTCATAACATCAGGGGACTCCAAGCCCCACTTTACATCACGCCTGGAGGTGCCACTGCAGTGGCCTGAGAAAGGAGGTGTGGCCTCCCGCCAGGGCGCGCTACAAAGCGCTCACAGCAATCCCGCCGCACTGGACTTAATTTGGAGCACTATGGCCGTTTTGTGGGAGTGCTGACCCTCATAGAGTGTGTCATACCATCAGGGGACTCCAAACCCCACTTTACATCACGCCTGGAGGTGCCACTGCAGCGGCCAGAGAAAGGAGGTGGGGCCTGCCTTCAGGGCATGCTACAAAGCACTGACAGCAAAGCCCGGGTTAAGGGCGGGCCCGTCCTGTGCCCGTAAGAGGCTGGGCCGGCTCCCCCACAGATCTGAGCCCTGTGAGCAACACACAATAAGTCCTTTGAAGCTACCTGACTCTTGTCCTTGTACTCTGTGACCTTGCTAATTACTAAGCATGAACTGTGTTGTGTCATCATGGGGAAGAGAAAGTCCACCTCTGTTAGGGAGAACCCAGGGCGGGCACCATAGTATCCTACCTTACAAATGCTATGGGGGGCACTTGAACAAGAGATTAGATCCATTGAGGAGCAGTTGTGTTCAGGTATGACGTCTGCCGCGGGGAAGGGCCCTGGGTCAAAGTCCAACGCTCCATCTGGCACTAGTTGCAACCCTAGTACTCCTGTGCAGCGACCTTTTATAAGAGCGAGAAACCCATGCACAGCAAACATTTCGGAGGATATAACAACCTCAGATCCCCCATTCGAAGTGCCTGCTGTGCAAGATCCACCTGACTCATATTGCCTATCACCCCAGGCAAAGAAGGAGTGTCCCCTGCGCAGGAAAGGGAAAGCCGTTCAGGATGCTCATTCGATAGCTGAAGGGGCCTCACCACACATGACAGGCCCCAAGGTCATGGTCACAGATATAGGCAGCAAGATTACCTGTTTGGAAGACAAGTTAGCTAACTTTATCTCTGCTGGTATGGGCAGGTTGAACTCTTTGGAAGCTTGTTTTCTGAATCATAAGCATAGCGGCCACCCACCTAGGCTCCTGGTCAAGGATGCGAGCACTGATACTAGAATGGATGGAGGCCATGCAACAGAGCAGAGGGATATTCCCGCTCCTCCTAGGCCCATTTTGCAAACACAGGCTACACAAACCCCAACAGCAGAGGCATTCACAGTCATGTGACCCAGAACACTAGCAGAAGGCACAAATGGTTGAGACAAGAAAACGACAACTTTTTAAAAGCTATCACTGATATGGAAAAGAAAAGGAATTTTGTGAAATACAACATCTCAAAAGAACAGAGAGACGCCTTAAAGAATTTGAAAAATGACACCTCAATAGTGATAAAACCGGCGGATAAGGGAGGGGCCATTGTCATCTGGGCCACTGCGGACTATCAGAAAGAAGCCCTAATACAGATTGGAAACACTGAACAATACAGGAGAGTGCAGAGTGATCCTACCAAAGAAATACAAGAAGAAATAGCCACAATAGTTAAACAAGGCTTTGACTCGGGTTTCATACGACCGAAAGAACATGATTATCTAACAAAAAAAAATCTTTGAATTCCAATACTATACATGTTACCTAAAGTACATAAAAATCAAAAACATCCACCAGGGCGTCCAATAGTATCTGGCTGTGAATAGGTTCTGGAGCCACTTTCAAAGTATGTCGACTTTTTCTTAAAACGATTCCTGGACCAAGTCCCCTCATATTTGAGAGACACAATACATTTTATTAACAAAATTGAAATTATGTATTTTTCTGAACAAACTCAGATACTAGTCACATTTGATGTAGTGTCCCTATACACCCAAATACCGCAAGAAGATGGTTTAGAGGCAATTGAATCATTCCTTATGACCAGAACCAAGCCAGAACAGGTTCCAACGGAATTTATTATGAGCTTGGCAGGTTTAGCCTTAAGGAAGAACTACTTCAAATTTGGTGATGACTTTTATTACCAAGTCAAAGGGACTGCCAGGGGTTGTCCATTCGCGCCAGAATTTGCCATACTGTACATGGCTAAGTTTGAAGAAAAACATATCTTCAACAATAACCCATTTATACATCAGATCTCGAATTTGGTAAGGTTTATTGACGACATATTTTTTATTTGGACTGGACAAGAAGAGTCACTTGAGAAATTCCATTGCTGGCTTAATGACAGATCATCTGATATTAAGTTCAGCACACATCGCAACGTGGCCCGCATTACATTTCTAGACCTAGAGGTTTATGCATCTGATGGAGTATTGAAAATCACACTATACACCAAAACTACGGATAGAAATAAAGCACTGCAATAAACGAGCCACCATCCTCGTAGCCTAAGAGATAACCTCCCGTTCGGTCAGTTTTTGAAGATAAGAAGAAATTGTTCTGAGAAGGCAGACTACCAGTTACATGCAAACAACTTGATAGATAAACTTAAGGACCGTGGATACCCAAAGAAATTACTTAAACGGTCGCTGAAAAGAGCGTGGCGGACACCACGCGACAAACTATTGAACCAAAAAGAAAAAGAAAAACTAAAATGCCTGGTCTTTGTCACAACATTTTGTACCAAGTCTAACCAGTTGAAGAAGATCATCAACCAGAATTGGCACTTGATTACAAACTGGGATGATTCTTTTGAAAAAACGCTATTCGCATTTAGAAAAGAAAAAAGGATTGGCAACCAAGTTGTCCTGGCAGCCCTTCCTATGCCATCAATGAAAACAACTATGCGTCTACATTTGAATCTCCCTCCAATTCGAGGACATCACAAATGTGGCACGTGCACATGTTGCAGCCAAACTATTGAAGGGAGTCTATTCTCCTACAAGAACATGTTTTGGAAACACACTACGTTTTCCAATTGCAAAACCAGAAATGTAATCTACGGTATAATCTGCCCATGTAACATGTTATACATTGGTAAAAAAATCAGGAAGTACATCAACGCATTACCCAACACAAATCAAGGATCCGTAAAATGTTGTAACTGCTCCTTTGGTGAGTCATTGGATAAAAGAAAAACACACTGAAGGTGATTTGAAATGGACTGTGATCTCTCCAATAGAACACGATAGGAGAGGAGGTGACATTGAACGGCGCTTAAACCAGAGGGAAGCTTTCTTAATTGTAAAGTTTAACACAGCAATTAACAGATTAAATGAACTAACAGAACTACATACCCTGTGAACATCAACTTGTTTTCCGCATCTCGACCATGATCCTGGGTCTGCACACTCGGCAAACAGGACCTAATTTGATTCTTGTCCATGGACAATATTAGATAAATACTGTAAATTGGACCACTGGATTAAGAGCATTCATATGGATACGACAACAATGCCATTAGCAGTCGTAAGAATCAACACTATTGAGCCTGCTCCAAGGAACCTATTCATCGTATAAAGCTAAAAAGTGTAATCGTTTACCGGACCATCTCAACAACATTGTCCGTACCATCCATTATAAATAAACAGTTGTCGGACTACAATTGCCAGAAGCCTTCAAGCCGGCTTCGGAGTGACCATCGCCTAAAGATGTGAAGCAATAGCACTTTAAAATGTATAAACTCTCCTTAAAAGGAGACGAAGGTCGAACATACTTTAAACTACCAAATTAGAACTTGTACTTCTATCCGGTGAAACGATAAACTGTGGCAGAGGTGCACGACCTTTTAACCCGGAAGAGGATCGGTTCACCCAAACAAAATACGGAAGTTCCGCAGAATAGTCGCACTCGACTTCGATTCCGATACCACACAATGAATTAAATCAGAGTCTTCCAAAAACTACACGGGTAAGTGTGCAACATGGCTTTAACTTTTTCAAACGTTCGACTCAAGTTATAAATGAATTCATACACGGATGGCCGGGTTGAGGTGAAAGTTTCTCACGCTGTCGTGCTCTTGGAGATACATCCGTAAATCGTACTAAATTACGGGTGAGACCTTCCGTTCTCAATGAGACAGCTAGTATGAATACCATTCATACATGGAGCGTGCCTTCTTGGGTTAACACGTAAAAAAATTATTTCTGAGAATAGCGTGCTATCGTCTCTTTAAATAATTTACATGTCCTGCAGCTACAAAAAGAAGCCCGTAAATCACGATTTTGTACCGTAAAATTCTCAAGTGATTCGTGTAAAATTCAGAGCTTCAGATAGGTAGAGTCCTATAAAGACTCACAGCCACTAGCCCTACCATGTGATCCTGCAGGACAATGAATTGAGATTAATTACTCGTGGTTTTTCACTTCTACAGAAATAAAGACGCAAAGAGAGACAATCGTGCCCGAGCCGAGCTGCTTGTCTTTGAATCAGTAGAGTGAATAAGTAAGTGAAGTAGTATTGTTGGTTGGCGTTTGTTTACGCCTCTACGGTTGTGATGATTATCACAAATATTTGTTTCGTTTGTCATTCTTTAATTTAGATTGCGGTACCTTTCAAGTTTTTCAAGTGCCTTTCCTTATGTGATTTATTGAGTGAAGACACCCGATGGAGGTAAACTGGGGTGTGTACTTAATGAGAGAAAGAAAAGTGTGAAAGTTTTGATTATTATTAAATTTTAGCTCTTTCAACGTTCTGTGTCCTGAGGAGAACCCTTAAAGAAACTTTTCAGGGTTCGAAACGCGTCGACAGCCTTTCTTAGTGGCCAAATACGTTTTCTGCATATGTATTACCACTGATGCTCGTAACTAAGTGTTCCAGAGAAATTAGTTTTTTAAGAATTTCCTTTGAGCTCAGTAGGGTCACTATTTGGCTATTGCCCTTGATATAATATGTCAAATTTTCAGGGGCAATTACGATAATATTGCTGTTTAAACTTCGCAGAACCTGAGCTAAAAAATTGTTTGTGTTGTGTTTTGTATATGTATTGTATGTATGTCATGTAATTTGTATGGTGGGTACACATTTTTGAAACTGGTAATTTTGTGATCCCTGTGTATATCAAAAAATTGATGAAGCTATAAAAATCAATCAAAAATCTCTTAAAAACTAAAAATACTTTTAATTGAGAAGTGACTTTTAAAATAAACTCAATTGATCATAGCAATTGATTTGTGTGATCATGTTATGAATGAATGAACGAATGATAATCAGTATTGGCATTGTTTTTGGTGTCTACTAACTTTTTTAAAGTGGCATTTTCAGAATTGTGACTTAAAGTCCGACTTTACTTTTAAATAAGATGTTACATTTTAATTCATTTGAGTGTGAACAGCATATCGCTATCTACTCCCAATTCAACGTTACCACTTATTAAATGTAATAATGTAACCCAGTGTTGGTCAATGGGAGAGATAGAACTTACAGCAGTGAAAAATAACTGTAAGAGTTCATGTAAAATTTAAACCCACGTTTCTTACTTTTTAAATACAATGCACCCTGCCCTATGAGCCTTTAAGGCCTACCTTAGGGGTGTCTTATAAGTATTAAAAAGGAAGGTAAAAGGCCTGGCAAAAGGTTTATTTTGCCAGGTTGAAATGTTTAAAGCTGCACTACAGGCTGCAGTGGCATGCTTCATACATGTTTTAAAAGGTTACCTTAGTGGGTGGCACAATGAGGGATGCTGCTCACTAGTAGCATTCAATTCACAGGCCCTGGGTACATGTGGTACTATACACAACGGACTTACCAGTAAATAAATTTTATCAACCAGGTATATGCCAATTGTATCATGGTTTCGGGAGACATCACAAGTACTTAACCACTGGTTAGCAGAGAAAACGTGCACAGAATGCTAATGCCAACAAAAACAGGTTCAGCAACAGAAGACAAAAATTTGGGGGGTGACCCTGAAAAAACGAGCATATCCAACAACCTCACTGCAACAGAAGCATTTTTTAAATTCCATAGTGGATCTGCTACTCACACATTTCTATCAGTCGAGTTGAAGTCCTCATACCGTCCTATAGTTAATATATGAAATACACAGAAGACCCCCATACACTCCCCTATACATGCATCTGCCAAGCTGCACATCCTGATTTCTCAAGCATTTACCTCTTCTTAATGTTACGGCTCTTCTGGGCCCAGAGGTTTGGCGTCCTGCTGTTCCAGAGCCTCTCCTGGTACAACATGGGGTATTGGAAAGCTCTGTACCCCGGAACATCAGGTAAGACCTTAGAAGTTTTGGGGAGGGGACTCAAACAATACAATACATTCTGACCTCATTTATGTTCTATATCCGATCTCAGTTTTTCTACAACCTGAAAATCTATAGTGAGTGACATGCATCCTGATTCAAACAGTAGGTCAGTGTATACAGGGAAAGGCCCTAAATTCAGTGCTTTATCACTCTCTCTTCCCAACCACATTTCCTCTGGTGAGATTGTGTTGGCTGTGGCTAGGAAATATAAAAAGCCCAGTTTATTAGTGTCCTCAGAGAGGAGGATTATCATTGAAGATCCTGTCACACCCTCCCTCTATGTGTCAGAGTCATGACAGGTGTCCACTCATGGCATTACGCAGATGTGAACAGTTTCAAAAGTAGTCCACAAACACATTCCCATTAAATCACAATGCTGTCATTTGTTGTATCAAGAGGACACCCACATTCCTTCTAGGTGCTTTTCACTCTCCAACACTCACCCGTTGCTTCCCAGTGTTGCCCTGCCCATCAAAGTACAGCTCCCCATCTTCCTATGTTTTAACTTTTTTCTTTTCATTTTAAAAGCCTGGCAGATATTAAGTGCTACTAGCCCGCTTACTTCCTTATTTCCGTTCCCATGCACTTTATTTCTGCCTATTTATGTTACCATTTTAAAATTGATGTTGGACATTTCGAAACAGTAAAGTTAAAAAAAAGCCAAAATGGCCACCAGTGTCATGATGCATGTATCATGTACATGTGTTGCAACGCATGCACTCGCACGCAAGCACATAGTCGTCATCTTGGATTTAATCCATTACAAAATGCCCATTGTGTGCTCACATGCATCCGCATACATCGTGATGCACCGACAACCACTTTGTCAATTTTAGGTCGACCCTCGGCAGTGCACTTGCGCTGTCTTCGAGACATGTGGTGTTCAGTCTATGGGCTTTGAGCACACCCGGCGCTTCTCATTGGTTGATTCCTCTGGCTTTCAAAATTTCCTTTGCTGTTGTTGATAAATGTTTACATTTGTCCCACCTTTTGGCTGTTTTGTTCCCGCCCTGGAGACTGCCCCTACTACAAGGATCCTTTCACTATAGGCCATATGTTTACTTTCAGCGCATGCTTTTCATTGATTTGGCGCAATTGAACAGATATTGAGCTCTTAACACGAGTGCAGCATGGCGCACGCTTTCATGTGTAATCATCGCAGCCGCGCGCCTTTTATTTATTGGATGTATCTTTTGACTTCCCTGTAGTGGACTGAATATTTCATTTGAAGACGTCTTTTACTTTACCGCTGACCCCCCGGTTGTGAGGTGGAGTTTGCTTTTGAGTTATTTTACTGCATTGATTAGTTTCTTAAGCTAACACCAAGGCTTACTATTGCGGAACCCCATGGCGTAATCAGGAAGTTTACTGGATTGTTTCAATTTATTTACTACTCTACATAACGCAGAGTCAGGCGCGATGTAAGCGTTCAGTGAGCTCATTTAGTCCATTGTGTAAGTCAAACCCTGTAGGGAACCTGTCGCGCTGCGGGCGCAGCACATGTATGTGTAGCTTTTAGAGCCAGAGCCGTCCTCTGGTTTTATGCCGAGTCTTATGCAGTGGCTTGGTAGCTGTTCTATAACAATAAGTTCTAGAGTTTTGTTAGGGGCCACCAGCGGTGATCATACAAAAAAGAGCAGCATGTAGACGTTGGTTATTAAACACTAGATCGCATGTGGCTATTAGATGCATCAGTGGCAGGAGCCAACAATGGTGTTTAATTTCACCAAATATGGCCGCCCCACCTCACACTCACCCTAAAAACACACACTTAAATGTTTCCTGAACCCGATCTGAATGTTTACATTTACGATATGTGAAGAAGAGGAACATTAGAAAACAAATCGACCTCATTTGATGTCTTTAAAACGTGTGTGCATGACACGTCTAGCTCTTAACTGTGCCTTCCCTGAATTACAAACCACATCTTTTTGTAAAAAAAATATGCGCTCCTGTGATGTGTGTGAGGATACTTTTTTTGTATTACATCCCTTCTGGTCTTTAAATTGTAAACCAATATTTAGTCCTTTATCCACATACATGATTGAAGCCTTTACCAGAAACACCCTAAAACATGGACATCTTTTTCCTCTTAAGATACCGTTGAGGTGGCGTTCATATGGAGGACTGGCATGAGCCAATCAGCCTTCCAGTTCAGCGCGTCACGCTCCTAACAGCCTATCGCAAGAGTGGCGTTCTGTTGTATCTTTTACTTCCAAAATGGCATCCACGGCACCAACATCTGGTTCCACAGCCTCTCCGGTGCCAGTTAAAGCAGCAACTTCACCCAGGGTACCTAATGGGCCAGTGGTGCTGCTTACACCGTTAACTGCCATGAGAAACTACTGAGGGAGCTGCCCGCGTGATCGGGACTTTGCTAGGTGAGGGTAGGTTAGGATATGGTGATGTCTGCCGGACTCATGGAGCCACTGGGAGTATAGGTCCGAAACAATTTACCACAGTGGCCATATATAAGTCAGGGTGGTGGGATGGGAGCGCTACCGGGTAAGGAGCACATAATGTAAAGTGCATTCCTGCACCATCCCCCCTCTCTTCCATGGAACTTCCTCTGAGCCTTGGTTTCCCCTCCTTCCTCTGTCCGCAATGCAGGAATATATCTTATAAATGCAGTCTGGACTTAGCTTTTCTGGAAACTGCAGTCACGGTAGAGTAATAAGACTGTGATTCCTTTCCTTTGAAAGCACAAGGATAGCAAGGAATTTACATGTATAACTGGTGAAACAAAACAAAGTGAGGAATGTTAAAATTACAGCGTCGACAAGATGCTTGGTTGAAATTGAAACTTTTGGCTTCTGTCAAGGTGTGGGAAACTGGCTTTGCGCAGGCCGTCTTCGTTAAATGCTGAAACTCATGAACTTTAATTTGTTTTTAAAAAGTTTTTGTGTTAGGAAGGCAGCCGATATTTACTGGATCTGAGACCATATGCTGGTCATGATCTCATGTAACCCGTTCACCCTAAGGGGCCAGCAAAAAATATGCATAACAATTAGCATTGTTAAACACATTGACTGTTTTTGAAGTGTGTGGCATCTTGTGGCTTCTTGTGGTTTTTCTAACCCATGCTAGAGCACAATATATTGGCGATAAAAGTTAAACCTTTTACTTGATATGGGAACATGCTCGGCTTTTCGAAGGAAAAGTGCCTTTTGTGTATATTTGACTGTCACTAACTCACAAACTGTCCCTACCTGTACATGTGTGTGCATATATTACATATTATTGAATTCTCTGCCCTCTGGACATAACAAATAGGCCAGTATGTGAAACCGCTGTCCTGTATAATAACGCTGTCTAGGGGCGGGCCAACAACTAAAGATAGTTATTAGTCTAACGGGAAGCAAGCACCTTCTCTACTGTAAGCACGTGCAGAACGTCTCCAGAGTACCCCTATAGACTGCAATGCAACGCACTAAAGGGTCACCGTCCATGAACAGATCTCTACTGGTTTGGTGCTTCGGAGACAGCCTGAACTCACATATAGCAAGGTTCATGCCTGCTCAAACAATTGGACTTTTGTAAATTCAGGGCATAGTTTACAGCGGGAGGTGTGTTAAAACTGTCATCTTATTGTTTTAAGGATAAATTGCCCCTAACTTTGATTTTTCAGGATGTTCCATACTCTAGTGATGTAGTCACGCACAAATTGTTGTAGTGCTGTCGACTTGCATCGAGACACTTGTATTTCTGTCTGTACATTAAAAAGCCTTGGACTGTGTCCATAAATGCTTCCTGAGGCAAGCACGTCTTCCTGAACTGGACTGAGTGGCCCAGTGTGTAGTAATTGTATAGCTCTTCAATCCCTGGTGGCACCCCATAGGTCTTCCCATAAAGCCCTATGATTCGGACGATAGCTCCTGTTGGTTTTCCTACATTACTTGGTCTGACACAGCACTCTATTCAGCAGTCTAGTCCTTCTTGCCCCAGCTGCTTCTGGGTACGTGACTCAGCATCAGCGCAACATCACCTCAGCACAGCACCAACTCAGCATCACTCAACACCACCCAAGCACCAGCGCAGCACCACCACCACAGCATCACTCAGCACCACCTCAGAATCAATCAGCATCACCTCTGCATCAGCTCACCACCACCTCAGCACCACTCACCACCTGAGTATCATTCAGCATCATCTAAGCATCACTTCCGCACCAGTGCACCACCACCTCAGCATCACTCAGCACCACCTCAGTCTGCCCTGGGAATCTGGCATCTGTTGATTCTCCCCTAGTGACTGTCCGCTGCTTGTGTTGCAATTCAGGTACTATTTCCCAACCTTCACCCTCCTGTTGTTTGTGTACCCCCCGACTCCCCATAACAAAAAGAAAGCTATAAGAAACAAGCATTAGAACAGGCAAGAAGAAGTTGCGAGCATTCTAAAGACAAAAAAACTAGAAGACATTTAATTATTTTTTTAATAAGGTTGTTCAGGTGTACATAATGTCTTCTTGGTTATATATACGGTTACAAAAATGCTTATAACACCTTTTTATTATAACTTTTCAACATTCTGCGTAGCAGCCCAACTGCTCTACAACATAGCTTAAAGACATTGCAAAACCAATAGCTCAGGCTAAACACTTATAAGATCACAAAGGCGAGACCTATTGGCTATGCCAGTGCTTGTTTATTTTACCGTTCTCATGTGCCCAATGGCAATTATCAAACAGTAAAATAAAAATACCAAAATACATTGCACAGAAGTGCAAAACACTGAAGTGCAAATTACGGGAGCTCAAGCAACACTGTAAAAAGCTGGAGAGGAAATGGAGACAAACCTATGCAGTCCCGAGCAAAACCAAATACAGGGAAGCAATAAAAACCTATAAATTAGAAATCAAACTCGCCCAAGCTGCCTTTTATGAAGAAAAATTAAGGCAGCCTCCAACTCCCTAAGGAGATCTATCGGATCGCTAAAACTCTCTCAAAACTGCCCCAGAAGCAACCTACCTCAGATGATGCCTTATCTCGGTGCACCAATCTGGTGGAATTTTTCCATCAGAAAGTACAAAACATTTACTCTATCTTTACCCCTATCCAGCCTGATACCACTAACTGGTCAGTCTGTGGAACTCAAGCCACATTGAAATCATTTCCTCCCTTAGATTTCACATCCCTAGACTCCATCATGCACCGGGTAAAATCAGGTTCCCCCCTAGACCCAGCTCCTCCCCGTGCCTTGTTACAAGTCACAGCAAACATCTTACCTACGGTCCTTGACCTACTGAACGCCTCCATTTCCGCCGGAGTGGTTCCCCCGGCTTGGAAATGTGCAATGGTAAAGGCCCTCTTAAAAAAACCAAACCTAGACGAGAATAACCTGAGCAACTATCGCCCAATTTCCCTACTCCCGTGGATGAGCAAGATACTGGAAAAGCACATTAACTCAGTGCTGGGAGAGTTTTTAGAATCTAATAATTTACTGCATCCCTCTCAGACTGGCTTCCGTCCCCAACACGGGACCGAAACAGCCCTCCTTGCCGTAACGGAGGAGGCAAGGAGGATCCTGGATCAGGAGGCTCTGCGGCCATCATCCTCCTTGATCTCAGTGCCGCATTCGACACTGTAAATCACAACACGCTGATTTTGAGACTAAAAAACATGGGTGTATCAGGCAATGCTATTGCCTGGCTACATTCCTTCTTAAGTGACCGGTCCTTCCAGGTCTTTGAAGGCGATGTGGTCTCCGAACAAATGCCTTTAAGCTGTGGTGTGCCTCAGGGATCCTCCCTGAGCCCCACATTATTTAACATTTAAATGGCAGAGATTGTTTCCCCATTTAACATCAAAATCATCACCTACGCTGACGACACTCAGCTGGTGGTGGCACTAAACGACCCCGAAAAATTTGCAAATAATCTTGAGAGTTGTCTCATTGAGGTGGCTAAGTGGATGGAAAACTCGTGCCTGAAGCTTAATGGGGACAAAACGGAGATTATGCTTCTCGGGTACTCCCCCTCTCTCAAGACGGAGCAATTTTGGCCAAAATGTCTTGGCCCTGCTCCAGTACCCTCAGACCAAATCAAAAGCCTGGGCATCTGGCTGGATCACTCCCTCAGTTTTAACCACCAGGCGGCGAAACTCTCGGCCACCTGCTTTGGCCTCCTGAGGATGCTACGCAAGATACTTCCCCTTCTCCCATTTCAAGCACGAAAAATCATGGTACAAGGTCTCATCCTCTCTCGCCTGGATTATGGGAACGCTCTGTACTTGGGGGCCCCGCAATCCACCATTGGCAAGCTGCAAGTAATCCAAAACTGTGCAGCCCGCACTCTCCTCCAGACACCTTCCCGACAGTCCGCAGCCCATGCACTAAGGAGTCTCCACTGGTTACCGGTCAGGGAGAGAATCCAATTCAAAGCCATGTGCATTGCGCACAAGGCTTTTAGGAAGACAGGCTCGTCTACAGTCAGTCCTTGATAACACCCTACCAACCAAACAGGCATCTCCGATCAACCTTCTCCTCCCTTGCCCTACTGCCCACTATAAAGAGAGCCAGATGCGGCGGACGATCCTTTTCCTATAACTCCGCCAAGATCTGGAATGCACTCCCCCTCCGTATGTGGACGGAACCCAATCTCCTGTCCTTCCGCAAACTCCTAAAAACTTTTCTTTTCAATAACCACTGAGTCCTCCTTCTGTCTGCGTTTCGTCCACAGCGCTGGGATGCCTCAGGGTAGCTATTGCGCTATATAAATGTTTTTTTCATTTCATTTCAAAAGAAAAGGAAGTGAGGGGCCCAGAAGCACTAAACAGCTGCCTCGCCTTTGAGAGAAAGTAATAAAATTAAAAGCATTGGAAAAGTCAGTACCTCAGCACTCACCGGTTAGAGGCAAGACCTTATGGCTCTGCCATTGTTTGTTGTGTTGGACTTTAATGCTGTTTTATTGTCATTTGTGACAAATCAAATGCATGTGTAACAAGAAGAGAGGTTGTGGTTTCTACGCACAGTGTTGTACTTTGTGATTGGTGCTTCAAGAGAGGACAAGCACGACACGCAGGACAATTGGCTGTTGTACTGTTAGCATAAGAGTTACTCCTTTGTTGATGTGTGCTGTTGTTAAAGTGTCTTTCTTCCCATGTTGGGACACTTGCTGTAGTCACCTGTGTAAATACCGTTGCATCACCTCTTGGAAAGACGTCATTATTTTACAGTGGTTTTGGGGCCTTCTCTAACTCCCTGGCAAATACAATGAGCTGTACATGGAAGCACTCTGGGACATATGTACAAGCCTCTAGCACCACCGGAGCGTCACTTTTTTTGACGCTCTGGTGGGGGTATGTCCTGCACCATATTTGTATATGCTACCCTTTTACGCAGGTATCTGCGTGAAAGGGGCATGTAATGGGTGTTGCTGTGGGCTTTCCACCACAACACCCATGGCTTTTTGACTCTGCCCCAGATTTACAAGGAGGTGTAAATCTTAGGCAGCGCCAAAAATGAACGCCATGCAAAAGCAGGAGTTAGAGTCACACAACATTAAGAAATGCTTTTATTTCTCCTCGTTTTTGCTTTTTCTGTGTGTTTCATTCTGCAGCACATATAGAAAGAACACAAAGCCATTAATGATTGTTTATGTGCAGGAAGGTGTCCCTTCCTGCACATAAACAATCATTAAATAATGACGGTTTGCTACTTCTATGTGTGCTGCATTCTGCAGCACACATAGAAAGAACAAAAAGCCATTAATGATTGTTTATGTGCAGGAAGGTGTCCCTTCCTGCACATAAACAATCATTAAATAATGACGGTTTGCTACTTCTATGTGTGCTGCATTCTGCAGCACACATAGAAGTAACAAATAGTCATTATGATTGTTTATACGCAGAAAGGGAAACCTTGCTGCACATAAACAATCATTCCCTGCAACGCAGGCACCCTTGCACTATGGTGCAAGGATGCCTGTGTTGGCGCCAGGCAGCTTATTTTAGCGCCAGCGCTAGGGAATACACAGGGGTGTGCCGTATTGTAGTAAATACGGCGCATCCCTGAATCTTGAAAATGTCGGAGTGCGGCATCGCCAAATTTCAGCGCTCTGACATTTTGTTGTACATATGCCCCTCTGATCTGAAGGCAAATGTAAACAAGACAAATTAAAGTGTGTGACATGTGAGCAGGCGACAAGAAGTCACACTTTGCAAAAGTTGCTTCTTCATCCAAACTGTTATAAAATGCGATCAAAGGAGCAAGAATTCATAAATAAGGGAACCTGTCAACATCAAACACCCAATGTACGCTTTTCTAAAAAAGGAAGCCCCCTAACTGTATTATCACAATTGGTGATGTAGGAGAGCATGAGGGAAGCATGACCTTGGAGGGCCTGCAATGCTGTCTAATACCCCAAAGATTCCTAGGACCAAGTGGGCACACATACTGAACAGTGCACAATAGCTTGGCAGAGCGACTGATGTCTTTTGTGCACCCTCTCATAGTAACTCCTACCGGAGGAGGCACGGTGTGGTTGGGCATTGGGCCACTAATTTCCCTCCCTCAAATGTGTTGTCCTACGGATAAAAGCTAAATATCAAGTGGATATGACCTGTTGCCCCAGCATCAACTCTGCAACCAAGCATCTTTCCATACGCCTTTTTGTCTGTCTGCCCATCCATGAGTGCCTGGGACACTCTCCAGTCTGTCTGTTGTCTGTGAAAATATGTGTGATGTCTCTGTGTGCATCTGGGCTCATGTGTGGTTGCATGTGTTGGGCTGTGTAACTGGGTTCCTGTCAGTGCTTTAAATGGGCCGGTACTCGCCGGTACTGAGTACCGGCACTTCTCAGTTTTCTCCCCCTGAGTACCGGAACTTATTTTCGGGCAAGGAGAGGACCGGTACTCTCAGAAGCAGCAGGGCTCAGGCCCTGAAGTACGGGTACGTGCAAAGCAAAAACTACTGAAAATGACCCTTTCAGATGGAGCGTGTTTATGTGCCGCTCTGGCAGGCAACAGCCACTGTAGTCCTGCGCTGGGTTGCTCCTGCAGTGTTAGGTTCTAATTGGCATCGCATCAAGAAGGAAGGTGTGGTCAGAGCTGCCGACAGTGGAACTGGAGAACCAGGTTCGAATCCAGATGTCGGCTCATCATCCTGTGATTCTGGACAAACTCCCTTAACCCGCGGTGCTTTAAAAAAAAGTAAGCTTTAATGCAAATGTTCTGATTGTCATGTAAAATGCTTAAATGCCCATGGCCCAAATTCGCGCATTATCATACTGCCAAAAAGTAGGCCCTGCACGTATGACATAAAAGCTGATGCTTGCCATGTCTCCTATGTAAGGAGGCAGTTTGATATTGCGTGAATTTGGCCCATGGGCATTTAAGCGCTTTACATGACAATCAGAACATTTGCATTAAAGCTTACTTATGTGGCTATTGTTAAATGCCTGGCTAACAACCACGCCCCCAGACACGCCCCTAACAGCCCACCCAGTCTAATTAGTGAGTACTGGCCCTTCTAATTTCCCATTTAAAGCACTGGTTCCTGTAATTTTGTTTGTCTGTGTGCTTTTGTGCCATGTCTGTCCTTCACTTTGCATAAGTGCCTCTGTGTCAGTTGCTCTGTGTTCCTATGTACCTGCATGCCACGTTCTCTGTGTCCAGATACCTCTGACCCTGTTTTTTTGTGTGCACAAGCACTTGCATGTATGTCTGTGCGCGCAGGTTCCAGTGTGCCTGAGTGTTGATCTGAGTTCAGGCGCACAACGCCCATTGGGCTCAATGGGCTACAGCATCGCCCCCCCCCCCACCCCCCGTTGTGTGTGTCAGCCCTGGCTGATCAGCTTCCCAGGCACACACACAGCCGCACCCGAGTACTTCACAGGTCTTTAAAAAAGACTATTTACGTGTTAACGAGGCTTTGTTATTTATTCACCGCTTCATCTCCATTCTGCCTATTGCTGGAAGAATTAGCCCCCCCCGAAATTTTTAGTAGCCCCCCCGAAATTTGGCTCTAGCTCTATCTGAGTTCATGGGTGACTGACTGTAAGCATTGCTCAGTAGCGATATGTGCATGCATATGTCCCCCAAGTGTGGCTGTATGTTATGTGTTGTGTGCATGGATTATGAAAAAGCTATAGCTATTGACATTGTCGATTCTTGTTCTCCTGTGACCTTTGATCCCTCTTTCCCGAGACCTCCACTATCCCCCCAGCCATTCGAAATCTCCGACGCCATCTTGACTTGTCTGAGTCACTTGCTCCCTCGCGCTCGGCTCTTCCCCGCCACAACACAAACCATGGTGGGGGCGCACGGCAATTTCTAGATTTTCAGTAGAAATTCAGACGTGCCCTCTCGCATTTAAGCGAATCCTTTCCTGTATTTTATGCTCACCATACCATTGAGGCTGACGAGAATTAGTAAGAATAATTGCATTTAGAGAGGAAGATGAGCGAGTCACAACACGGATCATTCTTGTGACAACAATTGGATAATTCACACTTCACTTCAGACGTTTGGCCCACGCCCCCATCCTCGTGAGATGAGCCTAAAACTAAAAAAAAAAAATTTGCTAGATTTAAATCACAAAGCATAAGAGGTAGGCTTTGGCGAGCTAGCGAGCAGGCTGAGCAAGGTGGAGGTCTGGTTCTATAGAATTGCTTTCACACCTCATCCACCTAATGTAGAAGGCAGTAGGCGGGAGCACGCGGAGGGCCATCCAGGAAGAATCCCCACTTGTCGCAGTCGCGGAGATGAGATCGCTGCATTATCTCTGGAATGACACTGCACAGCGGAGCTTCCAGGACAGACGGGGCGACAAGTGCGAGAAGTTGATTGTTGTGATCACACCCGTCAACTAGCCGGGACAAGGGCCGACGAAGGCGGGTGGCCAAGGGGGCGCATCGTTGATAGGCTTCAAGCAGCACATCACACCCTGGGTATCTCTGTACCGCAGCCATGCTGAAGACTGAGGCTCAGGGCATGGTGCGGACACTAAACCGATCCACCCTCTATTGTACCCACAAAGGAAAGTCAAATGTTCCCACCCCTGCCTGGAGACCCTCCGGCCATCAATTATGGAATTGTGACATAGGGCGGCGCAGAAAGGCACCTTGATGCCTTATGCCAAAGTAAAAGGACAGGAATGCACCATATATATTGCATTCCTGTACTTTCTCTCTGCGCTGGCGCCGTTTCAGCAGCCAAGCACCAACATATGCACCGTTGCACCATAGTGCAAGGGTGCCTCCGTTGCACCATAGTGCAAGGGTGCCTCCGTTGCACCATAGTGCAAGGGTGCCTCCGTTGCATGCAGGAAGGGAGACCTTCCTGAACAAAAACACTCCTTAGTGGTTTTTTCCTCTTTCTATAGAAAGATGAAAAAATTAGGAGAAATAAACATATTTCTCCTCATTACGTCTAACCTCGGGAGCCGTATGGATTTCACGCTTCCCCAGGTTTACATGCTTTTGTAAATCTGGAGCAGCATCATAATCGATGGGTGTTGCGTGGGAAAACCCACTGTAACACCCTTGGAACGCCTCCTGGGCGCAGAGTAAGGCGACGCAGCGATTTGCGCTACCCTGCCTTACTTAAGATTTATGAGGCCACGCACTGTGGCTTTGCGTGGCTTCATAAATCGGATTCAGAACTCTGCGTCATGCATGTACCACTGTACGTGGTGCAAAAGTGACGTAGGGCTCTCATAAGTAAGCTCCTCCGTTGGGTCGCAGACACAAGTCCACCCATGAGAATTTCAAGCGCCAATGCGCCACGATGCACGCTTTACTGTACAAAAACCGGGAAGCATCACCCTCATCAAAGGTCTGTTGATTGAGATGGTCTTCGATAAGGTGCCATCTCAGGCTGATAATCTATAACCTTGTGGAAGAAATAAGGAAGGGAAGGCTGTCGGTTGAAGTTGAAGGTTGTGTGGAAAATTTTAATTACACCCACAAAACGTGCAAATTTCATGTAAAACAGTCACAAAATACACAAAATTCGCAGAAAATGTGTAGCAGAACACACACTTCTCTTCAGAGGTTTGGCCTATGCCCCTCTCGTTCTCTTCCTCAAGACATGAGCCTTGAACTTTAAAACTCAAAAGTAAAAATTGATATACATTCACTAAGTTCATGCAGAAAATGGTTCGCATGAGCCATTTCCTCCTCAAGCTAGGCCACTTGTGCATACCTTGCGCGCCTTTCCAAAGCAAGGTGTGGCCTCGCATTCAGTTTTCACAGGAGATAGGACAAAATTCATTTTGAAGAACTGTGTCGTTTTCACAAATTTTGCACATGCTCCTGCCATACTTTGTGGGTCTGTGCAGTAAGCAAAGAATGGTTATTAGTTTAAATGTTTGAGCTTCACATTTAGAAGGCAGAAATTGTGGAAAGTACGAAATTTTGATATTGACCCAGCAGCTGAAGCTCCGTTTGTTTTAGTCAAATTGAGATTTTGGCAGATTATGAAAAAGTGAAGGTCAAAACATCCACAAGAGACAAACCTGCTCTGGAGAACCCAGCTGAACACACAAATGTGTGATTTCCGTTGAAAGAAATACGACCCAAAACATAAAAAGCACCCAAACTAAGGGGCATATTTACAACTAAATCGTGCAGCTCTGCAAGCAATTTTGCAGCGTCGCGCTGCGTCATTTAAAAAAATGCAGGGATGCACCGTATTGACAAGAATACGGGTCACCCTGTGTTTTCACTTGCGCCGGCACTAAACAAGCTGCCTAATGCCAGCGAAGGCATCCTTGCACCATGGTGCAAGGGTGCTTGCGTTGCAGGGATGATTGTGTTTGTGCAGGAAGGAATAACTTCCTGCACAAAAACAATCATTAATGACGTTTTGCTCCTTCTATGTGTGCTGCAGAATGCAGCACTCATAGAAAGAGTAAAAAACGAGGAGAAATAAAAGTATTTCTCCTCATTGCGCCACTCTAACGCCTTCTTTTCAAAGGAATTACTTTTAGGTGCTGCCTCATATTTACAGATCCTTGTAAATCTGGGGCAGTGTCAAAAAGCAATGGGTGTTGCGGTGGAGCACCCACAGCAGCATTTTGCACCCCCCTTTCACGCAGAAAACTGCAGCGAGGAGGCCCATATCTACAGAGCGGCATTAAGCCATGCAAAGTGGCTTAGCGCAGCCTGGTAAATATGGAGCCAGCATTGCGCCACCAGAATGTCGGAAAAAGTGATGCTCCAGAGCACAATGCCCTAGTAAATATGCCCCTAAAAGTGCAAAAAAGAAAACAAAACAGCCATTTTTTTCCTAATCCAAGCGCAGGTGTTTTTATAACACCCTAATCAAAAGGTATTGAGGCATCTCCACGGCTTACAAACAAGGGAGGTGGCCTTCAGGGATAGAAGGGAAGATGATCTCTTTAATCAGCAATTGCAGAACCTCTTGCCCAACACCTGAAGAACCTTGCACCCAAATCAGCACTTGTTGACAAGAGGCCCAAAGAGCACAAGACTTCATGAACCCACCAGGCGTGCACGGTACAACAATAGCTTGACCTAAATACCGTCTGGCATAAATATTGCCTCAAATGTCATGTACAAAAATGTCACCCAGTTGGAGTTCATAAAATGAAATCTATACCCAATGGAGGGATATTTTTCTAAACAATAGTTAAGAAACAATCTTTATTGCCAGAAAATATTGTTTCTATATTAAGCGCTATATGAATTCCACAACAAAATGTCTCTGTCCCATTTATACAACGCAGCGCAGCGAGTTTCCTTGTGTTGGGTTGCATGAATTCTTAGTAATTCTGTCCCATCGTGTCCTATAAACTTATGAAACATGAACTATAACCATATGGGCAATCCAAAGTCAATAATGTCAGAGTCCCTCTCTGCCATGAGGATCTGGAATCAAATACTCCTCAGACCCAGCAATCCCCTTCACCCCTTCAGCTCATTGCGGGCCACCTCAGTACCTAGTGACGTAGACACAGCCTCCCTGCCCTTTGGTCGCTGTCCTGACCAGCACAATCCTGTATTTTCTCCTCCCTCCTGTAAAATCATTCCCTCTCCATACCACATAGTCCACATGCAGGGGGGTATGAAGCTGAGAAGTTTTTTCAACGATTGCAAAGGTTTCTGGGGGCAGGGGGTTCATGAAAGTCTTGACTTTTGAAAATGGTTATGCTGTAAATGTCCTTATTTAGCACCAACTACATGGTCCTGTGTAAGATATACTTTGCAGAAAACAGTTAAGCTTCCTTTTCTTTGTAATGCCATTGTACATAGAAACCTCCAGCAAATCATAAAGTAGATAAGAAAAATTGTACAGTTTCAAGTTTGCCTGGATTTGATTAGAGCGAAAATGATCTCACAATGCAGAAAGAAACTTTGCATATGTGCAGGCAGGGGTAAAAGCTATAATCAGGGCTATTGGAATTATGTGGCAGGACAGGGTCAAATTAAGTGGAAGGGTTGAGTAAATCATGCTGCAAGAAAAGGAAAATTATGCAGCATTATGCGGGACATTTTGTGATAGTATTACCTCATTATTTAGTCATAATTAGGTTTCACCTGCACAGTGAAATCTCTTGTATTTAATATATCTTAAAAGGGGCCTCTTATTAGTTCCTGAGGCCGAATTACTATGTTCAATCGCTTTTGTTAACCCTGACTGCACGCATTTACAACACTTCTACTAAAGCCGTTGACACTGTTGAAGCCCCATTCACTGTCAATATAAGATCTCTTACCACGGAAAAGGCAGACAGCTTCTAACAGTATGCTGGAATGCTTGCTTTTTATTACTTAGTTGTGTAAAGCAGATGCTTTAGCCTTAGAACGTTTGTGGCATTTCCTATTCATGTCTCAGTACCTTTCTTTGCAATTTTTACGCATTATCGGGTAGATTTTTTCAACTTAATCTATTTGGTCATTATGATCAAATTCTAAATGTTGTAAAAAACATTGCGCATTAAAAATAAAGTTAATATACAAGAGCTATGTTATATTTTACTATTAAACAGGCAGTCACAAGTGCAGTTACCTTGCAGACAACAGGGTCATGATTTGAATGGTGCAGCAGATGCAGTAGCATCGCGCCCAAAAGTTGTCAACACTCCTCTAAACACATAATATTGCTATATTTGACTACTAAACAGCAAGTCACCATTGCAGTTACCTTGCAGTTAAAAGGGATTTGATTTGAATGGTACAGCAGGTGAGGTGGCACCAGGACCAAAAGCTCTAGGCACCATAAGTGTAGTTATCTAGCAAGTGCTAGGGTCATGATTTCAATAGTGCAACAGGTGCAGAGGCACCGGGACCAAAAGCTCCAGACACCCCACTAAACACCGATTATTGCTATATTTTACAACTAAACAGGCAGTCACAAGTGCAGTTTTCTTTCAGGCACTAGTTTAATGATTTGAATGGTGCAGCAAGTGTAGCGGCACTGTGCCAAAAAGTTTGCAGAACTCCTCTAAACACCTAATATTGCTATATTTTACTACTAAACAAGCAGTCACAATTGCAGTTACCTTGCAATTGAAAGTGGCTTGATTTGAATGGTACAGTAGGTTGAGTGGCACTGGGGCCAAAAGCTCTAGGGACCCCACTAAACCCAGAGTATTGCTAAATGTTACTACTAAACAAGACAGTCACAAGTGCATTTATCTAGCAGGCAATAGGGTCAAGATTTTAATGGTGCAGCAGGTGCAGTAGCACCAGGACCAAAAGCCATAGGCACCCCTATAAACACCTAATATTGCTATATTTTACTACTAAACAGGCAGTCACAAGTGCAGTTATCTTTCAGGCACTGGGGTCATGATTTGAATGGTGCAGCAGGTGCAGTGGCACCGGGCCAAAAAGTTTGCAGAATTCCTCTAAACACCTAATATTGCACTATTTTACTACTAAACAGGCAGTCACAAGTGCAGTTACCTTGCAATTGAAAGTGGCTTGATTTGAATGGTGCAGCAGGTGCAGTGGCACCGGAGCTGAAAGTTGTCATAACTCCACTAAGTACCAAATATTGCTATATTTTACTACTAAACAGGAAGTCACAAGTGCAGTTATCGTGCAGGCAACAGGGTCATTATTTGAATGGCGCAACAGGTGCAGTGGCACCGGGCCCAAAAGTTGTCAGAACTCCTTTAAACACCTAATATTGCTATATTTTACTACTATACAGGCAGACACAATTGCAGTTATCTTGCAGTTAAAAGGGGCTTGATTTGAATGGTGTAGCAGTTGCAGTGGCACCGGGGCCAAAAGCTCTATGGACTCCACTAAACATCGAATATTACTAAATTTTACTACTAAACAGTACAAGTGCAGTTATCTAGCGGGTGCTAGGGCCATGATTTCAATGGTGCTGCAGGTGCAGTGGCACTAGGACCAAAAGTTGTCAGAACTCCTCTAACCACCAAATATTGCTATATTTAACTACTGAATAAGCAGTCACAAGTGCAGTCATCTTTCACGCACTAGGATCATGATTTCAATGGTGCAGCAGGTGCAGTGACACTGGGCCCAAAGCTCTAGGAACCCCTCTAAACACCAAATATTGCAATATTTTACGACTAAACAGGCAGCCACAAGTGCAGTTACCTTACAGGCAATAGGTTCATGATTTGAATGGTGCAGCAGGTGCAGTGGCACCGGAGCCAAAAGTTGTCATAACTTCTCCCAACACCAAATACTGCTATATTTTACTACTAAATAGGCAGTCACAAATGCAGTTATCTCACAGGCACTAGAGGCATGATTTGAATGGTGCAGCAAGTACAGTGGCACTGGGCCCAAAAGTTGACAGAGCTGCTCTAAACACATAATATTGCTATTACATCAATCAATTCCAATTTTCCCTGTTTCATTTCAATTTTCAAAATTTTGCTATTACTTACCCGCACTATACCACTAGTAACAGCACAATATATTGCCTTTTTGTACAGAAACAAGTCATAACACTTTTACAGACTTCCTGTAACTTATATTGTACAACTACTCAGCAAGCTACAACAAAACCAGCTTTTCATTAATCACATAGGCAAAACCTAATGCAGTTACCATTGCTTGCTAAACTTGTTAACACTGCCTGGGCATTAGTTGTACATAATTAGTACCAGTTCAACACCCAAATATAGCAGTAAGCTACAGAAAGGTGACCAGTCAACCTTTGCAAAGATCATTTCACTACACGGCAACACATGCCACTTACTAACTTATGAACCGTTTGAGCTAGAAACACATTTTTTGTTGAACTCTGCAATTATGCTGCAGATGATGGATTAAGTGGCAAATGCGGCAGATCTACAATTATGTCAAAATCGCCGTGGCTGCAAAATAGCATAATTCCAGTGGCCCTGGCTATAATATTCGCAACCATCAAAAATCAGGAACTTTGCAATACATACATTCTATCTACTTTTGCATTTTGTATCATTACATATATCGGCCAGTCATTGTAAGATTTTGCAATTAATTCCTTTATTCAGATCACCTTTCTCAGCAGCCAGGCCCTGTTGTTGTGGGTGCTTTAAAGTTCACATTTCAACATGCTGAAAAGTGAATGCAGCTGAAAATGAGAACTGGAATCAGGCATTAGCTGCACTCTCCTTAACAAGGTCACCCACCATCTTCGCCAAAGAAGTAACAACAAGTAAGAAATGGGAATTAAATTGCATAGTAGACCGGCTGTATAGTGTAATGTGTGCGCAGCATGCAGACACACAGCTGTTACCACCTTGTACGGATGAGTGGTGACACATCTGGTACCCAGAGAAGGCAAGAAGACCTTGTGGTACGTTCTGTCTCTCTGAGAACATAATACTTTGTGTCAATTTTTATATACAGACTGGATAATAGAAAATACTAAGGGGCCCATTATGATAACTGGCGGATCGCCACCGCCCGTATGGCGGTGGCGATCCAACCGCTATTTTCCTCCGCCCGCCACACATTTTCCCCCCGCCATATTAGTATGGTGGGGGGTACCGCGGCGGACGGGAAGACCGTCTGCCGCTTTTCCGCCCGGTCCACAAGTCGACCGGGCGGAAAAGCAGTTAATATGGTGGCGGTGTCTGGTAGACACAGCCATCCATATTATGATGCATGCGGGGTTATGCCTTTCCGCGGCGGCAACGCCGCCACGGAAAAGCATACGGTCTTCTACATTGGGGGCCCGTGGCGGGCCCCAGGGATTCTGGGGGTGGGGGTGCACATGGGGGGTACCTATGGTACCCCCTGCATTTCAATGTACAACGTGGCAGGCACCGCGCGGTGCCTGTCACGTTGTGCATTGAAAGCACAACTTGCATTTTGGCATTGCGGCGGGCGGTGCTTTCAGCACCGCCCGCCGCAATGTCAGAAATGCGGGATGCGCCCGCCAGTGTGGCGGGCGCATCCTAATGGCATGTGCGGGACCGCCGCATGCATTGCGGGCGGTCCCATTTCCCGGGGGTATGGCGAGCGGACAAAGTCCGCTCGCCATGCTAATGACCCCCAAATTTGGACCTGATTACATGGGCTGCGCAGTCAAGGCTGAACACTGAACACCCACTACTGTTTGCATCTAATTCCATTTACTGACCTCGGATTGAGGAACAGCAAATAAATGCATATTTTCCCTCTTTCTGAACTGCACAAAACTGCATTTTGCCCTGTGGACTCCAGATTGGCAGCTTGTTTTAAATGTCAAAGATCCGTCTATTGTGCATTTGCATGCTATTTGTAATCCTGTTTCAGGAAAAACAGAAGTATTTACTCCAGTGGGATTGTCAAGCCAATTATAATTTGTGTGATTATGTCGTTGCCATGGCATTTTCAGAAAAACCAACATTTTCAATGCCTATCAGCTTTGATTACCTTTACTTACATGTGAGACCAAGTGGCATTGCCAATGCTTTTTAGGGCTTGGCTAGAAAGTGTATGTGCTGTCTCGAAGAGACATGTTGTTTATACTTTGTGGGTTCAGCCTGCCCATAGGCTTCCCATTTGCTGCCTCCATCGCCCCTCTCCTATTCTTTCTCCCCATTTGCCCATGGCATGCATGCATCATGCCTATTTCTGGGCCCGATTCCCGTAAGCAATCTAAGACAAAAGTCTAACTTTACGACTTTTGGTATTCACAGAGGTGTATCTTTATGTCCGTAGTCGGGCTGGAATCTCTGGCTCGGGCAGGAATCTCAGCACCCGGGCCCGGAATCTCCGCACCCGGGGCAGAATCTCCGGCTCAGGCCAGATGGAGTGTAATAGATGAGCCGGACCACAATTTTTACATAAAGGAACATTAGGAACGTGAGATAAATGGTAGAGGAGGTCATGAAAATCAGTTTCGGCAGGCAAAAGGGGGTGGAGAGACACTGCATCACATCCTAGAAAAGTATGTTACTTTGCATCATGGTACATGTAGTCCAAAATTTGTGCTACCCTCAGTGTTGACTGTAGTGTTACTCCAAACTGTGCACACAACAAAATCTGTTAAGGAATTGTGTGGATAATTCTGAATATATCAGAATTAAGAAAGCACAAATGAAGCACATTTTTGGGAAATTCTGAAGTGTTGTGGAAACAAATATTTTAATACGATCAAAACAAATCAATGCACTAGGTGATGACATTTCTACACATTATCGTTTGTGCACTGTATACTGTTATCAGTATAACTGTATGTCTGTGCAAATGTAATGGTCATTTCAATTGGAGATGTGTTGTTTGTAATGGTAGTGCGCTACCACACCATGCATACTGCTCTTTACCCCACTGTGCACCACTCCACGTCAATGCACTCTACTTTGCACCACTCTACACTATGCTACTCCACACTGCATCACTGCAATGTACTGTGCACCATCCACTCTACGCCTCTCTACTCTGCACCATTCTACTTTATGCCAATGTATTCTACCCCAACTCTACTCTGTACCACTCTGCTCTAATCCAATGTACTCTACCCCACTCTACTCTGCACCACTGCACTTTTTGCCACTGCACTCTACACCACTACAGTCTACAACACTCCACTCTACTCTGCACCACTCTACTCTATGCCACTCTCCTCTGCAACACTGCACTTTATGCCACTACACTCTACTACTCCAATGCTCTCTACTCTGTACCACTCCACTCTACGCCAGTGAACTCTATGCCTGTCCACTCAATGCCACTCTAATCTATTCTGCACCACTGCACTATACCCTGCACTTTTCCACTCTATTGAGCACCACTCCACTCTATGCCACTTTTTCCTGTACTCTGAAACAATCTACTCTAAGCTGCTGCATTCAGCTACACTCTACTCTACGCCACTGCAATCAACGCTGCATCACCCTACTCTGTGCCACTCTACTCTGCACCACTTTACTCTATGCCATGGCATTCTACTCTAACCACACCACTCTATGCCACTCTACTCTGCAACACTGCACTTTATGCCACTACACTCTACTATTCAAATGCTCTCTACTCTGTACCACTCCACTCTACGCCAGTGAACTCTATGCCAGTCCACTCTATGCCACTCTAATCTACTCTGCACCACTGCACTATACCCTGCACTTCTCCACTCTATTGTGCACCACTCCACTCTATGCCGCTTTTTCCTGTACTCTGAAACAATCTACTCTATGCTGCTCCATTCAGCTCCACTCTACTCTACACCACTGCAATCTACACTGCACCACCCTACTCTGCACCACTTTAGTCTATGCCACTGCACTCTACTCTAACCACTGCATTCTCCGCCACTTTTCTTAAAACAATACACTCTATGTCACTGGACTCAACGTCAATCTACTCTGCTCCACTGCACTGTACACCACTATACTCTACTCTGCAACACTCTAAGCCACCGCACTCTACACCATTGTACTCTACGCCACTATACTCTAAGCCACTCCACTATGCAGCACACATGCTATGCCACTCCACTCTACCCATGGGCCACTCCACTCTGCACCACTCCCCTCTACTGTGCACCTCTCCACTCTTCGCACTCTACTCTGCAACTCTCTACTCCATTGTATGCAACACCTTCTATGCCACTCCACTCTGCTCTACACCACTCCATGATACTCTATGCCACTCCACTCTGACATTTTACTCCACTCTGGCACTCTACGACACTCTACTCTACGAAACTCTACTCCACTCTGCGCCCTTCCATTCTACGACACTCTACTCCCTCCATGACACTCCACAACACTCTCCTCCACTCCATAACACTCCTCTCTACTCCACAACACTCTACTTTATGAGACTCCACTCTCATGTACGCCACTAACTTTTAGCAATGCTGCACAGCAGCCACGCGGGTGTACAACATGGCTAAAACAAAGTGGCAAAAACAATAGCTCTCGCTTAGGTGAGACCTTTTGGCTTTTTTCCTAGTAGTCTTCACTGTCTGTTAAGAATGATATTGTATTGTCCACATTTCTGATTCAGTTTTTCAAGTGACCACTAGGTAGCACTGAAGTGCAGCAAACTGGTGTTCTTTAAATGAGATGCAATGCAGTTCTGAGTAGGACAAATGTCAAATCTACTGATGGCGAAAGCAAAAAACTCCTTAGGGAAGCTCAAACACAGAAAGAGAGGAAAGCAACAAATAGACACCTGAGATTGACATGAAAGCCAACCAATATTGAGCACGGATTGGCTCTGTGGAGACTTGTATACAAAGCTGTCTCAGACAAACAGCTGGAGCTGTCTGTATCGAGACCGCAATCAGAAACCTGGTTTACACTTGGGTAAATCCTCCATTGAACCAGGTGTCAACTTGCAGAGAATCCTTTGGCAGAATTGGTAGGAATAGCATGGCAGAGGGAATTCCGCCAGTATACTTTCCACCATTGTGTCTTCAACAAGGGGGAAATGTACCACTGTATCAACAAATGGACGATCTTTCCTTTGCCTCCCATGTCAAAACCATGGTGAGGTCTTTCAGGACCACAAATCTAGAACCGCAGCTCCAGCCTCCAACCGTACTCTCAGAAGGCTATTAAAAAAATCAGTAGTAATGTCAAGTTTGGAAAACATTTCTGTAAAAGAAAAGGCATGCATATCATCTAGACATAATAAAATGCAAGCAAATGTATTGCAATTAATTAATACTGAAATTGGAAGCTTACACAAATTTTACAGTTATTATTTTACTCGTCGCTGTCATTGGAGGTGCCCAGGCTTTGACTGAATAAGATGACCTAAACTGTATTTAGGCCCCTTAAGCTAGACTTTCTCTGGCATTGTTTGTGTGTAATAAACATGGTTTACTGAAGCCCTTAGGCTAGAAAAGTAAGCCTGTAGAAGGAAAGAAAAGAGCTGGAGGAAGCACTACGACACCCAAGAAAAACTCTGGTATAATCCAGCATTAACCAAGTATAAAATCTTGTCATCAAAGAGAAAAGTAATTACTATACACAGCTGATCGAAAGGCCTCCAATTCCACCAAGGATCTTTATCAGGTGGTCACCAAACTTACCTCTGCTCCTAAGAACAACGAGACAACTCACAGCCAACAGCTTTGCAATACCTTAACTTTTACTTTTAAAGAGAAGGTTAATCAATTTTTTTATATATTTGATCATTCAAGCTACACAGCACCTAAGGAGCAGACATCTCAGTTAAAGCAAGACTATCACCCCTTCTCTGAATTCACTTGCACTTCTCCTAGTCAAGTGGCCGCTCTTCTTATGGGAGCTAAATCTGGGTCCACATCCGACCCCTGCCCCCCCAGGATACTCAAACTAGCACCAGAGATAATCACTCCTAATCTGTCAGATATCTTTAACACAATGTTCTCCACAAGTGTGTTTCCTTCATGATGGAAACAAGCTTCCATCCTCCCTTTAATAAAAAAAACCCTAATCTCAGCTCAACTGACCCCAATAACTACCGCCCTATATCATGTCTCCCCTCCCCTCTAAAATTGTTGAAACAATCATGAAATTAGAACTGTCAAAATGTATCCAGGATAACCACATCCTGGACCCGACTCAGTTCGGGTTCAGACCAGGACACAGTACAGAAACTGCCCTGGTCAAAGCAATGGAAAAGATAAGGACCTCACTAGACAGAGGGGGGTCTGCTGCACTCACTCTCCTTGACTTATCGGCCGCGTATAAAATGGTAAATCATAAGACTCTGATCAACCGTTTAGCGGAGATAGGAATCCAGATAAGGTCCTTTCCTTGCTCACCTCTTTTCTTTCTGATAGGAAACAAGCTCTGACTTTAGGCAAATTCAATTCAACACCTTTCACTCTGTCATGCGGGGTCCCACAGGGATCCTCGCTGAGCCCAACTCTTTTGAATGTTTATGTGTCTAAACTGGCCCCTCTTATTAAAAGTTTTAATTTGGAACTTACCTCCTATGCTCACGACACCTAATTGGTAGTCACAGCCTTCAACAGCGAGCCCTCCAGACTTTTACAATTTCAAGAATGTATTAGAGCAGTTAGCCTCTGGATGAGCAAACACTGCTTAAAGCTCAACTCGGGGAAAGCAGAGGTGATGTTGTTTGGGAACCTCTCTCCTCCCAGGTCCCCAACTTGGTGGCCAGAAGTGCTTGCCCCCCCCCCATTCCCGGTTTCCAAAGCCAAACATCTGGGTGTTATTATTGATGACAAACTCAATCTCGGAGCTCAAGTTTCATCAGTGGTGTCTTCATCCTATCATACACTCAGGATGATCAGAAATATTTTACCCTATATTCTGGATAGATCCAGTAAAAATGTGATCACTGCTTTAGTCCTCTCAAAGTTAGACTACTGTAATGGCCTCTATATGAATCTGCAAGAAAAGCATGCCAGTAGACTTCAGCTTGTCCAAAACGCCGCAACTAGAATGATCCTGGATCTCCAGAAATTTTACTCAATCTCCCACAGTCTCCGAAAACTGCACTGGCTCCTCGTTCGCATCCGGGTAAAATTCATGCCCTTTGCCTGGCACACAAAGGTCTCTATCACACAGACACAGAATTATTAAGGCATGCCTTCCTGTGGTACACTCCACTACAGACCACTACATTCTGCAGGATCCAATACCCTAGCGATCCCCAGAGTTAGGAAAGCCAACTGGGGAGGTAGGAACTTTGTTGTAAGCACAACTAAACTATGGAACAGCCTTCCGGCCCACATTAGAGCCATCCCATCCCTCCTTGCATTTAGGAAGGAGATTAAGACCTAGCTTTTTAACAACTAAATGCGCCATCCTTAGCGTGTTCATGTTCAGTCAGCGCCAAGACATTCTAGGGTACTTGAGTGCTTTATAAATCTTTTTAACATAATATAAATTAAGTAAGTACACATACAAAAAAATTCAAAATATTGAATCCTTTCATAGAAATCCTTATTTGCCCTTCTACAGTCATCTTAGAAATGTAAGCCGTTATTTTTAAGATGCAATATGTGGAAAATTGTAAACACCCTCTAATGCCAGATTTACCATGATTCCATAAATGCTTTGCAGAAATCTGCAGCTTTGTATTGCTCAAATGGCAAAAATTGTTGTCCATCAAATTTAGTATTCATTGTGCACCAATGATGTCTTCGGCCACCATTGTGCTAGAAATGCATTGTTTGCATAATGCCATTCATGGTTTAGCACTGTATCATAGAGCTAATCGACTAAGCTGGGTCTTGCATGTTTTGTGTACTTGAGACACACCTTCCAGTATAAGGGCCCGATTCACAAAGGGACTTACGTGTAGTAAAGTTACGAGTTCAGAGTCTCCGCACTCAGGACTAAATCTTCCCACTTGGGTGAAATCTTCACACTGAGAACTGTAGTGAGAAAATTCTGCCTGACTGCGGGGATTCCGATCCTAGTGCGGAGATTCCGCACTCGTAACTTTACTAAACGTAAGTCCCTTTGTGAATCAAGCTCCAAATCTTTCTGCGCAGACAACCCTGCAATGGTAAATCACGTAATATGTGTCATTTTGCAGACAATACATATGTTAAGTGTCCATTGTTTAACATATGCTTTCATTTGGTGCTAGGATTTAGGACAAATAGAGTTCACACTATAGGCCCGATTCCGATCTCGTTAAGGAGGGTTCCAAACGATTCGGAAGAAGCAAATCTGATTCGGAGCGTATGTGTCAGTCCGAATTGTCCCCCGTTCCGAACGACCAAGTACGATGCGAGGAAGCCGTCCGCGCCAATGGAATCGTTTCCGAACCCGAATCAGTCAGTCCAAGTCGTTCGGGGCCAAATCGTGCAACTCAATGGGGACGGCTTCCGAACGAGCGAGTGCGAGGAACCAATTCTGACACCCGTACCGACTCGGTTTTGCCGGGATGAAACGGCTGTGAGAATCGGACTTCAGGGGGCCGTGGCAGGCTCCCCTTCACCCGGGGCCCTCTGACTCGGTCACAGGGGGTAGCCATGGGTCATCCCTTTCCATGCATGTACAGTGTAGCAGGCACCATGGTGTGCCCACCACAGGGTGCACGCTTTTCCCCACCCACCCCTTTTTGCAATGGGAGCCTGTGTACACGTTCGGTACACAGGCTCCTACTGAGTTAAATGGGAGTTCGACCGAACCGAGTCCGTCACTATACGGATACATCGGAATCGGTCGCTCGGACTCCCGGAGCGCGAGTTGTTCGGAAAGCTCTCCGGATCCGAGTCGTCCGGAGGGCTTTCCGAACGAGATCGGAATCGGCCCTATGTTGGGTAACATTAATTGACCTGTATTTGCGTAAAATCCTAGAGGTGTGTGGCCAATTTGCTAGATTATCATGGGGTTCATAGTATATGATGCAATGCTGTTTAGCACTGGGCTCACATAAACATTTTGTGCAAAAACCCATTTGCACGTAAATTTGATGGACGCTATGACCTGTGGTACTCTGTATCACATACCACCCCTTTGCACGCACGGTAAACTTTAGTAAACCCGGGCCTGAATGTTATATGCTGTAAATCCGATGACAATTTAGCACAGGGTTTATGTGTACTAATGAAATGTGATAGTTTAGAATTTGTATGACTCTGTGAACTAACTACAGGAGTTGCTTTGCAAACTGTGCACAACAATAAATTAAATATATATAAAAATATTTGTATATTAAATATTAACATACATTCATATTATATATTTATTTTAAATGTAGAAAACAATAACAAATGCTACAGCACTATTAACTTACTTTTAAAATAAATATTTATTTTATGGAAATATATGACATTAAATTAAAATTATTTTTCTGAATTATAAAAGACAAAATAAATTCCTACCCAAAGATTATTTCCCTAAATAATGTCCCTAATTTTTCTTAAAAATGATGTATGAAATTAAGTAAAATACCATAGTTAAATGTTAATAGAAATATTGTTACATTAATTTTTAATTTCAAAATAGGGCTTTAAATTATTTTAAAATTAAATAATAATAAATATGTATTATGCTTAAATATGTTGTATAGTTTTTTTTTTAAACGTATTTTAATTTATAACAGACAAGTCACTCTCTTAGTAACACTTTTCTGGTCATACCCATCATTATTCAGTAGATTCTACATATTTCAACATTAATAACAAAACATCATAATAAAACGTTAACATGAGACAGTGTAAGAAGAGCTATAAAATCTATGGGGGTCTACCATGTCAGTACTACACATATATGTTTCTGAATATCCCTACTCTTCATCCTATATGTTGGGATCATTAACTTGGGGCCTCCATCATTACCCCTCTAGTCTCAAATCTTCCTTTTTCGCAACTAAGTACCATCATTTTCTACTATTATTATGGGCAAAGCATTTTTTTAAATCTCCCAGTACCCATGCACTCCTAGGGCTGTAGCATATCCCCCTTCAAGGTGGTCTGTTGTCATCGTTGGACAATTTGTTCAAGAATACACCCCGTCCTCTTATTCGTGTTGGATCCACTCGCATCTCCATCAGAATCCTGTTTTTGGTCTCCGCCCATTTTTTAACAACTGCCCACCACTGTTCTAGAGTCAGCAGGCAATAATATTCCACTGCATTAAGACCCCCCTTTTTGCTAACAGTACAGCCAGAGCACAGAACCGAACTGCTACCCTGATTTTCTTAGTTCGGGTCAGAACCACTAGCATGCCAACCACCAATCTCAAGTCTATTATATCATTTATATACCGAAAACCTTAGCCCAGTAAGATCTCAGACTAGGGCATGACCAAAGCATGTGTAGTACCCCAGCTGCTTCTGCAGAACAACAGGGGCAGTCATGTGAAACCTCAAGGAACATCGTATGTAGCCTCACCGATGTCAGATAAGAGCGATGTAAGATGTGAAATTGTATCAGCTCAAACCTCACCTTCCTGGACACAAGCTTGGGATAACCCATATTTTCAAATATTTTTAAATAATGCATTATATTTATTTACATTTCTTAATATTTTAAATAATTTAATTTAACATTATTTATTATGGGATGTTATTTTAATGCTCTACCTCCAATTTTTACTATGGGGGAGATTTGTGGTGCTGGAATTACTGATGTTTTATTTAGTAGGAACTTATACTCGGATTTTGTAAATAGCCAAAAACAAAAAACGTACTCAAAAGTGTAAATTACCTTTGTGAATCAGGCCCTAGATTTTAGTAGTAAATGTGAGAGGGGCACAGGAAAATGGATAGAAAAATGGGGAATGGATATAACAATATATGTGGAAAAATACTAGGTCCTAGTATTCTTTTATGTAACAAGAAACAGACATGCATAAATGTGTATAAGTACAAATATGGATAATAAAACAGATGCAAATGTCAAAAAAGAAACACAATACAACTGGGATCATTAATTACAAATCTGGCATTCTTCCAGTCTCATTCTATGAAGTAAGCTGTCTTTGTTTCTTTGATTTTTGCACTAAATATCTGTTTTCAGTTGAGTCTGCTGGCACCATCTTAGGGCCTCATTACGATGTCCGGCGGAAAGCATCCGCCCACCACCGTCTCAGAATCGGGTCCGACCAACTTGCGGTCTGCGGTTCCGACCGATGGATTACGATGCGACCGAACACTGTTTGTTCGAAGTCCCATTGTTCCCTATGGGAGCTCGTGTTCCGCCCGACAACCGGCTGTAACACAGGCTCCTATGGGGAAATGGGATGTGTGGGGAAAACCCTGCACCCTGTTGCGGGCACCCCATTGTGCCTGCCACACAGTGCAGGGTTTTACAGGGGGGTCCCTTAGGTACCCCCTCGGCCCCCAACCAGAGGCCGAAGGATGAAGGGGGCCCTGCCAGGGGTCCCCAAATTCACTTCCCGACAGCCTTTCTGTGTCAGACAGGCCGAGTCGGAAAGGCTGTTGCAAACCGATATCGTAATACCGAGGTGGGAAACGCCGTCCATAGGGGTGTACGATGCGGTTCAAACCGACACGGATACACCGAGAGCCAGTCGGAACCGATTCGTAATGACCGACTGGTTTACGTTCCGACCGCAAACATCGTAATCGGTCGGTCAGAATGTAAACCGACTGAGTCGGTCTGAAGGGTTCCGGCGCGGTCAAGGAAATTCCGACTGTCAGGAGGAGGTTTTCCGCCCGACATCCCAATAAGGCCCTTAGACCCTGATAGACAGTGACAATAGACATGATAGCCCCTTACATTAATGAGCGCCTTGAAAGGGAAACAAAGCACTACACCAGGCGCAAAACAAGAGATGGATGGCTCTGGAGGGTGAAAATATTAGACAATGGGTACTGTTCATGGGTGCAGGTAGAACTGGCCCGAGAGCTTGTCAAACATGTATGACAAACCCATCCACAATCCAGGGGGCAAAAGAGGTACTGAGAGCACCAAGTGTGTGTTAAACAAGCATTGGCATAGCCAATAGGTCTCGCTTTTGGGACCTTATAAGTATTTAGTTATGCAGCATAATATCCTTGGTGCAACAACATTAACTGTTGCATGGTTAAACACTTATAAGGCCCCAAAGGCGAGACCTATTGGCTATGCTAATGCTTGAGGTGGTGTTGAGTGGTGTTGAGGTGGTGCTTAGTGATGCTGTGGTGGTGCTGAGTGGTGTTGTGGTGGTGCTTAGTGATGCTGTTGTGGTACTTAGTGGTGCTGTGGTGGTGGTGCTTAGTGATGCTGAGGTCGTGTTTAGTGGTGCTGAGTGATGCTGTGGTGCTGGTGTGGTGGTGCTGAGTGGTGCTTTGGTGGTGCTTAGTGATGCTGTTGTGGTACTTAGTGATGCTGTGGTGGTGGTGCTTATTGATGGTGAGGTGGTGTTGAGTTGTGTTGTGGTGGTGCTTGGTGATGCTGAGGTGGTGTTTAGTGGTGCTGTGGTGGTGCTGAGTGATTCTGTGGTGGTGCTGAGTGATTCTGTGGTGGTGCTGAGTGATGCTGTGGTGGTGCTGAGTTGTGTTGTGGTGCTTAGTGATGCTGAGGCTGTGTTGAGTTGTGTTGAGGTGGTGCTGAGTGATGCTGTGGTGGTGCTTTAGTGATGTTGTGGTGCTTAGTGATGCTGATGTGGTGTTTAGTGGTGTTGAGGTGGTGCTTAGTGATGCTGTGGTGGTGCTGAGTGGTGTTGTGGTGGTGCTTAGTGATGCTGTTGTGGTACTTAGTGATGCTGTGGTGGTGGTGCTTATTGATGGTGAGGTGGTGTTGAGTTGTGTTGTGGTGGTGCTTGGTGATGCTGAGGTGGTGTTTAGGTGGTGCTTAGTGATTTTGTGGTGGTGCTGAGTGATGCTGTGGTGGACAAACCTAGCCCATTGTATTGGCTTGTTGACTGTTTAACTCTTTGCTGTAAGCGTCCGTGGTGGCCTTGGGGCTGACAAGAATGCAGCCTGTTATGATGCCGATAACAGAGACAAGAGTATGCAGACTAAATAGGGGGCAGGTAGGATGTCTCAAATCCTATAGGCAGATAAGGGCCGCCTGTTAATGAGATACTTTTTGAGGTTGTGATACTAAGTCCAACCTACGACAACCTACTTTCCTGCAAAGAAATATGTAAGTAGCTTCCTTTAATTCAAAAGATACATTGCCTTTTGCACCATTGCGCTTCTCTAATGCAAAGAAAGAAAATGAGCAATGTAAAAACTCCTCGTCTGCTGACAAAACACAGGCAAATGCAGATGCAGTGGTGACGTGATGTGTGGTGGGGGAGGGGAGGGGGCATTAAAGCGCTTGTCCGAGCGAGAGGAAAGCCAGATGGCGCCTCTGAGAAGGGAGGGGGTAGTGCGCGCAGTGTCTGTAAAACAGGAACATGTGCAGACTCTGCTTCGGCTTCCTTTAATTCAAAAGATACATTGCCTTTTGCACCATTGCGCTTCTCTAATGCAAAGAAAGAAAATGAGCAATGTAAAAACTCCTCGTCTGCTGACAAAACACAGGCAAATGCAGATGCAGTGGTGACGTGATCTGTTCCTTTAATTCAAAAGTTACATTGCCTTTTGCACCATTGCGCTTCTCTGATGCAAAGAAAGAAAATGAGCAATGTAAAAACTCCTCGTCTGCTGACAAAACACAGGCAAATGCAGATGCAATGGTGACGTGATCTGTTCCTTTAATTCAAAAGATACATTGCCTTTTGCACCATTGCGCTTCTCTGATGCAAAGAAAGAAAATGAGCAATGTAAAAACTCCTCGTCTGCTGACAGAACACAGGCAAATGCAGATGCAGTGGTGACGTGATCTGTTCCTTTAATTCAAAAGATACATTGCCTTTTGCACCATTGCGCTTCTCTGATGCAAAGAAAGAAAATGAGCAATGTAAAAACTCCTCGTCTGCTGACAAAACACAGGCAAATGCAGATGCAATGGTGACGTGATCTGTGGTGGGGGAGGGGGCATTAAAGCGCTTGTCCGAGCGAGAGGAAAGCCAGATGGCGCCTCTGAGAAGGGAGGGGGTAGTGTGCGCAGAGGAGCCATTAGAGAACACCCAGATGGCAGCTGCGCGCGTGCACGCCATCGTGAACGCAAGCTGGAGGCCAGCAAAAGCCTCTCTTGTAGCACTTCAAAAACCCACTTACTAAATGTCTCGGCCAGAGCAGCGCTAAGCGCTGGCTCAGGCGAGACCTAAAAATGACAACAGTTTGAGTCACAAAAATTCCATGCGTAAAATTTAGAAATCATTCCCCTTTTTGGAAATATAAATACCTCCATGCAAAAAATTTGGGATATATATGAAAGCAAGGCATTCTTTACCTTTTTTCCTACAAAATCCTATTGCATCATTTAGCTGCCTCACCCAAAGACTGTCCTACAATAATCACAACCAAGTCAACTAACACTTGGAATGTTTTCAAACAGGTCACAGAAGATGACTTCTTCAGTGTTATCAAAAAACTCAATGCCACTCCTTACATCAATGATCTCATCCCTTCATCAAAGCGAATTTTGACCTTTTTTTCTGGAGTGGTGTAAAATCATTCATGCTTCCCTCACTCAAGGTTGTTTCCTAACTCTCTCAAATGTGACCATATCTCTCTCTTACTCCAAAAAATCCACGCTTGATCCAAACCTTGCAGAAGATTATCCGCCAATCCCCAAACTTCCCTTTGTTATGAAAGACTATTGAAAAATGTGTCTCTTTCTAAATTCATTAATAAGCAAAGCCTACTGAAAACACCCTCTTCTGGATTCAGAGTGTGTCATGGAACTGAAACAGCATCACTAAACATTCTGGACGACATCCACAGAATCTTGCCTCCTTGTTTGTTTAGGTTGAGCATGAGCCAGCGGGCAAGCGCTGCTCTGCGAAGATCTGTGGTAGTTCAGTATGGAGAGAAGCTTCGCCCACTCCTCCCGCCCTTATTTTTTATTGGCTTGTGTGTTTGTCCTTTGTAAATGCTGTCTTCTGATTCATTATGAGGCTTTTTAGTCCCTCCTTAGTAGGGCCATGTCGTCATTTGTATCCTCCCATGGCTACTGGCCCCTTTACTTGGATGATACACGTTTCGTGTACTTTTTGTTTATTGAGTCGGGACAATGGCGTAGGTCTCGCAGAGCGAGGTGTCCCGGCTTCGCACTCTCTTTCTCTCCTGTGAGCGCCAAACGTTGGACACCCGTGCTCGACCAGGCCGCTGGCCAACCGAATGCAGCACCCCCTGTCTTCGGGGTACAGTGATTTCCCTTAAAGTGCTTCTAATCGCGCTTTATGTGCCGCAGTCACAGTTTCTAGCACCCTATCAGCCCCCTACCTTGTCCTCCCATCTGTCTCTAACCCACTGCCGACTCCCACCAACACCCCCTCCCTGACTCAACACACTGCTTGGGGCTAAATTTAGCGCTGCCCCGTGACACCTGTGACGTAGTTCAGAGAGGTGGGGCCGTGGAAGGGGCGTGCTATGGAGAGCTCACATAAAATAATAAATGTTAAAGTGTGTCTTTTCTCTTTGGAGCTCCTTGACACCGACAACTAAGCGCTAAGGTCTACTTGTCTATGATGTCAGTTGGTGCATTGAGCTTTCTTGAAGACGAAGTAGGAAGTTTCACCTTGCACGGTACTTTGTGACACCATTGTGCATTGTTAACGTCGTCTCCTTATTGGCCAGTCCGTGATGACATGACCCTCAGGAATTATGGAGCAATATTAGATGAAATTATGCTGCTGGGCTGACTAAATTATGTGGCAAAGTAAATTATGGGGCAATGAGAAACAAGGTATGTGACTTATTACTCAGTTATGCAACTCAGTTATTACTCATTATAGTGTATATTCAGTGGGACGTGTGTTTCATGTAAGAAAGCTATAAACATTGAACTCGCCATACCCAAAATGTCATTCAAATGCTGTCAATGTCTTGCATAAAAGCACAAAAGTAATATCTTATTCTAATTAACCTGTCTGTCTCCCAGAGTTAAATAGTTTATTCACAACAGACAGCGTTGCAGTCAGCAGAATGAGCATGTACACGCCCCTTGTAATAATAAAAGGTGTGCCGCTTTAATTCGGTTGGAAAGAGGGAGGTGGATGAGTTCAGGCTGCTGGCCGTGACTTTCAAGCCACCAGCACCGCCAGCAGTACCAGCAGCCAGGGGACTCCAGCCCCCACAGTGCATAGCGCCAAGAGGCGCCTACGCGTCCGCACGTGCCAGGAGGCGCTTAAAGGACGTTGCGGCCTCCCGCAGCGCGGCAGCCGTTCTTCTTCTTGCAGCCACCAGCACCGCCAGCAGTACCGGCAGCCAGGTGACTCCAGCCCCCACAGTGCATAGCGCCAGGAGGCGCCTACGCGTCCTCACGCGCCAGGAGGTACTTAAAGGTCGTTGCGGGCTCCCGCAGCGCGTGAGCCCGTTCTTCTTCTTGCAGCCACCAGCACCGCCAGCAATACCGGCAGCCAGGGGACTACAGCCCCCACAGTGCATAGCGCCAGGAGGCGCCTACGCGTCCACACGCGCCAGGAGGCGCTCAAAGGTCGTTGCGGGCTCCCGCAGCGCGGGACGCGCGCGGGCACTTCCAGGCCATGCCCGGGCAAAGTCCGGGCCAAGGGCGGGCCCGTCTGTGCCCGTCAGAGCCCGGAAGAGGCTGGGCTGGGCCACATCTCTAAGGTTGGACGTCTGGATTCGGATCGTTGGAGCACAGGTTAGACTCTGATTCTCCTGTGTTTTTTTCATCTTAAAGAGTCCCAGTTGTATTGACTTAAACCTACGATCCTCTTCGTCTACTGGGGGTTGCTGTCAATCTTGCCTACTACAGACCTGTCTTTTTGCATTGTCCTGAAGTAAAGGTTTGGCCGAGGGAAGGAGGGTCTAATTAGCCCCCATAAGTCCTTTGTAAACGACGTATTAAAATCATGGGAAAGCGCATTGGCGCAGGCAAATCGCAACTGCAATCCCCCCAAAATGTAACGCCTCTGCAGCAAACATCTATTGACAGGATGCTCCAAAAGGCCATTGGAGCAGTGGCCACGGAAATTGAACGAACAGAAAGGCGCTTATCGCTGGGCACAGATCTTGTCCCACCTCTTCCCATCCAGAAGGATTCACCTGTTCCACCAGCCCAGGTTCTAGACTCGCCCTCTCAATACCCAATTCCAAGTCCTAAGGTATGCAAGTCACCTGGCCCTTGCCCTGGCCCTGAAGCAACCATGGGACAAACTCGTACTGCAGTACCACGAGCAAGTAAACGCAAGCCAACTGCAAACACCGGGGCCAGACGCAAGAAGCCCCTTACAGAACGCCTGACACCTGATGATCAGGGAGCTACGGCGACGGGACTCTCATTGCAAGAAGGCTTGGTACAGCCTCCCTGGGTACACACTTTGGTTAAGGACATGCAGGTCCAAACGAGGGCCATTGTAAGGGATGAACTTAACACCCTCTTGGAAAGGGTAGATAAGGTTGTGGCCCTGGTTGAAACTTGGGTGGGAAAATTTGAGGCTCCCGCAAGGGGGAATGAACCTTCTAAACACTTAGGGGCCGATTCCGATTCCGGCCGGAAATCTCTCCGACCGAGCCGGACCCGGAGAGAATTCCGACCGAATCGGACCCTAGCAGTCCGACCGGACGAGTACGATGCATTCGCATGCTATCGGACTCGAGTCGGTCGGAATCCCATTGAAGTCAATGGGAGCCGGTCGTACAACGCGTACGCGGGCTCCCATTGACTCAATGGGTGCGAGGCGAACAAGGGTGCCCCCTACAGCGGGTACGCGTCCAAGCGCATCGTGGCGTACATGCACAGGTAGGGGGGACCCATGGGTCCCCCCTGTGTGCGACTCGCGCGCCTACGCGTACAGGGGGGTCCGACGCGGACCCCCAAAGTCCGGCTCCGACAGCTTTTTCGAGCCGGACTGCGCGAGTCGGTCGGACTGCTCGCGGCGCGCATCGTACTTACCCGGCCGGAAACGTCTCCATAGCGCGGTGCGAGTCGTGTCCATGCGAGTCGGTCGGAGCGTGTTGAAGCCGCGTTCGAGTCGGTCGGCGATTTCGCAGGAGCTTGCATTGTACTCGCTCGGCCGGACCCGCGTACGATTCGGTCGGGAAACAGGGCTCCGAATCGGTTCCGGTTAAGCCGAATCCGATTCGGAGCCCTACCGGCCGAGATCGGAATCGGCCCCTTAGTCTCACACCAAGACCCACCTCCTAGTATGGTGGAGCATCCACTGCCAAGTATTGTGCCTCCATACCTTACTCAAAATCATATTAGTCAGAGGGAGGGATCAAACGGCCGAGACATGTAGCTAGGCCTAAGACTAATGATTTACAAGATAGACAGGGACATGCACAGATGACAGGCAGAGACAGTAGGTCCCACATAGCAAGGTCCCAGGTGCAGGATCATGACCAACAGGGAATAAGATCCAAAGGAGGAGTAAACCCCATCCAATGCTCAGGAAGTAATGAAGCTAGCATAGACTTGCCATTTATTAATCTCCCCCCGCCCGCAACCCTATACGTAATAATTTTAACAGGTGTTCCAGGGCTGAATAGTGGCAGTAGGGAATCACATTCGGCACTAAAAAATAAATGTATCTTTTGGCTGGCCAAATATCGCAACTTCTCACTTAAGAATTCAGATGACATACTCACGACCTGCAGGATGGGATGGGTAGGCTGGAGGCCGAAAAACACCACAGGGGACTGCGTTGTGATCAATTTCAGGTCACCAAATTTGGTCCAAACACTCCTAGATGAGAATCATAGAATGGGGGGTGGCATAGGGTCTTTCCCCCTGGGCTCTTTTTACCCTCCAAACATTTCATTGGTATGTACAAGCCAGGAAGGCCCTGAGAGGGGGGTGTGGGAACAGACTAAGCAACGCCACATTAGGGGTGCACACCACCCCAGCCCACTTTTTCACAATCTGCCACTCACCAACAGATTTGACTCACTGGAACTAGTGGATTGACCCGGGATTATGGGGTTCCCACAAGGGAACTCCGTCAGAACAGGGGAGACCCGGAGGGCCTCACCCTGTTGGGGATTGATGACATCAGGGCATGGGCCAGGGGAACAAAAGGGGGTTGAGAGTGGAGTAGAAAACAAAGGATGGAATATGGCCGTCAACACTCAAATTATACCAGACCATCCCCTGGAGTCCCCATGTTTACTTAGAGTACAACAGTGTGCGATTGCAAACAACACAGATAACACTGTTGGTACCCTAGCCACTTTTAATTGCCTTCACCCAGACAGGCCGAAGGCGATAAATACATCAGGCCGAATAGCAAAGCATGGTGATCGCCTCCTAAATCCAGAAGCTTGTAAGGGCCCACCTGGGATGAAATGTCTTTCTTGGAAAGTAGCAGGACTCGCCCCCAAGCTAGATAACCCAGAATGGGGATCATTTATTGGTCTTCACGAAATCTGCATGTTCCAAGAAACCTGGGCAAGGACGGACATTCACAGGGAGGGCTATGTCACGTTTAGTATACCAGCATCCAGCGAGGGCAGGGGAAGGCCATCAGGGGGATTATGCACTTGGGTTGGAGTACACTTGGGATGTATTGCCAAACAGATAGAGACCTCATCCCGGGATATTCTTTGTATTTTTCTATCCTTCCCTACGAAGTTCAGAATCGCCTTGATTAATATTTACTCCCGCCCAGTTCGCTATGGCTCAGAGTCACCAACCCTTGACCAATTAACCTCTTTCCTTTCATCAATTCCTGCAAACCTCTGGGTTATAATCGGTGGGGATTTTAATTGCCAGTATGAGCCACTGAATGGATAGACTATCGACAACCCAAGTGACGAAGATCTTCATTGGGCTATTCCAGAGTCACATATCCCCCCAGTACGTGCATGGTCCCCATTAGTCTTGCAGATGAATACTCTCACACTTAATCATTCCATGAGAGCTTGTAATGGACGCACTAAATCTGATACACCGGGTCATTACACCTTTAATAGACCTGGGCAAACATCTATCATAGATTATATCCTGGTTGACCTTAAATCATGGCAGAGGGTGATAGACTTTAATATTGTGCCCCGTATCGGTAGAGACCACAATGCTCTCATACTAGAGGTAATTTCACCATGTGATAAGAGTATATCTGCAGTATCATCACCAGTTGATCATAGGTTAATATTGAGTAACTGTAGGAGGAGAGTGCGCTGGGGCGATTTTTGCCAATCTGAAGCAAAGTTGGCCTTATTATATCAAGCATCCATTCCCTTTCTTGCAGTAGCGGAACAACTAACTGGGATTGATGGGGTCCCAAATTCCCTCTCCGAAACATCGATCAACCATCAAAATCTAGTAAACAGTCTGGCCAACATACTTAATCCAATTAAAAGAACGAAAGGGGTTGGAAGTCCAATTCATCCATGGTACAATGCAAGCTGCCGTATGGCTAAGTCAGATCTTATTGCCGCAATTTAAAAAAATGATAGGCCCCTAATCAGAGAGAAAAGGATACTTCACAATAAAGCCATTTTGCAAGCAAAAAACACATGGGAAAATGAGAAATGGGTCTCACTGAACAACGCCTTAAGTGCGCATGATATGCGAACATTCTGGAATATAGTCAACACGGGTTCACAGGAATTTAAAAGTGCAATAGAACCCAATAGCGATTGGAGGGCACATTTCCAATCTCTATATGTGAGGGAGGTGGATGCTGTCGATTTAGTGGGCTCCACTCTCATGCCACACGAGATAAATGCCCCACCTATCACCCTAAAAGAGACATCAGAGGCAGTAAATAGGATCTTACCCTCCAAGGCCCCAGGGCTTGACAAGATCCCTGGTGACCTTTTTTGTTCAGAACCCGCTATTTGGACTCCCTATCTGTGCACTTTATTTAATGCCATCATCTGTGGTATGACGATACCCACCACTTGGGCTGGGGCTGAAATTATACCTATTTCCAAAAAAGGATCGCCACTTTTACCCGCAAAATACCGTCCAATTAGTCTCATTGACGTAAGTCAAAAATTATTCGCCCGTGTCCTTCTTGGACGGTTACAGAGCTGGATGGACGAGCACAAGATACTCAGCCCCCTCCAAGCTGGGTTTAGAGCCAAGATTTCAACAATCGACCAAATCTTTAGGCTCCAAATGTTATATTGGAAGTGTGTACTTTTAGAGGGTGGCAGCCTCTACCTGATTTTTGTAGATCTTAAGTCAGCGTTTGACTTGGTCCCGAGGGGGAAACTGTGGGCACTTTTGTTAGACATGGGCGTTCCACCCTACTTATGCCATTTATTTGAACGTCTCCACCAAGGGAATTATGCCCAAATAAGGTATGGGAAAAATGGTGATCTAACTGCCCCATTGCCAGTAGAAAGAGGTGTACGCCAAGGTTGCGTCTTGGCCCCAACACTCTTCTGCCTTTTCATCAACGGCCTAATTGAGTCACTAACTACTTAGAGGTAGACATCGATGCCCCCAAACTTGCAAACCGTAAAATCCCAGCGATGATGTTCGCGGATGATACCTTCCTTCTGTCTAAATCACCCATGGGAATCCAGAAGGTCCTTAATAATTTTAGTTCGTTCTGCAGAAACCGGGGTCTGGAGATCAACCTACAAAAAACCAAATATATGGTCTTCAATGCAAGTTCCAGTACTCGCCCCAATCCCTGCCTAGACGGAAAATCATTGGAGAGGGTCTCTATCTTTGAATATCTTGGGATCACGCTTACAGAAAAACTGGATTGGGGAGTGAAAATCCAGAAGGCAAGTTTAAAGTTAGCACAATCTACGGGGGGCTTAATTAAGGTGTACAGGAGCTGTTCTCAAAAAATCCTAAGCCCGGCAGTTGAAATTTACAAAGTTCAAGCCAGGGGTGCAGCATTGTATGGTGCTGAAATCTGGGGCCATCGCCCCGTGGGCTCCTTGGTAAACTCTGAGAATGCCTTTTCTAGACAACTTCTTGGTCTTCCCCCCAGCTCCCCTCTTATACCACTCAGAATGGACCTGGGGATTTGACCAATTTCTGATGAAGCCGCCCTTAGACCTCTTTTATTCTGGCGTCGCTTATGGAGCACCCCTGAACTGTTAACTTATAGAGAAGAACTGAGTGAAGTGCTGAGGCTCCGGGGCGCGGGCAAACTCGCCTGGCTGGTACATATTAGGAATACCTGCGCTGCAATAGGGAGACGCAACCTTTGGACCAATGCAGAAGAATTCTGCCTTACTACCCCCAGGAATACCCTAGTGGAGAGCTATAGGGAATATAAACGAACTCAGGTCACAATGAATTCCACAGTCGGTCGCCTAACACTTGAGTTTCTACTAATCAAAGACCAATACAGTTTAGAACTAGTCTTGGATGATATCCAGCCATTTTTGGCCAAAAAATTATATCTCCAATTCAGACACGGGGTGCTACCATTGCGCACACTTACTAGCAAATGGGCGGTCAGCCCTTTTCAAGGTTGCCCAGCTTGTAGAAATATAGAGGAGACAGATATCCATGTACTCTTTATCTGCCAAGGCTATAAGAAGGCAAGGTCGCGCTGGCTCCGTCAGATATGTAGAAATCTGGGAGTTAAACATTGTAGAGAGGCATACAGGATATTGAAATATGATACACGTCCACCCATTGTGTTTTCTGTCGCACGTTTTTTATTCTCAATGTGGTGTCTGCGTAATGCCATTTTAAAGTCTTTACCTTGATATGGGCCAATACACTGTACTATATCTCCCACGACGAACCTAGTTTCTCGTTTCTCATTGGTACCTTTGTAAATTGTAAGCAAGTATTTTAGAACTTTAAAAAAAAAAAAAAAATTTATTACAATGCCCAAAATGGATAGTGAGTATCTCCTCTCTCCTCAATTGTTTATTAATGTTAGATCAGATTAGGGACATATTTTGCCTACAAAAGGGCCTTTCACAAATTTAATATTCTACACAAAGTAGTATTTGTTAAGATTGCTCATAGGTTGTACAAGCACTTAATCTATTTGTAGAATGTATATATGATGTATATGTAGTTTGCTACTGCCCTATTTAAATCGAGGGTCTGCAGCCTGAGGCAGAAGGAAAATGGAATTTTAATTTGCCAGTGTGGTTACATGTTGCACAAGCACTTTATCACTCACTCACCTAATCAACATTGTGGGGCCGGGGGGTGAGCTAGAAGGCCAAATGAATCGATAATGGATTTTGTTCATAGTACATGTTTTTATTTCTTTGACTGGTATTCTTCGAGGGCCTTGGCTGTGATAATGCAATGTACCACATGTCTTTTTTTGTTTCTTTTTAACTTTGTTTTTAATTAAATGTATGTAGTTTTTATATTTGTGCTTTTATGACTATTTATAGTCGAAATAAAGCTTTTTGAGATGAATATCTTATTCTAATTAACCTGTCTGTCTCCCAGAGTTAAATAGTTTATACACAACAGACAGCGTTGCAGTCAGCAGAATGAGCATGTACACGCTCCTTGTAATAATAAAAGGTGTGCCGCTTTAATTCTGTGCATACCTCTTATTCGGTCTCAGATTTACTCTTTTTTCAGGCTCATTGCCACTGGAAGTGCGTCTTTTCTTTACAGAATACCTCGTATTGTAGATTAAACATTTATTCCTACGTCACTGGCATGAAATGTGTTGTAACTTTACTTAACACTTGCCCTGCCGTCCCTCATGGGGTCTCCGCTCCGCATCTGAGAGCAACCTTGCTATGACGTCATTTCACCCTGTACCCCTGTGGAGAGGATGTGGTCTCACGGCTAGAGCTGCCGACTGTGGAGCTGAGAAATCAAGGTTCGAGCCTCGGGGTCGACTCTGTAGCGGTCTAGTCTCCCACCGCTCACCAGCCCTAGGCCCGACCCGGAACCTACACCATACAATGTATCACCTTCTGGCCAGGCGTGGCCAGAAGGCTTAAATAAACGGGCCGGGGTCGCTCGGGACTTCCGGCCCAGCTGAGTGCCCATGAAGCATGTTGTCCGTGTGTGTCATTCCTAGTCCACACCAGGGCCCTTAGCATACCCAAGAAGGGCCACGTTACACTGGCGACGAGGGTGGGTCTGCTGCCTGCAGCCGCCACGCTCCCGCACCTGCCAGCCAGCCGGAGCAACAGAGGAGCCCAGCAGCGAGACGCGCGCGTCGACGCCCACTTGCCTGGTCGAGCGCCCGGCAGACTCCGCTCTGGGACGGCGAACCAGCGACGTCACAGGCCGGTGACGCCAGGTACAGCGCCCCGCTCTGCTGCCCCGCTGCCTGTGTCCATTGCGGCGACGCGCGTGTGCTCCCGTTGAGGCCTCCGGTCGAGCCCGCGCTGCCGGCGGTGAGGCGCGCATGCGCAGACAGCGTCTCGCGCCAGACGGCTCCCCGTGGTGCAGTACCTCTCCCAGCCACCGGGGACCACGAGGGGTGAAAGGATCCTGCTCCCAGAGTCAGGCAGCACAAGGAGAACGGGACCACGGCGGTGCAGTACCTCTCCCAGCCACCAGGGACCACGAAGGGGAAGGAAGATAGCTACAATAACCACAAAAGCCCCACGTTGTGTGGAGAAGGGAACGAGAGGCACGGGGTCTTAGGAGCTAGCAGCCTCCAACACTAACAGTCTAACCACAAAAAGCTGCTCCTAACTGAATTGCCACTACGAGGTTTGGGATGTATTTGTAAGTGAAGGCATCTCACAAAAAGTAACGGACTGGTCTCACACACCACCTGGTGTCATGCTTCATCATTGACCAGTCCTCGCCCTCTAAAACCTTGGTTTGATAGAGGGCGGGCATACACCTGACGACAGGGATGCACTTCTAAACTAAGTGGGGGCCCATAAACAAAAAGTGTGGTTAAAAAACATTATAGTTATCTTAATCGTGTTTTTAATGTTAAAGGTAACTATATGATATTAAAATCAAGTGACGGTATGTGGGGGAATTAATGTCCCCTATCCGTTATGTGAGAGGTCAACATGTTTCTGCCTTAATGGCCCGCTTGGGTCCAGGGCATTCGTCAGGACCTAAAAAGAACATAGAGGGCTCCGTTCTTACCAGCTAGTGGTAAGAGTAAACCACTGTGTGGGCGTGAGCACTGCCACACTCCACAACTTGATGGCCTCTAATTTCAAGCCCTAGATACCAAAGCTACTTGCCCCATGGGAGGAGGGGAGGGGAAACCCCTGTAGTCAAACCTGCATCAAGGGAAATTTCCCATGTGGATCCTAGGCGACTGCTCCCGGTCCTCCCTGATGATCAGGTCCTGACGAATGCCCTGGACCCAAGCGGGCCATTAAGGCAGAAACATGTTGACCTCTTCACTTACAAATACATCCCAAACCTCGTAGTGGCAATTCAGTTAGGAGCAGCTTTTTGTGGTTAGAAGGAAGATAGCTCACAGCTCTGTCAGGCAGAAAAAAAAAAGGAGAACGAGACCACAGCCACCTGTGCCTCCTGGCACATCTACCTGCCCTGACACCCAGCGCGCTGAGGGGCAACACTAAGACACGGCCAGCAAGTCTAGTATTACCCCGGAGCAGATACCTTCAGCGCAGCAGCGCCAGCCACACACTCGCGACCAGGGTGTCACCGGATTTCGCCCAGCCATGTCTGACCCAGCCACAGCAGCAGCCCAGCAGCCTGCACCCCTGGCCGCGTCTCCGGCACACCTACACTCCCAGGTCAACGCGCTTCCCCCGTTCAGCGAACTCATCGATCCTGCCACTGTGTCACCGAGGTGGAACGTGTGGATCGGCCGCCTAAACAACTACTTCATAGCCACGAGGGAAACGGACGGCGCGGTGAAGAGGTCGTTGCTACTACACTTCGCGGGGGATGAAATATACAAGCAGTTCGCGCACTTGCCCAACACGGGTGCACCCACAGACTACGAGTCGGCGGTTAGGGCGTTGAATGCCCACTTCGACCCTCAACTTAACCCCGACTACGAACGCTTCAAATTGCGACAGGCCCGTCAGAGGGAAGGGGAATCCATGGACGCCTTCCACGCACGCCTCCGGGAGCTCGCCAGCACGTGCACGGAGGATGACCAGACCAAGCAAGTGAGGGCACAAGTCATCCAAGGGTGCCGTAACAAGACCTTGCGGACCCTCATCCTCCGACACCTTAGAGGACATCCTCATCCTGGCACAATCCCATGACCTGTCGGAAGCCAGAGCCACAGTCATGGAAGCCCCGCTCACCCACCCAGCCGAACAAGCAGTGTCGGTCAAGACAGAGCGAGTCGACGCGGCCCGCACGCCGGCGCGCGGGAGTCGAGGACGTTGGCCCAACAGAAGCTCGCGCCGACCACAGTGTGGGTATTGTGGCAAGGAGGAACACCCCCCGGAGGAATGCCGAGCTAAAGGCAAGACATGCTCCAAGTGCGGCATTGCCAATCACTTCTCGAGCGTATGCCGCCGCGGAGGACGACACAAGGGACCTCCCGGGCGAAGACCACCCGCCAGAGCGGTGAAACAGCTCGCGCTAGATGAAGCCGAAGCGTCAAGACTGCAGAAAACACCAACACAACGGAGGCAGTACCTTGAAGATTCATCCACAGACGAAGAGGGAGAATGTTATCTGATATCATTCGCAAGTGACCTCAAGCGGAGGAGGCGTCCGCAGCCAACATGCGCCATCGAGATTGCCGGATCCCCCGTCACGGCGCTCATTGACACCGGGGCATCGGTGAACGTCATGGGGTGTCAACAATACAAGCGGTTAAGCCCAAGGCCAGTGCTCACGCCATCCAGAGTGAGGATCCTCACGTATGGGAGCCAGAAGCCACTCCCCTTAAAAGGGAAAATGACCGTCCAAGTGAAGACAGAGGGCCACGAGGTCACGACCACATTCCATGTCGTCGACAGGGAAGCGGACATCCTAGTAGGAAGTCACACCGCAGAAGACTTGGGCCTGGTAACATTTGCAAACGCCGTACGAACTCTACAAACGGAAGACGTTCTAGAGCTATTCCCACAGTTGTTCAAAGGATTGGGGAATATGAAGCGGCCACCAGTAAAGCTGCACATAGACTCGTCAGTAAGACCCGTTGCTTTGAGGCACAGGAGCATTCCGTTTCACCTACGCCCACTGGTGGAGCAAGAGCTACAAAAGCTTGAACAACAAGGGGTGATAGAAAAAGTAACTGGACCGACCCATGGGTATCGCCGATGGTCATAGCAGAGAAACCAAAGCAGCCAGGGCAAATCAGGCTCTGCATAGACATGCGAATGCCCAACCAAGCTATACGAAGAGAAAGGCACCTGACGCCAACGGTCGACGACATCCTGGCCAACCTCAATGGGTCCCGGTGGTTCTCCAAGTTAGACCTCAACGCGGGGTACCACCAGTTGAGGCTAGCGGAAGAAAGCAGATACATCACCACCTTCTCGACACATCTGGGACTCAGACGATATAAAAGGCTGAACTTTGGGATATCGTCGGCCGCAGAGATATTCCAGAATGCGGTAAAGGAAGTCCTGTCCGGTTTACAAGGGGTGCTTAACGTCAGCGATGACATCCTAATACACTCAACAATGCTCGAAGACCATCACCGCCAACTACGAGCCACCCTCCAGCACCTCGCGGACCATGGGGTGACTCTCCACAAGGAGAAATGCAAATTCTACAAGCGATCTATCGAATTCTTCGGATACGTCTTTAGCAAGGAGGGAGTGCAAGTAGACCCTCGGAAGTCTCAAGCCATCCAGCTCGCTCCTGCACCAACGACGGCTTCAGAAGTCCGAGGTTTTTTGGGCATGGCAACGTACTGTGGGCGGTTTATACTCAACCTGGCCACTATCGCAGAGCCTCTACGGAACCTGACGAAGAAAGACACTGGATGGAAGTGGGGCCGGGATGAAGAAGAGGCATTCCGGAAGGTGAAGTCGACACTACTGGAGAAAACAACCATGGCCTACTTCGACACGTCGCGACCGACAGAGCTGATAGTAGGTGCCAGCCCCGTGGGGTTAGGAGCCGTGTTGACGCAGGAAACAGAACCAGGGACGTGGGTCCCGCTGGCCTTCGCGAGCAAGGCGCTGACCGCAACGGAGTCCCGATACTCGCAAATTGAACGAGAAGCGCTGGCTATCAAATGGGCATGCAACCACTTCCACCTATACCTCAGCGGACACCCGTTCCGCGTAGTAACTGACCATCAACCGCTACTTCAGCTGTTCAAGGGCACCGCTCCTCACCCGCCGCCCAGAATCGAGAGATGGGCGATCCAGCTCCAGCATTATCAACTAGACCTGGTGTATCGGCCAGGCGCGAACAACCCGGCAGACTTCCTGTCGCGCCATCCAGCCAACCCCCCGGAAGAGGACTTAAGCCAAGAAGGACAAACCGAAGAGTTTGTCGACATGGTGACCCAATGGGCATGCCCGAAGGCCCTCACCCTAGAAGAAGTCGAAGGCCACACACGCGCCGACATGGTCCTCAAGAAAGTGCTGGGTGCCTTGCAGAAAGGAACATGGGAAAGGTTTCTCCACGACATTAACGGGTGGAACGAAGCAGACCGGGCCCGCCTAGGGAAATTCTGGAGAGTCCGTGAAGAGCTCAGTGCTGCAGCGAGTGGTGTCGTGCTGAGAGGGTCACGCATTGTCATCCCCCTGAGCCTCCAGGATCGAGCAACAGCTCTGGCACACAAGGGACACCAGGGCATAGGAAGAATGGAGTCCAGGATGAGGGAAAAGGTGTGGTTCCCTTGGATGGAAGAAGCGGTGGACGCCATGGTGCGCGGCTGCCGAGCTTGCCAGCTCACTGGAAACCCAGAGACTCCGGCCCCGGTAATAACAGAAGATCCAGCCCCATCACCCTGGTCATGGGTGAGTCTCGACTTCGGGAGTTTCCCGGACGGGAGGGTTACGGCCGTTATGATCGACAGCTACACCAAATATCCCCTAGTGGAAGTCCTACCATCCACCGCATTTAACAACCTCCTGCCAATGATGGAGAAGACGTTCGCTCTATTCGGCCTACCGCACGTCGTCAAGACGGACAACGGGCCCCCGTTCCAGGGGAATGAATTCAAGGACTTGATCTACAGACTAGGAGTAAGACACCACCGCATCACGCCGCAGTGGCCCCAGGCCAACGGCGAAGCAGAACGTTTTATGCGGACACTAAACAAGGTACTACGCATAGCGGTTGCCGAACAATCCGATCCGGAGGGGGCCCTCCATACGTTTCTGAGGGAATACAGGAGCACCCCCCACTGCACAACCCAGAGGTCTCCATGGTCATTAATGTTAGCCGGCCACCGACGCGATACCATCCCGGTAGCAGAAAACTGGGCGCCGGAGCCGATTGATCCAGCAGACACCCAGGCCCGGAGGTCGGCAACCAATGAGAAGGCCAGTCGGCGGCGAAGAGCACGGCCCCGAACAGTAGCGCCAGGGTGCACGGTCCTGGTGAGGAACCGTCGCAGCGGAGGGAAGTTCCGCACGCCTTATGAACCAGGACTCTGGACAGTCAAGGGAACGGCCATCACCGCAGTGAAGGACAGAGAAGTCATCACCAGAAATGTCTCGTGGTTCAAGAGGGTCCCAGCGCCAGAAAGCGGTGAGGTGTCCGGCAACAGAGAAACGGAGTGGGACGACGTCGGCCCAGGGCCTGCTGGAGACACAACCCCAAGTCAAACAGGATCAGTTCCATCCGGGGGTACGTTGGCAGAGGACCAGCCCCGTGAACAGGAGGCGGTCAGCCCGAGGGAAAACCGAACCGCCCGCCAACGGCAATACGACTTGAGGCCCAATCCGAGGCCAAACCACCGACTTGCAGACTTTGTGTGTTAAGCTGTTTGTGTTCATTTGTTTAGTTTATTTTGAACTGATTTGGGATGGGATGTAGCGGTCTAGTCTCCCACCGCTCACCAGCCCTAGGCCCGACCCGGAACCTACACCATACAATGTATCACCTTCTGGCCAGGCGTGGCCAGAAGGCTTAAATAAACGGCCCGGGGTCGCTCGGGACTTCCGGCCCAGCTGAGTGCCCATGAAGCATGTTGTCCGTGTGTGTCATTCCTAGTCCACACCAGGGCCCTTAGCATACCCAAGAAGGGCCACATTACAGACTCCACATCCTGTGATTCTGGGCAAATCACTTAATCTCCCTGTGTCTACCCAAAAAATGAATGTGTCCTTGTGTAACGTAACTGGTGCTCGTGTAAAGTGCTCCAATACCTTCGGGTCGAGTTCGCGCTATATAAATCTGCAAAAAAATAAAATGTATACGAGGTCAGGGCTTGTTAGCTGTGGGGCGCAGGGTTATCTGATATTTGAGTCTGCCTCATGGTGATGACATCACTGAGGTTTTTGTTTTTGAGAGGCGCCGAGAAGCTATTGGTGACGGAGAAGGCGCTGACTGAGGATGTTAGGGTACTCTTATCAAGTTATGAATGAGTAGGTGTGCCCCCCCCCTTCATCACAGAGCTGGAGGCCCCCACCCTCTCCTGTGCTTCTAACTGGTCCAGCACGGGGTGGGGGTTCGAGTGGGCACCGACCCTCCCCCTCTCCCTGGGAGGTGTAGGGCCGCCCCCTCATTATGCACCCACAGGTATATTAAGGAAAAATCACAGTCAGGGCAGAGCAGAGGCAGCGCGATCCAGTCTCCCAGCCCCGGAGACATCACACGAGAGACTACCGACCCACGAGAAACTCCCCAACTGAATGTGTCGCTTTTTGTCCCCCCACCCCCGGACAAACCGTGCAATGTGTGGTGGCCATAGCCACACCATTGGTCCTCGCTCGGCCCGAAACCATAACCCGTGGCCTCCCAGTTGGGGACCGGCCAAGCAGGGGGTCAATGCGCCCATCATGGGGCTCGAACCCAAGACCTTCCCATTGAATGTCTCACCAACTAACCAGGCTGACCATCTACACAGTGGGCATGCCTGAGAGCCCCAAGCCTCCGCCCGAGCAACCACCGAGATCGGCGCCACGGAACGAATAAGAGGGTGGGGGGGTAATGGCCCGCACTAACCACATCAATGGCTGTTCCACACGAAAGGTGCTGAGGTAGTTACCCCCCTACCCTTCCACCCCTCTGTGCAAGGAGTTTGCACATTTCAGTGCTAGCTCCTGCCTCTGACTGCAGAGCGCCTGCACACCCGATGAAGCTGCAGAAAATGGTAACTGGTGAGAGGGCGAGGCTGGTTTAGTGCCTGCTGCAGAGAGCTGTGTGCAACCTACAGATCAGGAGCTAGTCGAGGGGGCTGAACACCTCAGTAAAATGTATTTATAATGCACCCCACACCCCCGGTAACTTTGCTTCTGTTGTCCACGTGGGCATGTGTCAGGAACCTGCCGCTGCTATCAATTGTAATGAAAGTGCAGGCTGCCCGGGGTCCACGAAGGGGACCCTCCTAAGAGGGCTGCCGCCTTAGTGCCACATGAGGGCACACGAGGCAGCCGCCCAGTGTTGGGGACACCCTAGGGGTCCGCGCGCCCGCGTCACATCTGGGCAGGAGTGGGCGGGGGGCGAGGTACATATACCTCTCCCGCCCACTTGGCGTCCTCTTTGCCCACAACCCTGACGCCATTTGGGCGTGAGACGCGGGACCTCCAGGAGCTGACTGCGGTGAGTTGGTGTACCCCCCCTTTTCCCCTCAGGCATGGCTGCAAACCCCGGCCATTGCCATGGCTGCGGTCCGCCGGGGTTGGGGGTAGGACAGCTCCTGGGGGCACATAGGGCAGTGGCCCCCTCCCCTGGTCGCATACTACAGACCGGGGGAGGGGGCTAAGGTGTGACGGAGGCCCCGTGCGCTGGGCCAGCCCGGCCCGAGCCATGCCCGGCCACGTGTATGGCACAGGGTGTTTTGGGGGAGGGGGGATACCGGCAAGCTTGGCGGGGCTCCCCTCCCTCCTTCCAATTTCACCTGGGGCCCCTGGCTTGGCCTAGCGAGTCTTCTCCTCTGGCTGCGGGAGGCCCGGGGTTTCGAGGGTGGATGCCCGGCTTAGCTTTGGCGTGGCCCGACGGGGGGGGAGCGGCGAGCGTCGCGAGGCTCCCCCCCCCGCTGCTTTCTAGCAGGGAGCCGTTGAGTTGGCCTTCGCCTTAAGGGGCTTGTGGTGCCCGGGGTAGTGTCCTGCTCAGCCTGACGAGGGGTCCGTGGTTGCGTGGGGGGGGAGCGGCGCGTAGCAACCCCTCCGCTGCCTCTTAGCATAAGCCGTTGCGAGGGCCTTTGCCCGCTGGGGCCTGCTGTCGCGGGGGTCGGGTGTGACTGGGGGGCTACGGGTCAGGTCTAACGGTTTCCCCGGTCTGACCGGGCTTCCGTTGGGGTGGGGGGCACCGGGGGTTGGCCCTCCACCTTGGGGCTCGTGATTCATCCCACTTTCGGCCTGGCCATCCCCTCTAGGCGAGGGGTGGCTTTCCACGGCTAGCGCTGCTCGTTTCTGGTGCCCCTGGCCAAACTGGAAGTGCCGGGCCTCCTGGTGAGAGGGTAGGGACAGGAGGCTGAGTTCTTCGGTGCGCAGCAGTCGAGCTCTCGAGCGAGCACCGCCGCAGGAGCTCGACCAGGCACTGCGTTCTAGGAGTTGTGGGGGAGGGGGCATCGCTCCCGTTATGGTTTCCCCCGCGGGGCATGTATCTCGGCCGGGGGGGGCCACAATAGGCAAATCTGGCTCAGAGGCTGGCCCACCCGCCCGGAGGCCGCGCTGCCTGGGGTGACCTGCGAGCCTGCCGTCGAGTCCCGAGTTAGGTAGCACTGGGAGCAGGCAGGCTCGGCAGCGTGAGTTGGCGCCTGCGCGGGTGGCCGCGGCCACACAATTAGCAACTGCAGGGCAGAGCCGGAACGCCCCAGTGAACCGGGGACGAGGACAGGGTCAGGCAGGCATCCTCGTGTAAACAGTATTCAGTACATGCCATGCTGGTAAAGTACTTTTCACCCTGAAGTGTAGCCAACCAATGTGTTTCTCGCCGTGTTTTTGCAGCAATTTCCTCAGGGTAAATACTGCATTTAGCGGCGGGTGCTAGAAGTCTAGAGGCTTTTATCGGGTAGTTTGTGTGTCAGCTGTCCCCCGGCATACAGTCTGCGTGTTTCATTCATATTGAGTGTTGTTTGCTTTCGATCCCTGGGGTAAACGCTACGCTCTCCTTCGCTGGCTGCTATAGATACAGGTGCTCGGAACTGCCCGGGATACGCTTCGGTGCTGTCCCGCTATTCAGGCGGCTGCTGCCCAGGAGCCGCGTGGCTTGCAGGGGCCTCGATCCCCTCTTCATTCAAGGCTGGCAGAATCCATTGGATACGGCCTGACAGTGGGCGCGCGTCGCGTGTGTACACGTACCGCATGCTGGCGCTGCCGGTACCTGCGGTGCCTGCTCGGGGATTGTGTTCATGTCGCTATGGGGCTGTGGAACAGCGCTGCGGGCGACACCTCCTTCTTCCGCCAGGCAGCAGGCGCTGATCAGATGCTGTAACCGAGCAGACTGCTGTGCAGGACCGAAACTGTATATGATGGCACCAGTCGATTTTCTAGGCCTGCGTTGGTTGGAGAGATAAAGCGCACCCGCCGCTCATCAGCATCCACCTCCCCTCCTCCCCTGACCAGAATAAGCAACCTACATAGAAATATGCACATCCCGAACAGATCACAGATTCAGTTCCGCGGGAAGTGCTAAAAAGGCAAAAAAGTTTATCCGCCCCCCCGTGATCTACCTGCTAGCGTCCCTGGTTGCGGTTTGTGTTTACGGCGGTGGATTAAGCCACTTGTTTTGGGACTTGCCCACCTCCCAGCCGGGGGCGGGGGGCTTGCCCCCTTGGCATGTCATGACGTTGTTGCTTGTCTGGTAGGTTGGCTGGACATTGCTAGGGTGCCGGGCAGAGGCATGCGGGGTGCACATGTGTGAGCCGGCCCCCATTGGGCTGCTGGCTGTGTTGTGTGTGTTACCGGGTCCACACCACAGCTGAGGCTCGGCATCCCCGTGCATAGGCACTCACTGAATTTGAACAAAAGCGCACATTTCTTAACGTCCATAATGCAGTGTCGATTGAGGCCTAGTGGTTATTATACAACTTCAAGACATGATGATAATAACATTTAGAGTCATTTATGGGTAACACCTTTATGCAACAACTCAGCAACTAGTCAAATACCACCAAGAGATTCCTGCGCCACTGGCAATCCACCAGCTTTGCATGTGTACACATGAAGGGCCTTAACTTTGTGTTGTCAGTTAATTTTAATTGAGAGGCGGTCGTACCTTGCACTGTATGTGTCAAAACAGTCGTGAGGTAGTTTCTCATAGCCATGTCTCTGGAACTATGCAATGCCGCGGCTTATTTCGTATAACCATGGACCTGCCACATAATCCTTCATCCCCAGCATGCTTTGCTGATTAAAATTAATAAAGCCACAGATGTTTTTAGCTCAAACAGAGCAACAGTTACTAAAACGCAACAACATGGGTTCACACGCAGTGGAAGGCCCTTTACAAAGGTTCACTGGTGATCTTTTGTTCCGGTATCCAGTATTTATTTAGGGTAAACAGGTACTAAGGTGGGGATATCTTTGGCAGTATTTCCGTGCCTGTAGGTACGAAGTGACGAAGTAATGTGTCCCAAGTTGTGCAACATTATAAGAGTGGGTATATATATATTTTAATCTTGGATTAGCAGGAGTACAAATTATGTCAAAGGTTCAGCCCAGGAACACAGTTTCATCCAAAATGCAATGGTCATCTCCTTGCAGAAAGGTGTAACACGAAAATTGATCTAAATTAGGACGAGGCTTCCTGTTAAGGAAAGTGGTTGATTACTTTCTATGAAGGGTTTACTTTTATTCTAGTACAGCTGGATGACCTGGGGAACACTCTCCCCGTTCAGGTACACTTACTCCGCGCCAGCTAGCGGTCAGGGGAGCAAGCCAGCCTATCAATGAGTCGGTGCGTTGCCTGCATGATGCAGTGCAAGACTGCCTAGTGTGCACTGTGCTGTAAGAGGTGATTGAGCGGAGACAGCCGGTGCGATGGCTGCATGGTGCAATGCGAGACTGCCTAGTGTGCACTGTGCTGTAAGAGGTGATTGAGCGGAGACAGCCGGTGCGATGGCTGCATGGTGCAAGGCGAGACCGCCTTTGTACACTGAGCTGTAAGAGGTGATTGAGCGGAGACAGCCGGTGCGATGGCTGCATGGTGCAAGGCGAGACCGCCTTTGTACACTGAGCTGTAAGAGGGGATTGAGCGGAGGCAGCCTGGGCGACGGCTGCATGGGGCAGTATGAGACTGCCTAGTGTGCAATGTGATGTAGGAGGTACTGAGCGGAGACAGCCTGTAAGGGGGAGTTTCTGTTGCACACTTAAAGGTGCATTGCTGAATGAACATGAACGCGACTAGTTCATAGGGGGGAATTCACGTTTGTTAGCAAGGTGTTCCTATGGGTGCAAACGGGCCTGGTTGCGGTAATGTGATAGGTCAGGGGAGGGCGTATTCCGAATGGTGTCGGCAGTGGCCCGCATGCGCGCACTGGAGAAATACGACGATAAAGTTGTAATGGGGGGAGTTTGGTGACTGATGTAACTTCTAACAAACGCAGTATAGATCTTGCACAGTCTCATGATTTCAGAACTGAAGCAATTTTCAATATTCTTTCAAGGAAGCCATTTCGGTTGCTTATTTGCCTATGCAACTATCAACCATTGACAAAAGGCAATATTGGGGCTGGCGATAGGTCCAAGGTTACAGGTTGTTTAAATAGAGGGATACAGTCGGCCAGACAGCGCAGAGGGACCTGCCGGGGGCGGGCGGCCCTATGGTCTAGGGGCTGTCAACGGGGAATGTCGACTGGTTCGGCGGCCGCATCGGGCCGCGGGGTTTAAGCGCTGTGGGGTGCGCCGCCTGGGTGTGCAGCCAGGTTGAGGTCAGCACCCCCCAATTCCACCTTTGGGGCCCCGGCATCTCTTCTTCCTTCCCCCCTCCCCCTTGGGGTGTATCCTTCGCGGGTTCGGCAGTCATGTCGGTCTGCAGGGGGGGACCACGCATTGGAAGTGCCTCCCGGGAGCCCCGTGTGGCCGGCAGGAAGGGAGAGGGACTGTGGGACGGCCTGCCTACCTCCCGGTGGGGCCTAGACTCATTGCATGGCCAACTCCATCTCCCTCATTATCCACTGAGTGCGTTTGATTGACGGCCGGTCGGGCCGAGCGGGGGGCCCCCGCTGGGGGCAAGCCACGCATAACGACGACGTGCTGATCGAACCCTGCCAGTGTGCCTATCCCACATTTGCTTGCAGCGAGGCTCGGGCGGGCTGGACGCCTGGTTCCCTTCCATCCTCGTGCGGTGGCCCAGTGTTGGCGGTCTATCGGGCCGAAGGGACGGGTGACTGTAATCCTGGTGGCACCCTCGGTCTGATCTGCCGCTCAGGGTCCGGCTGGGCGTGGTTGGGCGAGGGACCCCGGCTTCCTCTCGGATAGTGGTGCACCCTTCTTGGACGATGAGGACGAGACTACTAGGGCTGGGATTTATTACATTGTTCGTCTCTGCCTGACTGGGATATATACTGGCCCACCTGTTTCGCGATATCTTGATCTCCAGTGTCCTCTCTGCCGGGGTCGGCGGCGGTGAGTGTCAAGCCCGGCAGCGGCTCGACTAAGCAGAGCACAATTGATACATTTACGGGTCAGGGGACCCCAGCGGCGGCGCCCGGGGGGGGGTCTCAGAACGCTGTGCCAGATAATGCAGCCCTCATGGCCGCTATCACCCAATCCAGAGATGCTCTAGAGGCCAAGATCAGGCGGTCGGCTCCGATGTAATGCTCCTACGTCAAGACCTGAGGAACGCGGTCGCCCGCATCACGGAGACGGAGACGAGGATTTCGTGGGTGGAGGACGTGGTCGCCACGTTGCAGCAAAGGGTATCGTCCCTTGAGACCACACAACGGGGCCTGGCTTCGAGGGTGGAGGATGCTGAGGGGAGAGCGTGGCGCAACAACCTGCGCTTCGTGGGCTTCCCGGAGGGCTGCGAGGATGGAAACATGGAGCGGTTCTTTACAGACTGGCTTGAGGGCTGGCTCCCCCCTGAGGAGCTATCGAAATGCTTTGTGGTAGAGCGTGCGCATAGGGCCCTGATGCAGAAGCCCCCACCGGGAGCCCACCCGCGGCCTGTTATCGCCAAGCTTCTTAATTACCATGACAGGGACGTTATCCTGAAACAGGCCCGGGCCAAGGAGCCGTTGTTGTTCGACAATTCGCGCATTCTGATCTTCCCGGACTATACGAAACAGGTGCAGCAACGGCGGCAGTCTTTCCTGGCCACCAAGGCCCGCCTCCGCGAGCTCAAGCTCCCCTACGCTTTGCTTTATCCAGCCAGGCTGCGTGTGGTATATCGGTCCCGCACCTATTTCTTTGATTCACCGGAGGAGGTGTTCCTATGGACGGACGAGACGGTGCAGCTGCGTCCTCACTCGCCACCAGGGAGGGAGTCCGACTCCTCCTCGAGCGGGACTGCCCGGAATCAACTCAAGCCGAGGGGAAGGGGTGGCAGGCGCTCCAAGTCCAGGCGTCGTTCCCAGTCTGGGGGTGCCTTGGCACGTGAGGGGTCCATATCCCGACAGCATGTTTCGGCGGACTAAGTACAGGATGACCATGTAATGTTTTAGTTCTGAACTACTTGCATCGACCGGAGAAGCACATATGAAGGCCACTTTCTCCGTGGGGCTCTGCAGAAGGAGAGAGGGCCAGCGGACGATGGGCTGTGAACTGGGGATCCATTGGCGGGTGAGGGATGGGACCTCCTATTGGGGTCAGCCTGCTCTGCCTATCGCGACAGGTACTTCTCTGTTCTTGAGGTACAGGGTGGGGGGGAATTGTTGGGTTGGGTTTGGGGGGGTTCTGTTGGGTTGCTGCGCTGTCTACTAGTGTTCTGGAGTCTGTTAAAACGTATGGAGGATTATTGATAATGCCATTGACCTATATGGGACCTGCACAGGATAGGAATGTCTGACAGCACACGGGAGGTCTCTGGGCTCCTCCGGGTCCTCAGCTGGAATGTTAGGGGGGCTCTCGACAAGATCAAGCGAGGGGCTATTCTGCAGTCGGCCAAGCGCGCCCACGCAGAAGTGTTGATGTTGCAGGAGACACACCTCATGGGGACTAAGGCATTGTGCTTCCAGCGCTTTGGATTTGCTCAGGTCTTTCACTCTGGGTTTGTGAGGGGATCCCGGGGGGTCGCTATTTTAATACATCGCAGAGTTGCATAAACACATGTCAAGACTTGGGGGGACATGCAGGGCAGATATCTGTTCATGCAGGGCATGGTGGGTGGAGATACCTTAGTCTTAGGGAGCGTCTATGCCCCCCGCCTTTTTCCTGGGGGCTGAAGTAGACAATCATGACCCTGTGGGCCGATATACCTGAGTGCCTAGTGGTCGTTGGAGGCGACTGGAATGATGTGATGGATATGGCCAGGGATCGATGGAGGTCCGGGGGTCAACTGGAGGTCCGACACCCTACTAAATTATATTCCTTAGCGACGAGCCTAGATTGGGTCGACCCCTGGCGCAGGTTGCATAGTACTACACAGGGCTACACCTATCTTTCGGCAGTTCATGACTCCTTCTCCCGCCTTGACTATTTATTTATTCCACGGATCTTCGACAGCAGGGTGGTGGCGGCGGACATTCTCCCACGGGGACTTTCTGATCACTCACCAGTGGCCCTTACTATACAGGCCGGAGGGGCCCATGGGCCGTTCCGGTGGCGCCTCTCGGCCTGGAACCTCCAGAAGGAGGACTACAGGGAACAGATGGAGGACGCCATTGATCAATACTTGGCCATTAACGTGGGTTCGGTTCGGGGGGCCGCGACTCTTTGGGAGGCTATGAAACCCACTATTCGTGGGGTGGATATCTCTTATTGTGTAGCATCCCGAAAATTGCGTAGAGAGACCCTGGTGCGGGCGGAGGCTGCTATCCTCGGGCTGGAGGCGCACAGTGGGGAAGAGGGAGGGAGGCAGGTTCGCCGCCAATTGCTGCTGGCACAGCAGGAATACTCTCATATCCTGTTAGATGAGGCTCGTCAGGCATGGTTGGCTACCCGTAGCAGGATCTAACAGTGGGGCGACAAATCTGGTAAGCTGCTGCATAGATTATGTCAGGGTTCGCTCTGCCCCCAGGCGCTTCCGGGGGTTGTGGGGCCGGATGGGTTACCCTTGTCAGACGCATCAGCCATTGCTAGTAGTTTCGCTGAGTATTATGCTATAGTGTACGCCCCCACCGAATGCCTAACAGCGGAAGTCATCGGTCGCTTTTTAGGCGACCTCCTGCCTAAGGCGCTCTCTGATGAAGCACGGGAGGAATTGGAGAGCCCACTTACGGAGGAAGAACTGGGGGCGGCCTTGGCGGATCTGAATCCTGGCAAGGCTCCCGGCCCGAATGGCTTTCCATGCGAATTCTACAAAAAATACTTTCGGCAGTTGGGGCCCCATTATCGCAGGGTAGTGGAGGAGGCCAGGGACCGGGGGAGACTGCCCAGCGATTGGAGACATGCGGAGGTAGTAGTATTTCACAAGCCCGGCAGACCACCCGAGCACCACGCCTCGTATCGCCCTATCTCTCTCCTGAATGTCGAGGCCAAGACATTGGCCAAAGCTTTGGCAAATCGCCTCCGACCCCATATAGCTTCGCTCGTACATCCGGACCAGGCCGGGTTTATGCCCCAACGCGCAACCCGTCACAATATTCGACGGGCGCACGTAGCAGTAGCGACTGTCCGGGGGCTGGGGGTACGGGCAGCGTTCCTGCTGGCGGATATGGACAGGGCGTTCAATTCTTTGAGCTGGGTCTATTTATTTGCACTCCTACGGAGGCTGAATTTCGGACCTCGTTTCCTATCCTATTTAACCCTGTTATATACAGACCTAACGGCGTCGGTGCGAATCGCGGGCTTCGTCTCCTCTACCTTCCCTATCGGGCGAGGCACCAGGCAGGGGTGTCCATTGTCCCCCTATCTCTTTGCCTTAGTAATGGAGCCCTTGGCTGCTTGGGTGCGAATGGATGCTCAGGTGTCCGGTTTTGAATGGGCACACGGATTGTCTGATCGCATCGCTTTATACGCCGACGATGTGCTGTTCTTCCTTACCAGTCTGGATAGGACGGGCCCTGGCTGCTGCGTATTATGCAGATCTTTGGGGAAACCTCGGGTCTGTATATGAACCCTCGGAAATCCACCTTGTGGGTCTTGGGAGGAAGGGGCGTGCTTGGCTCCTGGGCTTCGTCGGTGCAGGTGGTGCATGGGGGTTTGAAATATTTGGGGGTATATCTATCTGAGTCTCCCGCCACGGCATGGGAGCACAACCTCGCACCAGTATGGGATCGCGTGCGTGAGGATATTGAGACCTGGTCCCACATGCCCCTGTCCATTTTCAAAATGGTGTCCCTCCCGCGCCTACTGTATCAACTGCAGAATTATCCCTATCCGATTCCTCCGCGGTGGTTTCGTCAGGTGAACTCTGCCTTAGGTCAGTTCCTATGGGATGGTGGGGCGGTTAGGGTGGCGATACGAACTTGTTTTCAGTCCACGTATTGTGGGGGGCTGGCAACCTCGGACATTTGGTCTTATTATGTTGCTCGCATCTGCTCATTTTAAATGAGTGGTGGTACGGGGACAGGGCAGACCCGGCTTATGCCGTTGAGTGGCGCTGCATGGGTGACCACACCTTACACACTATTCTCTACTCTGTCCCGTTGAGACGCTCCCTACCGCCTGCTACGCGGATTGTTTTTCAAATCTGGAGGCAGGCGCTACAGAGGATGGGCTGGTGGAACAGACTAACTCGGGAGACCCCACTATGGCATAATGGCCGCTTTCTGCACCTGGCGCCTTTCTGGGTTCCGCGACTGGGACAATATTGGTATCTCCACCCTGGGTGATGTCATGCGGGGTCCGGTCTTAAAGTCCTTTCAAGATGTCCAGAACGATTTTCAGATGCCGAAGACCCAATTTTTTAAATATTTACAATTCAGGCATGGTATCTCCCCCAGTCTGGAGGGTCTGGACTCGCTGCCGGAGTTCAGCCCGGTGGAAGCCAAGGTGTTTATGGGGGACCTCCTCGACCATAAGATTTCCAAAATCTACCAGTCCCTGGTTACACACTGTTCCCCCTCGCTGCAGTGCTTAAGGGAGGCCTGGGAGGGTGATGTGGGTCAGCTGGAAGAGGTGGACTGGACAGAGGCTCTGGCTTCTCCACGAGGGGCGGCTATTGCGATGAGCCTGTGACTTATTCAATTTAAATACCTCCATCGAGTGTATTTTACCAGGGTCAGGCTCTGGAGGGCGGGCTTAGTGGCTTCCCCGGTGTGTCTCCGATGCAATCATGATAATGGGACCCTGTTGCACACTGTATGGCATTGCACTGCATTAGCAAGGTTCTGGAGGGGGGTGCTGGCCTGTCTCTCTGAAGTGCTGGGGTGGGAGCTCCCCCATTCGCCGAAGCTAGTCCTCCTAACATGTGATGGAAGGGATCGGGGGCAATATCTATAAGCGTCATCTCATGCTCCTGGGTTTCACTTTGGCGAAGAGGGACATAGCGAGGGCATGGAAGGCGGCAGCTCCCCCCTCGGTCTCGGCCTGGAAAAACGGTATAGACTTCTGTATGGGCTTGGAGATCCCAATATTTGAGGCCAGGGGGTGTCCCCGGAAGCACTAAAAGATCTGGAGGCGCTGGGCGGACTATCGAGGCCTGGGGCTTGAGCCGCCGCGGGGGGACCGGAGTCGAGACCCAGTGTGACTTCCATATCTCCTACTGCTCGTTTCGCCCGCTCTTTGTATCTACCTGTGATCTGTCTGCAACTCCTGACGGAAATTGTTTCGTGGATGATGGGCTCTTATGTTGCACAATGGCAGTCCGAGTCAGTGATAAGTTGCTCTAGAATGAGAAGACAGTGCGCTGGGGGGTTGGTTGTTTTGAGGGTTTTGATTTTATTTGTATTGCCTTTCACATTTTCCTGTATTTTCCTGAAAAATTGTCAAATTCAATTGGTGTTTCTTGCATGCGGCAGTTGTCTCTTGGGCACAGAGATCTGCGTCATATGTGTTATTTTGACAAATAAAATCTGTTTTAAAAAAAAATAGAGGGATACAGGACAGAGGAGCCAGAACTGTGCAGCACCCTATCCCATGAAAAGATTGCAGCTCATTGGCCTATTTCTGACATGCCCTTGACCTTTCTTCGTTCCCGCTCCCATAGAGCCGGATGAAGCAGATTGTACCTTTAGCAGCACTGCGCCAAGCTGTCACCAGGGCCACACTTTAGGGCATGCATGTGCGCGGAGTGTAAAGTAGCTAGGTTTCACCCGGTGAGGCAGAGGGGTCCTTGCTGGACCCTCCAGTAGGGGGGCTGCGTTTGGAACATTACCTGTGAACCTTAAATTTGACATTGATGTCATTTGGTCCTCTCACATTGCTAATAGTTGCAACGTATGGAATTGGGACAGAGCTGTACAGTAATTTGCTGCACGTGGGGGGGGGGGGGTGTTTCCACCGCATCCAAGCTACATTGGGGAAACCCACCCACACTAAGCTGCCGTCTGTTCAATTGGGAGTCACTTAGCGTCCATACTTGGTTCCGTGTGATTCACTTGCACTGGTCACTCAAATTGATCGAAGGCGACCAACTTGACGGACAAGTCTAAAATGAGTCATTACAGTACGTGCGTAATTTTCATTTTGACTATACATCGCTTCATCCATATTCAGTGTTTAAATTAACTTGAATAATTACTGATGTCAATAATGGGGCGAGTATTGGATGCATCAAGACATCTGCAGCAGTGAGGCCGCTATGCTGCAAGGAGATGAAGGTTAAATAGGACTGGCAGGTCCCGCTGGGTGCCTGCCACATGGCCGCTTGCAGGTTTTATGGTGATTTCAAAGGGCATAGGAGGGGTCAGGGCAAATAAAACCTGGACCGATTCACCTGCTGGGTGTGGTGGTAGTTTAACCTCATGGTCACAAAAAAAAAAAAAAAACAGTTGGGTCTATAAATCTATCATCCTAAAAAGCAGGTAGTTACTGCAATTTTGAATACGGTTAAATGGGCGGGGGACTGACATGGTGAGGCACTAAAGACATTTCCCCAAGGGTACTGGACTATGACGCAACATTGGTTCAATACAGTTGTATCAATAATTCGGGGGAGGGGCAAACTTAGTGGCCCGTTAACGGGAATGTCCCTCAACATAACCAGTGGGTACCTCAGGACGCTTCACTTATTGTTAGACTGCCTGCCCCACAGCTGGTCCAGCCAGGGGGTGTAGGAGTGGACCTGGGCCAGCAAATGGGGACGACTTGCTCGGCATGCTCCCTGCAGTCGTTCTCTCTGACTAGGGTGATGCATGGGACAGGTTGCAAGCATGCGCTGAGGGATGGGTCCCTTGACTTCATCCATATGTGAACGTAGTTAGTTTCAGGTCAAGGAGCGACTGCACGCCCCCGGGTGCCGGGGAGGGTTTTCTGGGTGGCAGCTTTCCCGAATATTGCACAGGTTGTTGTTTCCACAGAGTGGGGGCAGGTTAGCAGGCCTCATCTTGTCGGGGTTTGAGGTGTCGGTCGGGTCTTTTAGACCGAGTACGAATAGGCTCTATCCTGTCAGCTGGGGCGTGAGTTTGCCATTCCCAAAAGGGGGCTGGTACCCTAATAGTGTTGGAATAGAGGGTTAGGATCACAAAGACGGACTACTATCAGAGCACTTTTCGATTTTATAGTTAAGAGGGTACAGGTACACTGACCATAGGTTTACTCCATGTCCTCCGATCCACAGCGGCATGATACAGGTTGCTTCAGTTAAGCAAAATAGCCTTGGGAGCGGTCAGCCAACAAGGGGACTAATGTCCCAATTTTGGCCTAGGAAGACGGGCGGGTGTGGTGCTCCCTTACAAGGGGTAGGGAGAAGGGCACATTCCGACCAGGCTTGGCTGAAGGGTATTCTGTGACACCCAGCTGGGAGACAGATGTATGGCCCAGTGGGTCTGGTCGCCTCTTGCCGGGCCCTTCGGGAGAGGGGTACTCTCTGGTTCATGCTGACAGCACGCCCCTTACCATTTTGGGGTTGAACAGGTATGGAAGGCATGATTAAATGTCAGGCTATGCGGGTCCTGGCAGGCAACTTTGCAAGCACTCTTTTGCAGGGGCAGCAAGCCCAGCGTTCTGGGCAGGCTTGTCAGTGGAGCGCATCATGCAGGTGGGACGATGTGAATCCCTAGGTGTTAAAAGGTACATCCATCAACAGCCACCCAGGGGAGTGGCCGGATGACAGGTTAAGTGTTTTATGTACAGGCGAATGGTGAATATACCCTAGACACACCTGTGAGGCACCTGAGTTTTGTTGGGGTGCAGTGTTATTAGGCAAATATGTGCAAGCTGGATTATTTGTATAGAATGGTGTGCAGTGCCCAACAATGGGGGTTTTGCAACCTAGCATTTCTTCAAGTTGCCGGGACCAACGGTCTGGGGGGAGGGCCTTCCGGGCGTCCTGTGAGTTGGGGTCCCAGGCTTGCGCTGGAACAGCTTGCTGTAGAGGCTGCAACACAGACTAGGGGGGGTGTCTCCCCTCCCAACAATCTTGGCCATACACCTGGGAGGCAATGACTTGACTTTACTGGGTAGGAGGGCACGGCTGCCAGAAATGAAACCCCCCTAGTGTAAGTTAAGCAACCAATTGTGGACATGTGTGTTATGATGGCCAGAGATAACGCTACTGTCAGTGTGGCGAGGGACCGGTCAGGGGTTGCCGCGGGAACATCTCGCAAGAGAGTTAACAGTGCCAGGCACAGAGTCACTGAACAAAGGGGTTTGGGTGATCAGGCATGGCCTGCTGCATGCAAAAATCCACAGGGGGTTTTTAGAGTTTGGGGTGCACTTGTCCAGAGGGTCAGCAGGGTGTAGGTAAAGATGCCTATCTTGGTGGGGGGCCCTGGTTGTGATGGTGGCCACACCCAGAGCTGTGGCAGTTACAGGGCGATCCAGAGGCTGTAAGGTACAGAAGGGTACCCTCTGCAGGAGCACAACAAGAGTGCAAAGGCCAAATATCCCCAGGGAGGTCCTCGCGTTGGACCCTGGAGGGGCAACGGCGCCCCGTTAGTCCTATGGGCGGTTGTGGACCTGAGCAACTGGGGGTTGCCTGGAACGCTCCGCCCCCTTCTGGGGGCGTGAGTAATGGGGTGGACTGGCGGTCCACCGGTGGGAGGGGTTATCCCCTCCCCAAATCTGGCAAACACCGATTGGCTATGGCCACGGTGTAATTTGGCTCATCAGGTGGGCAGGCGGCGAGGGGCTGCCTGCCCTGGGATCGCCCGTAAGATAACCCACCATGTTGGCATATTTGTTATGCAAATAAACCTGCAGCAATTTTCTCCACAAAGAAGGTGTCTTGTCTGTTTATTTCTCCAGGAGATTGCTGTATGGGGGATGGGGAGTGTTGCCGATATTGGCACTATGTCATCTGTACTGGCAGGGCAGAGATCAAAGCCTCGCACAGAGAGCCAGGCATTGCATGTGCTAGGATATAGGTGAGAGCCTGTGCCAGGGCACCGGTAAAAGCCTGTGAAAGACCACCGGTCAGAATATGCACAAGGCACATGTCAGACACTGGTCAGGACATGCAGTAGGGCACGGGTCAGTGCCTGCAATATGTCACCAGACACCAACCGGTGGGAGTACATCCTTCCAATGCGCACCACGCAACAACGAAGACACCGCCACCACTACTGGGGCCAGAACCCTTGTCCCAGCGGGAGCGGCGAGCCCAGCCCTAATTGCGTGTGAGCTCAGATAACCCCCAACAAATCGCCGCAGGCGGGGTTGCTCGGACGATCACAAAATGATCACAAAATGACTGAAATGATGTGCTGTTCAAGGTTTCATGGCCATTACTAAAATTGAGCAGCCTGAGAACTAGTAAATGTTTTTTAAACTGTAGAACAATTACGGAACAGAGTTTAGGTAAATTTGGAAAAACACCCAGGAAAAAAGCTCTGCTTTGTTTGCATGCCAAATTCTGGCTCATTTGACCCATCTGCTTTATTTTCTCCAGCATAATCCTAAACTCCATGCAGGAGTTAACAAGCATTTGTAATGCACTAGGTCTCGCATTACTGAAAGTTTGAGCTATTGGTGCTGCAAATAATAATGCAACGCCAATAGCTCAAACTTTCAGTAATGCGAGGCCTATTGCATTGCAAATGCTTGTTTTATCTTACCGCAGCTTTTGACACAGTTGACCAATCCAGATTGCTTTCACTCCTCGATCACTGAAAGTGCTGATGGCAGACACTGTATAGTGGGAAATTGTGAGTGCAACGCACAGTTGCAGTAAATATTTTGGATACACCTGAGGTGTTAATATGGCACTGGAGTGGCACCAGTTACAATTTTGGGAACGCTTTAAAACCTGCGATTTTCAGAGTTTTGGGCCCACAACACCCCGTATTACAAAAAGGTACAACTGATAGAGCGAAATGTTCTTGAGAATTGTAGGGGTGCATCATAATCACTGATAGGCCGCACCCTCATGTATTCAGACATATATTCGTATATTCAGCTTCATATTCATGTATGTTTAGTAAAGAATGAATAGCTTGCTGAGACAAAGCGAATCAGCAGCATAAAGGTGTTAGGATATTGATGTAATGTAATGCTTATTGAATTGTGTGAATCTAATGCATAGGGGAATTAGTTCGGTGTGTGTAACATAATTGCAGTAGTTTAAACGTGCACCATATTAAAGTTGCACATGTAATTCAGTGTTTGCATATGAATCATAATGAAAATGCTTATAGGGAAACATAAGATGTGTGTTTAAAAGTTATATGTAAAGGCCTGACTACATATATGCTTAGGGAAGGCCTGGTATATTCTTATGTTAGCTTATATAGTAGGCCGAGAAAAGTTTCTCTTGGTAAGGCTCTCTGGGTACAAACGGTAGATTTAATTTGCACAGTAGAAGGTTTCTGTTGAAAGTATCTTTCGTTGCAGGTGCAAGGACACATGTCTTGTTAGCAAGACTAACTCTTTGTTTTTGAAAGCTAGAGAGAGGGAGGCATGGTACGGGGAGTGAAAAGGAATGTAGGGATGATACTTTCGGCGGAGAAGGTGCCTGGGACTCAAGGTCATCACAACCGTCCAGGATGAAGTAACCGTTTCGATGGAAAAGCACAAGAAAGAAGACCTGGCCAAGGAGGCGTGACAAAGGCGTGTACAATTGTATTGTGGTTTTGTATTAGGGATAGTGCCCTGAGGGAGGAGGCCAGAGAAGAGGTAGGGGAGACCTGAGAGAAGGACAGAGCTGAGCTTAGGTATTATGTGATTGCACTTCTTAGGAAGTCTTCACAGCTGACACCTTTTATTCACTCTTGCCTGAGAAAATCGTTATGCAGGGATGTCACTTAGCGTTAGTGTAGGGACAGCAATTGATTTTGAGCTTGTTTAGGCCAATGAAGAGCAACTTAGAAATAGGAGCAATCATAGTCTGGTTGATCCTTCTAGAACTTTCTATTCTCCTTATCCTGAGTCGGATGAGATTTCTGCGTAGATTATTATTTGTATTAGTGCCCATCTATTTCTTTAACCTCGTGTTGAGGTGCTTGCACGTTCAGTTATTTTTGGCGATAATAAATTCTCAAACTTGAATTCGGAGTCAGTGGTCCTTTCAGACAAAATGAAAGCTGATATATAACCAGATGAGATTCTCTCCTTTACACTATTCAACAGGTAAAAAGATCTTGGCGACCAGAAGGTTCTTATAGATAAGTAGATAAGAATCGGCGTTATCAGTTGGTAGCAGAGTAGGATGGTTACCTTTGATGGTAAGGGGAGATCTAGAGCAAGATAGGAGATTAAGTTGCCCCATAGAGCCCGAGTGACGCAGATCCAGAGGACCGCGGGAGAAGGATGTCGGAGGTCGTGGAAAACTGACGGAGAGTGACGGTGCGGCGGAAGTAGCAGTTCGTAGTAGAGTGAGTATGAAAAGAGTGATGTTTGGTAGATTGCGGTGTTTTATTGTTGTGTGATGTCTTGCGGAGTTGGAAAGAGAGTTGTGTGATTGAGAAACGGACCGTGAGCGCGCGGGACCGGGAGATTTATTGTGGTGTAGAATACACCCAGAGTTGAGAACGTTGACCAGAGTTGTGGGGGTCACGAGACGTCATTGACAGACCCACTGAAGATAGGGAACACATGAGTGAGTGCGTGAATAACCAACGCAGGTCGTAGGTTATTGTGTGCAGAACATTGAGTGATTGAATCCTATCGAGTGTGCTAAAGGCGATTGTCCGGTCATTTCGCGGACAGACGATTGCCAGATTGAGGTCAACAAGCTCAAGAGGCTGATCGGTCTTTGGTAAGACTGACGGTCAGAGAGGTAATTGTTCGGTAGGACGGACATTATTTCAGAGTATGATTGGGACAGATGCGAGTGAGAAAAAGTGAATTAGAAAGGAGGGGAACTGCTGCGAGCGGAGGAAAAGTGACATCAGACAAGTGCCGCGCTGCGATAGGCCGGTTGGTGTGAACCGCGCTGGTATTGGTGGATTGAAAGCAGGAAGTAAAAGCGGACATTTTGAGCGTAAACAAAAAGTTGATTCATCATGAAATGTTTTAAAGCTTTACGGGAACTTTGTAGAGGTGATAGACATGTGGTTGTTCGGGAGGGAGAGAAGCTCCTCCCGAGGATACACCAGCACATTATATGGCAAAGAATGTAGGATTGCATACTATAATTTGGCTTGAGAATTGGCATAAAATGACAGAAGCAGAAGGAGAATTGTCGTTCCCTCGATATGGTACTTTCAGGTTAGAAGTGCTGTACCAGCTAAAAAGTGTAATGGCTTCATTACGACCACTACCTAGACCAACACAGTTTGAGGCACTACATGCGTGGATAAGAGCAGCGTATGATAGGAAGAAGGACAGATGTCAAGAAAGGGTGAAGAAATCGGTCAGGGCATTTCAAGATGCAAAATGGGATGCACTGGAGAAAAGGTGGAGGGTGGAAACGATTGAAGGAGATAAGTTATACCCATTGTTAGTACAAAATGGGAAAATAATAAGAATCGATGAGGACGACAGTGATCTAGATGACAGCTTGTTGGATAGGATGTTGGCAGAGAGGCCACCACCATTTAATCCAGATTCAGAAGAGGGAAAGACGACCCCAGCAGTGGCAATAGTTGATGAAAGCCAGAACCAGACTAGCATGAGAGTGGTGGGAAGGATTTCCACAGGAACGGAGGGGGCAACGGCGTCTATGATAACACAGCCTCCTGCGGGGAACACAAGATTACCGGACTCCTTGACAGTACCGGTTACCATTGGCCCTATAGTACCGGTATATGACCCAGACCGAGTGAGAGAAGGGAGTTCCGTACCGATGAGAAGGGAGGAAGGAAACAGTGAGAGTGGGAATGGGTTTGGAGTAAGGGTGGTTCATTTCCCAAGACCAATGGAGTCAAGTACGCCGTTACCGGCTACAGCAGACTCTTCCTTCAGGAGAGAAGAGGAGAGACCAGAAAGACCGAGGTCTTTGCGGGAATCTAAATCAGCTTTGAGGGAGTGGACACCAACAGTAACGAACCAAGAGGATAGGATGAGAGGGGATAGGGCACAGAACGTTTCGGAAGACAGACCAAGTTCCAGGAATATGATGGAAGGGAATAGGTCACAAGGACAGAATAGTGACTGTGATGAGCGGGACGGCTCAGGTTGTCGAGATGTACTGAGGAGTGCAGTACAGGCAAGGTTACTAGACGTAGTGAGGTTGAAAGCAGAGGTAGACGAAATGATCAATGGGGGTCTGCCTTTGGAAAGGATAGAAATTTATGGATCAGATGAGCTGCTGTTTGTAGCAAAAGATGTGACTCGAAAAGCTAGAATGGCACATGATAGATTGAAGGAATTGGCCAAAAGATATGAAGTGGACCTGAACAAAACTAAAGCGTTACAGGGACCACATAGACTACAGTACAGTGACCAGGAGCTGGAGGAGAAAAGACTAACAGGACTAAGGACACATACCAGAGATCTGATCATAGGGATGAGGATATGGATTTTGTTGGACAAATGGGAAGAAAGGTGGTCCAAAAAGAAACCAGTAAAGAGAGCAGAAGGGGAAACGCCGCCGCCAGGAGGGGGGGCGACGGGCGTTGGAAATTTTCCTTTACGGGAGGTACAGAATGGAGGGTACGTGCATGTGCCGTGGAATAGAGGTGATTTGGCTGCATTTACAAATGATTTTCCTCGGCTGAGGGAAAAACCGGTGGAGTGGTACAAGCAGGTTGAGCGGTTTGTGAAAATTTCAAAAGTATTGTGGATAGATTTGAACACTTTGTTTGACATAGTGGTACCGGGAGATTTGTGGACAGCTTGTAAAGTCGCTATTGAGTGGCCGACTTCGGAACCGAAAAGAGAGGCGGTTACAAATGGTCCATCACCTGATGTCATGAAAAAGTATGAGCAAGTGATTACATGGTTGAAGTCGAAGATTTCACCTCAGGATATAGATTGGGTTAAGATAGATCGGACTGTACAGGAACCCAAGGAAACGGTGCATGAGTATTATGAAAGACTTCTGCAAGTTTTTAAACAGTATAGTGGGTTAGATGTTTTGGACCCTAAGGATATGGGACAGTTTGTCTCAAAGTTTGTAACGGGTCTGAGAGTGGAAATCAGCCTCATGATACAGCACCATTTGATCTGCTGGCAGAACAAGCCACTAGATGAAATTTTGCGGTATGCGAGATACTGTAGTGATGAGGTGGAATCGAAACATCGAAAGCTAAAAGACAAATTGATGCTTGTCCAGATGCAGACAGCACAGAGTCAGCCTAGTGGAGGGACCTTAGGAAGAAAGCAAGGAAATTTCCAGGGAAACCAGAATGGGCAGGTACAGGGAAAGGGAAAACCAGTAGACCCCAAGACAGGAGTGGACGTAGCCACGCTGAAAAAGACCACGGCGTGTCATCTTTGTCGCCAGGTCGGACATTGGAAACGCGAGTGTCCTTTGAACCCAGCTAATCAGTTGCAGGAACAGGAAGAGGGGGCTCAGGCACCCGCGCAAGAGGTAGTTAACACAATAACGAGGCCTAGAACGATGAAAGGGGGGGTTTACAATTCTCACGCCCAGGTTCCCCAAGCTCCACGGATTTCACAAGGAACACGAACGTACCAACAGATGCCCCTGTTCGAAGATTACGATGAGGATAGCTTAGACCCTTTATCCTGACGGTGCCTGAGGGGAGGAAGACTGCACACTTGGAGCGGTCTTGGAGGTAGACCAGAGAGGACCTTTTGTGGAGGCAGAGATTGAAGGCAATCCTGCAACACTTTTGGTTGATACTGGTGCTACCCGGTCTACTGTAAGATCAGCAGTAGTCCCTAACCTACCCCTCTCGGGACAATCAATCCAGGTTGTTGGAGTAGCGAACAAGAAAATAAGCAGCCCATTGACAGAACCGATCTTAGTAAAGATAGGTACTTTCCAAACTAGACATCAGTTTGTAGTGTGTGATACGAGTCCAGTTTGTCTTTTGGGAAGAGATCTGTTGTGCAAGTTGAACTGCACGATTTATTGCACGCCCAATGGAGTAGAGGTCCAGACGAGAGATGACGATGCTGACTTTAAGATTACCAATCAGCATCTATGTATAGATCTGTACCCAATGGTGACTGTGGAAGAACTTCCACATGATCTGAGAGACGCAGTGTCGCCTGTGGTGTGGGATTTCGCAGGCGATGAGATAGGTTTAATCAGAGGGGTTGAACCAGTGCGGATAGAGGTGAAACAGAATGTTGATTTCCCCAGGACACCTCAATACAACCTGTCGCCAGAAACGATTGCAGGGATAAGACCTGTGATCGAGACCTTCATTAAGAAAGGCATTCTAAAAGAGATCCGAGGTAGCCCTTGTAATTCACCGATTATGGGACTACAGAAACCGAGCGGGAAATACAGGATCGTGCAAGACCTGCGAATTCGATCAGGTCAACATGTGGGGACAGGTTAGCAGGCCTCATCTTGTCGGGGTTTGAGGTGTCGGTCGGGTCTTTTAGACCGAGTACGAATAGGCTCTATCCTGTCAGCTGGGGCGTGAGTTTGCCATTCCCAAAAGGGGGCTGGTACCCTAATAGTGTTGGAATAGAGGGTTAGGATCACAAAGACGGACTACTATCAGAGCACTTTTCGATTTTATAGTTAAGAGGGTACAGGTACACTGACCATAGGTTTACTCCATGTCCTCCGATCCACAGCGGCATGATACAGGTTGCTTCAGTTAAGCAAAATAGCCTTGGGAGCGGTCAGCCAACAAGGGGACTAATGTCCCAATTTTGGCCTAGGAAGACGGGCGGGTGTGGTGCTCCCTTACAAGGGGTAGGGAGAAGGGCACATTCCGACCAGGCTTGGCTGAAGGGTATTCTGTGACACCCAGCTGGGAGACAGATGTATGGCCCAGTGGGTCTGGTCGCCTCTTACCGGGCCCTTCGGGAGAGGGGTACTCTCTGGTTCATGCTGACAGCACGCCCCTTACCATTTTGGGGTTGAACAGGTATGGAAGGCATGATTAAATGTCAGGCTATGCGGGTCCTGGCAGGCAACTTTGCAAGCACTCTTTTGCAGGGGCAGCAAGCCCAGCGTTCTGGGCAGGCTTGTCAGTGGAGCGCATCATGCAGGTGGGACGATGTGAATCCCTAGGTGTTAAAAGGTACATCCATCAACAGCCACCCAGGGGAGTGTTATCCCTTGTTGTCCAGTGGTACCGAATCCTTCAGTAATACTGTTCCAGATCCCATGTGAAGCCGAGTGGTTTACGGTTATCGATTTGTGTCAAGCCTTCTTTTCGATACCGCTCCACGAGGAAAGCCAATTTCTTTTTGCGTTCAGGCTAGAAAATCGCGTGTTAACATGGTGCCGTATCCCTCAAGGGTATACGGAAAGTCCATCGATCTTTAACCAGATCCTGAAGAAGAACCTTGAGAGTCTTGTGTTGCCGCAGAACTCAGTTCTCGTGCAATACATAGATGACTTGCTCATTGCCTCAGAAACAGAAGATGCTTGCAGAATAGACACTGTAGCCTTGTTGAACCACTTAGCAGAGAATGGACATAAGGTGTCCCCGAACAAGCTGCAGTACTGTTTGAATGAGGTACAGTACTTGGGACACAGATTAGAAAAAGGCAAGAGGAAGGTGTCACCAGATCGAATTGAGGCAATAATGAGCATGGCAGTACCCACTACACAGAGGGAAGTTAGGATGTTTCTGGGAATGGTTGGCTATTGTCGACAGTGGATTCCTAGTTTCTCCTTGAGAGCAAAGCCTCTGCAGAGGCTTACACACAAGGATGTGAGTGATCCGGTACCATGGGACGAGGAGTGCTTGGTGTCATTCCTGAAGCTGAGAGATGATTTGTGTAGGGCTCCCGCACTGGGAATGCCTGATTACAACAAGGCCTTTGCATTGTTCTGTTATGAGAGAGGAGGATGTGCATTAGCAGTGTTAGCTCAGAACCATGGAGGTGTCCGTAGACCAGTTGCCTATTTTTCAGCTACTTTAGATCCAGTAGCTTCTGCGTTGCCCGGATGTCTAAGATCCGTTGCTGCAACAGGTGTCAGCATTGAAAGATGTGAAAGCATTGTAATGGGACATCCATTGACTGTACATGTGCCACATTCGGTTGAGTTATTGATGACCAGGACCAAGACCCAGCATCTAACGAACAATAGGTTAACGAGGTACGAGCAAGTCATACTTGCCGCAGAGAATGTGACTCTGAAAAGGTGCTCCGTCTTGAACCCTGCGACATTAATGCCTATACCAAACACAGATGATGAAGATTGTGAGGACCATGATTGTCTCGATGTGACCGAACTTTGCACCAAACCGAGACCTGACATTGTCGATGAACCACTGACCGACCCAGATGAAATTTTCTTTGTCGATGGTTCATGTTTAAGAGACAGTGTGGGGCAATTAAGAGCAGCGTTTGCTGTATGTACCATTTCAGGAGTGGTTGAGGCTGCTTGCCTAGAAGGAGTACGCTCCGCGCAGGTAGCTGAGATCATTGCCTTGACCCGTGCCTGTTTGGCCGCTGATCGAATTCGAATAACGATTTACACAGACAGCCAATATGGCTTTGGCGTGGTGCATGACTTCGGGCAGTTATGGTCTCAGAGGGGATTTTTGACATCATCTGGCTCACCCATTCGTAATGGAGAATATGTAAGACAATTGTTAGATGCATTGCAGCATCCTAAGGAAATTGCTGTTGTAAAGTGCTCAGCCCATGGGAGAGGGGAGGACTTTGTATCCTTGGGTAATAACTATGCGGACGAAGTCGCCCGCTTCTGTGCAGAACAAGGATGCATATTCACAGGCAGAGAGATAGAAGAGAGCCAAGAAGGAACCGATCTCAGCATAATGTTGGCCATGGCAGACACTTGGGAAGAGCTTAAGAGATTGCAGGATGAAGTTTCAGTCAAGGAGAGAGAGGGATGGATCAAAGCGGGGTGCGAGAGAGGAGATGTGGATGTGTGGGTATCTAACGATGGGAGAGCCGTGTTGCCTGAGGAATTGCTAAGTCCGATGGCAAGACTGATACATGGACAGGCACACCTTGGTAGAGACGCAATGGTGAGAGTGTTTAGACAGACGTGGTATAACCCACGGTTCCGAGCAATGGCTGAGATGGTATGCCAGAGGTGTGTTACGTGTCAACAGATGAATGCTGGAAAGAAAACTGTAGTTACATTGAGTCACATTGGAAGGTCGGGAGGGCCCTTCAATCGAATACAGTTGGATTTCGTGGAGATGCCTAGGTGCAATGGATTGAGGTACATCTTAGTGCTAGTATGTGTATTCTCACGGTGGGTGGAGGCTTACCCCACACGCAGGTGTGACACTCTCACAGTGGCTAAATTACTGTTGAGAGAGCTCATCCCTAGATTCGGGATCCCGACCTCTTTGGAATCAGATAGAGGAGGGCACTTCCATAGCGAAATCATGAAGTTGCTTTGTGCTGCATTGAACATAGACCAGAGACTTCATTGTAGTTACAGACCAGAGGCTTCTGGGATGGTGGAACAAGTTAATGGAACTTTGAAAGCCCGGATGGCAAAAATGTGTTCTTCGACATCCCTGCAATGGCCCGACGCTTTGCCTTTGGTGCTGATGAGCATGCGAAGTGTCCCAGACAGAAAGACTGGGTTGTCCCCCCACGAAATCCTAATGGGAAGGGCAATGAGACTGCCAGCAGTACCAGCTACAGCCTTGATAAACATCACTGATGATTTGATTCTTGATTATTGTAAAGGACTCTCTGATGTGGTCCGTTCTGTATCCCAGCAGGTGCAAGCAGCAGTGGTCCCAGCCTCGAGTGATCTATGCCACGACTTGTGTCCCGGTGACTGGGTACTTGTCCGAAAGCACGTGAGGAAGAGTTGCTTGGATGCCCGTTGGCGTGGCCCGTATCAGGTGATACTTATCACAAACACAGCAGTGAAGTGTGGAGGATTGCCGAACTGGGTGCATGCTTCCCATACCCGCAGAGTTTCAGCACCCTTGGAAGAAACAGCTCCTCTCGTAAATGAAAATCCAGCTGATGTGGCAGGGCCACATGGGAGGACAAGTCAAGCTGTAAGGGTCGCTGACACAGCTGGTGGTGCACTAGAGCAAGCTGAAGGGGGTTTCCACAGTTCGAACCCTGACTCAGACACCGAGGACAGAAACGGTGCAGTGGGCGGAGAAGAGTCAGATTCAGCAGAAAGAGGAAGTAGTGCACTGGGTATAGAAGGGGAAGGCAGACGAACGAACAGAAGTGCAGAAAGTTGGCCTGAAAGACAGAGGCGACTGAACCTGAGGTTAGCACCTGAGAGAGATCTTGCTCCAGTGTCTGAAGTATCTGAAACAGAAGCAAGTGACGAAGACCAAGCACAAGACAGTCGGCGAAGGTCAAAGAGAACAAGAGTGCCTTGTCGCAGATTCTCTACCCCTGAGTGGACTTACACTGTGTTTGATGCAGGGGGTGGTGAGTACGGGAAGACTGAGGTCAGTGCAAGTGGTCAGTCGGAGCCCGAATGTGGTGGTGAAGGTGGTGCTGCGGATGCCAGGGCTCGAGATAGAAGGAACACTGACACTCACGGTTCCGAATCCCCCGCTTCTGAGTGAAGTCCGAAACTTGCTTTTGCATCGACTCGAATTCCCGCCTTTTGGAGTTGAGCCGTTTTCACATGAAGTGCTGATTTTGCGTCTTGAACTTTTGTATCACGTTTTGGTCTTGCTCAATGAGGATCTCATTGTGGATCAGTTATGAACTGTAAATAAAAGTCTAAAAGAAGAAGATAACCTAGGTCAGAGTGGAAGAAGAATAAACTTAGGGACTTCCCACAGAAGAGGAACGAAAACTAGGGAAGTCTTTTTCTGGACTGTGTAAATAAGTTTGTGATCGGAAAGGGAAAGTCCGGAGATTTCATGGTTGCTCGAGCTGGTTAAGCAAATCACAAATAAAGGACAGAGACTTTTTCAGGGTTCTTTGCGATAACCAAGACTTTTTGAGAACTTTCGAAACCATGGAGCCGGGAGATCCCAATCGTAGATCCAAGTGGATTGTAGGCATTCTTATAAGTAGTGTAATAATTTCTATAATCATAGTAGTTGTAGTCTCATACACTGGTTCGCATGAGCAAGAAGTAGAGGAGGTGACAGGGACACCTACACCTATCACACCTAGTCAGAAGGGGGTAGACAGGGCAGCTGATAGAGCTTTGCTATTAGAAGAAAGTCGTAGATTACATGTAGATTTATCTAAAGGGGATTTTAAGTTGAATGCATATGCTAAGTTGTTGTATGAGTATGTTGACGTGATGGATGCGAAAGATTGTTATGTGTGTATGCAGTTGCCTACTTCCGTGGACGAGGGTATTAGGTATCACCATCTTCCACTGACTTATGGTATTTCATGTAGTCTTTTGCTTAGTTTGTTTTATGAGAGAGAGCAGTTCGAGTATTTCTTTTCCAATTTCGACGCAGTGCTTCCTGAAGTCCCAGCTTACAAGCATCTGAATAAGTATGACTATTATAAGACCGAGGACAGACTGAGGAAGTACTTCATACCGAGTTTGGAATTGGATACAGCATTCGCACACAGAAACAATCTGACTTGTTTGATGTCGGATGTAGAGAGAAAGTTCGTAGATCAAGTTGAAGATAGGTATAGAAAGCTGACTGAATACCGAGATTACGGGCATCACAGGACAGATTGGACAGAGGAAGAACGGTTGCATAAGACCAGGGGAAGCTATGGTCCTATAGCGTTAGATAAGGAGCAGAGGGGTAAGTTGTGTATAAGGCGTTATCAGACTTACTACGAAAAGGTTCCAGTGGGACAAAGTACTTGTGATCACGTTTTCACCATGGCAGATGTAGCAAAAGATTTTCTCCAAGGTCCTGTACAAGTGATACCTACGGTGTATTACGTATGTGGGAAGAATGCTTATGTGAGGTTGCCTGCAAATTGGTATGGAACATGTTATTTATCAATAATATTTCCAAAGATTTACCATACAGAGGATTTAAATCTTCTAGAGGGTGGAGAGCATTCAAGAACGAGAAGAGCTGCAAGTGCAGGGATCGTTGTGGGGGATATCTTTGGAGCCATGATACCTAGTCTAGGTGTAGTCTTGAATGACGTGAAGATTCGGAGGTTAGCGACTGTGGTGGATGAATTTTCGATGAACACAGCAAAGTCGTTGGTGTTGGTGGAAGGAGAGATGTTGTCAATAAGGGGAATGGTTTTGCAGAATCGCCTTGCTTTGGATGTCCTATTGGCAAAAGAGGGCGGAGTCTGTAAAATGCTAAAGGTTCAAGAGTGCTGCACTTATATACCAGACCGTACCAAGGATCTGGAGAAATATATAAGTAACATCACTATGATCCACACAAAGATAGCGGATTTGACCGAAGAAGGGGCCTGGGAAAAGGTCGGAAAGGGTTTTGGTCAAGTGGGAGGTTGGTTTGCGAACCTAGGAAAGGGATTCCTTGGGTACTTCCTGAGACCACTCCTTATTTTGGTGGTTTGTGTGGCTGGCTTGTGGATTGGGATCAAGGCCTACAAGTGGTATCGAGCAGGCCGAGTCAAGAGAGCTTTGAGGGAAAATGACATGAAGTTGGCGAGACTGCAGGACAATCAGTATCAAAGGCTCAAGAGCATGGAGAAATTTAGATCAGGGAAGATGGCAACAAGTTCTGTTTAGGTCGGTTCTTTCTCCAAGGGAGTAAGTAGAGTGAAATGTGATGACAGGAGTCATCAAAGGGGGAACTGATAGAGCGAAATGTTCTTGAGAATTGTAGGGGTGCATCATAATCACTGATAGGCCGCACCCTCATGTATTCAGACATATATTCGTATATTCAGCTTCATATTCATGTATGTTTAGTAAAGAATGAATAGCTTGCTGAGACAAAGCGAATCAGCAGCATAAAGGTGTTAAGATATTGATGTAATGTAATGCTTATTGAATTGTGTGAATCTAATGCATAGGGGAATTAGTTCGTGTGTGTAACATAATTGCAGTAGTTTAAACGTGCACCATATTAAAGTTGCACATGTAATTCAGTGTTTGCATATGAATCATAATGAAAATGCTTATAGGGAAACATAAGATGTGTGTTTAAAAGTTATATGTAAAGGCCTGACTACATATATGCTTAGGGAAGGCCTGGTATATTCTTATGTTAGCTTATATAGTAGGCCGAGAAAAGTTTCTCTTGGTAAGGCTCTCTGGGTACAAACGGTAGATTTAATTTGCACAGTAGAAGGTTTCTGTTGAAAGTATCTTTCGTTGCAGGTGCAAGGACACATGTCTCGTTAGCAAGACTAACTCTTTGTTTTTGAAAGCTAGAGAGAGGGAGGCATGGTACGGGGAGTGAAAAGGAATGTAGGGATGATACTTTCGGCGGAGAAGGTGCCTGGGACTCAAGGTCATCACAACCGTCCAGGATGAAGTAACCGTTTCGATGGAAAAGCACAAGAAAGAAGACCTGGCCAAGGAGGCGTGACAAAGGCGTGTACAATTGTATTGTGGTTTTGTATTAGGGATAGTGCCCTGAGGGAGGAGGCCAGAGAAGAGGTAGGGGAGACCTGAGAGAAGGACAGAGCTGAGCTTAGGTATTATGTGATTGCACTTCTTAGGAAGTCTTCACAGCTGACACCTTTTATTCACTCTTGCCTGAGAAAATCGTTATGCAGGGATGTCACTTAGCGTTAGTGTAGGGACAGCAATTGATTTTGAGCTTGTTTAGGCCAATGAAGAGCAACTTAGAAATAGGAGCAATCATAGTCTGGTTGATCCTTCTAGAACTTTCTATTCTCCTTATCCTGAGTCGGATGAGATTTCTGCGTAGATTATTATTTGTATTAGTGCCCATCTATTTCTTTAACCTCGTGTTGAGGTGCTTGCACGTTCAGTTATTTTTGGCGATAATAAATTCTCAAACTTGAATTCAGAGTCAGTGGTCCTTTCAGACAAAATGAATGCTGATATATAACCAGATGAGATTCTCTCCTTTACACTATTCAACAGGTAAAAAGATCTTGGCGACCAGAAGGTTCTTATAGATAAGTAGATAAGAATCGGCGTTATCACAACCACGCCTGGGACGGATCCCCTAGCAGCAGCAGCAGCACTGAGCAATACAGACCTGCACGATGGCGAGCATTGTGCCTGTTGCTGGACAAAGGTTACAGACCACAAGGGGCATATACTGCTTCCAGGCGTCCCGGGGAGAATTCCTATGGCGTAAGGCTCCGTGGCAATGATGGCGCTGCAAGCGTTGATGACGCACGCATCAGCCGCGAGCAACGAGGCGCGTAGAGCGTCACCACAAAGGAATGTGCCCTCTAATGGTCTGCCTCGCATCCCGCCCTAGCGCGACCCTGGGTTTAATGGACCCGCGACAGGAGCGCTGAGGTGTGGTCCTAAGGCCTAAGCAAACAGTAGTGGAAAAGGACAAGCAATAATGACAAATACAATCACCAGACAGTTCGTAATGAAACACAGATCGAGAGCACTTATCTGCCTGCTGGAGCAGGAAAGAAAGAGGAAGTACCAGGAGGAGTGGTGCGTTATGAGGACAGATCGAGACTCTGATTGGTTGAACTGTTGTAGTCTATTCAAGAACTCAGGAGGCTCTAGGAAATTAGAAGGAAAGACAACCTCCTATAAATTCCTTTACGCCGATCCTCTCATGCCCTCCAGCAATCATTCTCAGGAGCTGCCTCCATCTTCCGGAACTCCCTGCTTACAGAAATCAGGACCACAACAACCTTTGACCCTTCATCATGTATTAAAGACTGTCTATTTAGACTGCACCTGAGCCACAATCCCTGATAAAACATAGGACCAACCATTTGCCCTCTGATTTTACTCTTCAGAACTGATCCATCCCTATCCTCCTGCCCTCACACGCATCCCGCTCTACCTCGACATGGCCGTCTGGACCATCATCCTACACCCATGACGGCATTGAGCATCTTGTACCATTTTCAGCACAGGGATCCTCTGCTCACTGTTCAGAGGATGCAGAGTCCAACGTTTGTAAATCTCAACCAGCACGCTCGGCTCCTAAAAGTGCACAGCGCCATTAGCTTGTGTCTTTGATCATCAGTTCCCTCTGGTAACATTAAAAGGCTCTGCGGCAGTGCCGTGGTGAGATTGATGGTGTGCTGCAAACTGCTTTTCTCTGCTAGTACTAATTCCAAAGACTCATAAAGTGCTCCAGCCCAGACACCTCTCTCCGCTGCTCCTTTCTATATTAATGCGAGAGAAGATACATGGATGGATAGATGAGTCTGCAGTGCCTAACCTCAGCGAGTGGTTATAGGTGGGGTCCACCGGTACTCTTGTTTAGCAACAGAAGGGGGATGGGAGCACACTGCTTCACCTCCCAGCACAGTTCGCCACTTAGCATCTTGGTAAATGCAGTTCAGTTTAAATGCTTACTTGAAATTTTGCTGTAGTGTTTCACCAAAGTTGGTGCATCCCCCTACCCTTGTTTAGCAACCAGGATTTTTTTCATTATCAAACTTTAAACCAGACCAAGAGAGAAAAAACACACAAGGGGAAAAGAAAAAGGAAGAGAACGATGGAAAAATGACAAATGGAAAAAGCAGGGAGTAAAATGACCTGCAATTGGGAGATAAAGAGACAGGGAGTGTCTGGTGGTGGATGAAAGAAGCATGAAGTGGGATTATTCCTTTACATATTAAACATTGTGAGTGTGACCAAAATGCCAGTGCAAACCTTTACACATGGCCATTCCACTTTGAGTTCAATATTGCCTTATTTGCATGCTTGTATGTAAGTTACGGTGTATTATGTACCAGGTGTCTCTGGCACTTTCTCTGGCTATTTAGCAGAGAGTTTAGAAATCCACTAAGCAGCCACAGCCAGTGCAGGTAAGATCAGTGGGGTGGTGTCAAAAAGCACAAGATAAGTTGTTTTCTTTTTTAAATTTTTTATTTTCCCTGGTCGTCACCTGTCAATTACACCCCTACCCCCCCACCCCCGCCCCGCCCCTACCACCTCCCCGCCTCACCGATCTTAACTGTAACGGCCGCGGCTGCCACTAAGCACAATGTTTGTAAACTATATGCGTCACTGTCGCCAAATGCTGAATATCCTAAAGCTTATCCGCTTTGGCATTTGTTAAAGATTACCAATTCCACTCGTACCTGTAAGTGGGTTGTATCTCGGACCTATAACTTTAGAAAGAGGGCCGTTAACACCTGTTGTACCGCTTAGATGTTTCCTATGTTTCAGCTAGTTACTTTTTCCTGTTCCTGAAAGTCTTGAAGTTTGGTCTTATTATTTTCCCCAGCAAAGACATGTCATTTTTGCTCGTATATATGTCTGTATGCTGTGTTTGTGTAGCACAGCATACAGACAAGTACTGAAAAGGGTCAAAGAAAGGCAAAGATACAGCACACAAATGAATGAAGGCCAGCTAGGTTCTGTTAGCAGAACTGGACTGAGACTGCACCATGATGTAGTTTTCTTTAAACATTTGCATCTTCAGCTCTTTCATGAATTGGAGCTAAATTTGGGCGGTCCTGGTGAAAACAGGGATGCTGTTCTAGATTCTGGGTGCAAAGATGGAGAGATGGAGAAGACCTGTTGCCTTTTTTGCCTCCTGTCGAATGTGTCCTTGTTGTGGGTGTGCCAAGAGACACAGAGAAGGGTGAACTTGTCAGCCGGGGAGGGTGCAGGTCACTAAGGCTTTGTTTTGTGCTACTTTCAGTGATCCTAAAAACAATATCCCATAACAAAGCACCATTAGCTATAATAATATGGAGGCTGGTTGGAGGACCCCTTTGCTGAACAGACTGCTTAAGCAGGGGCGGCTCCTCCGTTTGAGCGTCGCCCCACTTAAATGCCCCTGTTGGACTTGGCCCTTTTTGCAGGGTTATCCCCAAACATTTTGCTTCTTCCTCCTATTTTTTCCTGAACTATAGTTGTTGGTTTTAGGACTCTGGGCACTTTACCACTACTAATCAGTGCTAAAGTGCATATACTCTCTGTGTAAATTGTGAACATGATTGGTTAAACATGATTGGCATATTTGACTTACTGGTCAGTCCCAAGTAAAGTGCACTAAGTGTGTCAGGGCTGGTAAATCAAATGATACTAGTGGGCCTGCAGCATTGATTGAGCCACGCACATTAGTAGCTCTGAAAAGGTAACTCAGACCTGCCACTGCAGTGTCTGTGCGCAGTTGTTAACTGCCATGTCGACTTGGCAAGTGCACCCACTTGCCAGGACCTACGCTTCCCTTCTCTTACACATTGGACACCCCTATGGTAGGCCCAAGGTACCCCCTAGGCAGGGTGCAGTGTATGTCAAAGGTAGGACATGTACTGATGTGTGTAACGTGTCCTCATAGTGAAATACTGCCAATTTCGTTTTTCACTATTGAAAGGCTATCTTGCCCCATAGGACAGAATGGGGAATGCTTTGTAACATTTTACAAGCATATCTTCCCATAGGGATAAGATTAAAAAATAAAGTTTAGGCTCTCTGAACTCAGAATTTAATAACACATCTTTTACTAAAGATGGTTTTTAAATTGTGTGTTTGAAAATGCCACTTTTAGAAAGGAAAAACAACAATTGATGGACAGAATGCAGAACAATGTCATACATTCACCCCAGTACAAGGATCTGGGCCTAAATCATCGTTTTTTTGCTCACCATGCCATTCCAGTTTGGACCCAGCCATATGCAAATCAGTCTTGACCCTGCGCCCAATGGGAACAGTCCAGCCCGAACTGCCAGGCAAGGTCCTCCCTGGACTGGAAACAAGCATCCTAGGACCGGTATCGGGCTTTCAGCCCTCATCAGCCAGGATAGCTTGACTCCAGTGGCATGGAGAGCACGGGACCCATGTCTGGGCATACACGTCCCACTCGGGGTGACAAATGCAAAAACAACAATTGATGGACAGAATGCAGAACAATGTCATACATTCACCCCAGTACAAGGATCTGGGCCTAAATCCATCGTTTTTTTGCTCACCATGCCATTACAGTTTGGACCCAGCCATATGCAAATCAGTCTTGACCCTGCGCCCAATGGGAACAGTCCAGCCCGAACTGCCAGGCCAGGTCCTCCCTGGACTGGAAACAAGCATCCTAGGACCGGTTTCGGGCTTTCAGCCCTCATCAGCCAGGATAGCTTGACTCCAGTGGCATGGAGAGCACGGGACCCAAGTCTGGGCATACCCGTCCCACTCGGGGTGACGAATGCAAAAACAACAATTGATGGACAGAATGCAGAACAATGTCATACATTCACCCCAGTACAGGGATCTGGGCCTAAATCCATCGTTTTTTTGCTCACCATGCCATTCCAGTTTGGACCCAGCCATATGCAAATCAGTCTTGAACCTGCGCCCAATGGGAACAGTCCAGCCCGAACTGCCAGGCCAGGTCCTCCCTGGACTGGAAACAAGCATCCTAGGACCGGTTTCGGGCTTTCAGCCCTCATCAGCCAGGATAGCTTGACTCCAGTGGCATGGAGAGCACGGGACCCACGTCTGGGCATACCCGTCCCACTCGGGGTGACAAATGCAAAAACAACAATTGATGGACAGAATGCAGAACAATGTCATACATTCACCCCAGTACAAGGATCTGGGCCTAAATCCATCGTTTTTTGCTCACCATCCCATTCCAGTTTGGACCCAGCCATATGCAAATCAGTCTTGACCCTGCCCAATGGGAACAGTCCAGCCCGAACTGCAAGGCCAGGTCCTCCCTGGACTGGAAACAAGCATCCTAGGACCGGTTTCGGGCTTTCAGCCCTCATCAGCCAGGATAGCTTGACTCCAGTGGCATGGAGAGCACGGGACCCACGTCTGGGCATACCCGTCCCACTCGGGGTGACAAATGCAAAAACAACAATTGATGGACAGAATGCAGAACAATGTCATACATTCACCCCAGTACAAGGATCTGGGCCTAAATCCATTATTTTTTGCTCACCATGCCATTCCAGTTTGGACCCAGCCATATGCAAATCAGTCTTGACCCTGCGCCCAATGGGAACAGTCCAGCCCGAACTACCAGGCCAGGTCCTCCCTGGACTGGAAACAAGCATCCTAGGACCGGTTTCGGGCTTTCAGCCCTCATCAGCCAGGATAGCGTGACTCCAGTGGCATGGAGAGCATGGGACCCACGTCTCGGCATACCCATCCCACTCAGGGTGACGAATGCAAAAACAACAATTGATGGACAGAATGCAGAACAATGTCATACATTCACCCCAGTACAAAGATCTGGGCCTAAATCCATCGTTTTTTTGCTCACCATGCCATTCCAGTTTGGACCCAGCCATATGCAAATCAGTCTTGACCCTGCGCCCAATGGGAACAGTCCAGCCCGAACTCCCAGGCCAGGTCCTCCCTGGACTGGAAACAAGCATCCTAAGACCGGTTTCGGGCTTTCAGCCCTCATCAGCCAGGATAGCTTGACTCCAGTGGCATGGAGAGCACGGGACCCACGTCTGGGCATACCCGTCCCACTCGGGGTGACAAATGCAAAAACAACAATTGATGGACAGAATGCAGAACAATGTCATACATTCACCCCAGTACAAGGATCTGGGCCTAAATCCATCGTTTTTTGCTCACCATGCCATTCCAGTTTGGACCCAGCCATATGCAAATCAGTCTTGACCCTGCGCCCAATGGGAACAGTCCAGCCCGAACTGGCAGGCCAGGTCCTCTCTGGACTGGAAACAAGCATCCTAGGACCGGTTTCGGGCTTTCAGCCCTCATCAGGCAGGATAGCTTGACTCCAGTGGCATGGAGAGCACGGGACCCACGTCTGGGCATACCCGTCCCACTCGGGGTGACAAATGCAAAAACAATAATTGATGGACAGAATGCAGAACAATGTCATACATTCACCCCAGTACAAGGATCTGGGCCTAAATCCATCGTTTTTTTGCTCACCATGCCATTCCAATTTGGACCCAGCCATATGCAAATCAGTCTTGACCCTGCGCCCAATGGGAACAGTCCAGCCCGAACTGCCAGGCCAGGTCCTCCTGGACTGGAAACAAGCATCCTAGGACCGGTTTCGGGCTTTCAGCCCTCATCAGCCAGGATAGCTTGACTCCAGTGGCATGGAGAGCACGGGACCCAAGTCTGGGCATACCCGTCCCACTCGGGGTGACAAATGCAAAAACAACAATTGATGAACAGAATGCAGAACAATGTCATACATTCACCCCAGTACAAGGATCTGGGCCTAAATCCATCGTTTTTATGCTCACCATGCCATTCCAGTTTGGACCCAGCCATATTCAAATCAGTCTTGACCCTGCGCCCAATGGGAACAGTCCAGCCCGAACTGCCAGGCCAGGTCCTCCCTGGACTGGAAACAAGCATCCTAGGACCGGTTTCGGGCTTTCAGCCCTCATCAGCCAGGATAGCTTGACTCCAGTGGCATGGAGAGCACGGGACCCACGTCTGGGCATACCCGTCCCACTCGGGGTGACAAATGCAAAAACAACAATTGATGGACAGAATGCAGAACAATGTCATACATTCACCCCAGTACAAGGATCTGGGCCTAAATCCATCTTTTTTTGCTCACCATGCCATTCCAGTTTGGACCCAGCCATATGCAAATCAGTCTTGACCCTGCGCCCAATGGGAACAGTCCAGCCCGAACTGCCAAGCCAGGTCCTCCCTGGACTGGAAACAAGCATCCTAGGACCGGTTTCGGGCTTTCAGCCCTCATCAGCCAGGATAGCTTGACTCCAGTGGCATGGAGAGCACGGGACCCACGTCTGGGCATACCCGTCCCACTCGGGGTGACAAATGCAAAAACAACAATTGATGGACAGAATGCAGAACAATGTCATACATTCACCCCAGTACAAGGATCTGGGCCTAAATCCATCGTTTTTTGCTCACCATGCCATTCCAGTTTGGACCCAGCCATATGCAAATCAGTCTTGACCCTGCACCCAATGGGAACAGTCCAGCCCGAACTGCCAGGCAAGGTCCTACCTGGACTGGAAACAAGCATCCTAGGACCGGTTTCGGGCTTTCAGCCATCATCAGCCAGGATAGCTTGACTCCAGTGGCATGGAGAGCACGGGACCCACGTCTGGGCATACCCGTCCCACTCGGGGTGACAAATGCAAAAACAACAATTGATGGACAGAATGCAGAACAATGTCATACATTCACCCCAGTACAAGGATCTGGGCCTAAATCCATCATTTTTTTGCTCACCATGCCATTCCACTTTGGACCCAGCCATATGCAAATCAGTCCTGACCCTGCGCCTAATGGGAACAGTCCAGCCCGAACTGCCAGGCCAGGTCCTCCCTGGACTGGAAACAAGCATCCTAGGACCGGTTTCAGGCTTTCAGCCATCATCAGCCAGGATAGCTTGACTCCAGTGGCATGGAGAACACGGGACCCACGTCTGGGCATACCCGTCCCACTCGGGGTGACAAATGCAAAAACAACAATTGATGGACAGAATTCAGAACAATGTCATACATTCACCCCAGTACAAGGAACTGGGCCTAAATCCATCATTTTTTTGCTGACCATGCCATTCCAGTTCGACCCAGCCATATGCAAATCAGTCTTGACCCTGCGCCCAATGGGAACAGTCCAGCCCGAACTGCCAGGCCAGGTCCTCTCTGGACTGGAAACAAGCATCCTAGGACCGGTTTCGGGCTTTCAGCCCTCATCAGGCAGGATAGCTTGACTCCAGTGGCATGGAGAGCACGGGACCCACGTCTGGGCATACCCGTCCCACTCGGGGTGACAAATGCAAAAACAATAATTGATGGACAGAATGCAGAACAATGTCATACATTCACCCCAGTACAAGGATCTGGGCCTAAATCCATCGTTTTTTTGCTCACCATGCCATTCCAGTTTGGACCCAGCCATATGCAAATCAGTCTTGACCCTGCGCCCAATGGGAACAGTCGAGCCCGAACTGCCAGGCCAGGTCCTCCCTGGACAGGAAACAAGCATCCTAGGACCGGTTTCGGGCTTTCAGCCCTCATCAGCCAGGATAGCTTGACTCCAGTGGCATGGAGAGCACGGGACCCAAGTCTGGGCATACCCGTCCCACTCGGGGTGACAAATGCAAAAACAACAATTGATGGACAGAATGCAGAACAATGTCATACATTCACCCCAGTACAAGGATCTGGGCCTAAATCCATCGTTTTTATGCTCACCATGCCATTCCAGTTTGGACCCAGCCATATTCAAATCAGTCTTGACCCTGCGCCCAATGGGAACAGTCCAGCCCGAACTTCCAGGCCAGGTCCACCCTGGACTGGAAATAAGCATCCTAGGACCGGTTTCGGGCTTTCAGCCCTCATCAGCCAGGATAGCTTGACTCCAGTGGCATGGAGAGCACGGGACCCACGTCTGGGCATACCCGTCCCACTCGGGGTGACAAATGCAAAAACAACAATTGATGGACAGAATGCAGAACAATGTCATACATTCACCCCAGTACAAGGATCTGGGCCTAAATCCATCGTTTTTTTGCTCACCATGCCATTCCAGTTTGGACCCAGCCATATGCAAATCAGTCTTGACCCTGCGCCCAATGGGAACAGTCCAGCCCGAACTGCCAGGCCAGGTCCTCCCTGGACTGGAAACAAGCATCCTAGGACCGGTTTCGGGCTTTCAGCCCTCATCAGCCAGGATAGCTTGACTCCAGTGGCATGGAGAGCACGGGACCCACGTCTGGGCATACCCGTCCCACTCGGGGTGACAAATGCAAAAACAACAATTGATGGACAGAATGCAGAACAATGTCATACATTCACCCCAGTACAAGGATCTGGGCCTAAATCCATCGTTTTTTGCTCACCATGCCATTCCAGTTTGGACCCAGCCATATGCAAATCAGTCTTGACCCTGCGCCCAATGGGAACAGTCCAGCCCGAACTGCAAGGCCAGGTCCTCCCTGGAGTGGAAACAAGCATCCTAGGACCGGTTTCGGGCTTTCAGCCCTCATCAGCCAGGATAGCTTGACTCCAGTGGCATGGAGAGCACGGGACCCACGTCTGGGCATACCCGTCCCACTCGGGGTGACAAATGCAAAATCAACAATTGATGGACAGAATGCAGAACAATGTCATTCATTCACCCCAGTACAAGGATCTGGGCCTAAATCCATCGTTTTTTGCTCACCATGCCATTCCAGTTTGGAGCCAGCCATATGCAAATCAGTCTTGACCCTGCGCCCAATGGGAACAGTCCAGCCCGAACTGCCAGGCCAGGTCCTCTCTGGACTGGAAACAAGCATCCTAGGACCGGTTTCGGGCTTTCAGCCCTCATCAGGCAGGATAGCTTGACTCCAGTGGCATGGAGAGCACGGGACCCACGTCTGGGCATACCCGTTCCACTCGGGGTGACAAATGCAAAAACAATAATTGATGGACAGAATGCAGAACAATGTCATACATTCACCCCAGTACAAGGATCTGGGCCTAAATCCATCGTTTTTTGCTCACCATGCCATTCCAGTTTGGACCCAGCCATATGCAAATCAGTCTTGACCCTGCGCCCAATGGGAACAGTCGAGCCCGAACTGCCAGGCCAGGTCCTCCCTGGACTGGAAACAAGCATCCTAGGACTGGTTTCGGGCTTTCAGCCCTCATCAGCCAGGATAGCTTGACTCCAGTGGCATGGAGAGCACGGGACCCAAGTTTTGGCATACCCGTCCCACTCGGGGTGACAAATGCAAAAACAACAATTGATGGACAGAATGCAGAACAATGTCATACATTCACCCCAGTACAAGGATCTGGGCCTAAATCCATCGTTTTTTTGCTCACCATGCCATTCCAGTTTGGACCCAGCCATATGCAAATCAGTCCTGACCCTGTGCCCAATGGGAACAGTCCAGCCCGAACTGCCAGGCCAGGTCCTCCCTGGACTGGAAACAAGCATCCTAGGACCGGTTTCAGACTTTCAGCCCTCATCAGGCAGGATAGCTTGACTCCAGTGGCATGGAGAGCACGGTACCCACGTCTGGGCATACCCGTCCCACTCGGGGTGACAAATGCAAAAACAACAATTGATGGACAGAATGCAGAACAATGTCATACATTCACCCCAGTACAAGGATCTGGGCCTAAATCCATCGTTTTTTTGCTCACCATCCCATTCCAGTTTGGACCCAGCCATATGCAAATCAGTCTTGACCCTGCGCCCAATGGGAACAGTCCAGCCCGAACTGCAAGGCCAGGTCCTCCCTGGACTGGAAACAAGCATCCTAGGACCGGTTTCGGGCTTTCAGCCCTCATCAGCCAGGATAGCTTGACTCCAGTGGCATGGAGAGCACGGGACCCACGTCTGGGCATACCCGTCCCACTCGGGGTGACAAATGCAAAAACAACAATTGATGGACAGAATGCAGAACAATGTCATACATTCACCCCAGTACAAGGATCTGGGCCTAAATCCATTATTTTTTTGCTCACCATGCCATTCCAGTTTGGACCCAGCCATATGCAAATCAGTCTTGACCCTGCGCCCAATGGGAACAGTCCAGCCCGAACTACCAGGCCAGGTCCTCCCTGGACTGGAAACAAGCATCCTAGGACCGGTTTCGGGCTTTCAGCCCTCATCAGCCAGGATAGCGTGACTCCAGTGGCATGGAGAGCATGGGACCCACGTCTCGGCATACCCATCCCACTCAGGGTGACGAATGCAAAAACAACAATTGATGGACAGAATGCAGAACAATGTCATACATTCACCCCAGTACAAAGATCTGGGCCTAAATCCATCGTTTTTTGCTCACCATGCCATTCCAGTTTGGACCCAGCCATATGCAAATCAGTCTTGACCCTGCGCCCAATGGGAACAGTCCAGCCCGAACTCCCAGGCCAGGTCCTCCCTGGACTGGAAACAAGCATCCTAAGACCGGTTTCGGGCTTTCAGCCCTCATCAGCCAGGATAGCTTGACTCCAGTGGCATGGAGAGCACGGGACCCACGTCTGGGCATACCCGTCCCACTCGGGGTGACAAATGCAAAAACAACAATTGATGGACAGAATGCAGAACAATGTCATACATTCACCCCAGTACAAGGATCTGGGCCTAAATCCATCGTTTTTTGCTCACCATGCCATTCCAGTTTGGACCCAGCCATATGCAAATCAGTCTTGACCCTGCGCCCAATGGGAACAGTCCAGCCCGAACTGGCAGGCCAGGTCCTCTCTGGACTGGAAACAAGCATCCTAGGACCGGTTTCGGGCTTTCAGCCCTCATCAGGCAGGATAGCTTGACTCCAGTGGCATGGAGAGCACGGGACCCACGTCTGGGCATACCCGTCCCACTCGGGGTGACAAATGCAAAAACAATAATTGATGGACAGAATGCAGAACAATGTCATACATTCACCCCAGTACAAGGATCTGGGCCTAAATCCATCGTTTTTTTGCTCACCATGCCATTCCAATTTGGACCCAGCCATATGCAAATCAGTCTTGACCCTGCGCCCAATGGGAACAGTCCAGCCCGAACTGCCAGGCCAGGTCCTCCCTGGACTGGAAACAAGCATCCTAGGACCGGTTTCGGGCTTTCAGCCCTCATCAGCCAGGATAGCTTGACTCCAGTGGCATGGAGAGCACGGGACCCAAGTCTGGGCATACCCGTCCCACTCGGGGTGACAAATGCAAAAACAACAATTGATGAACAGAATGCAGAACAATGTCATACATTCACCCCAGTACAAGGATCTGGGCCTAAATCCATCGTTTTTATGCTCACCATGCCATTCCAGTTTGGACCCAGCCATATTCAAATCAGTCTTGACCCTGCGCCCAATGGGAACAGTCCAGCCCGAACTGCCAGGCCAGGTCCTCCCTGGACTGGAAACAAGCATCCTAGGACCGGTTTCGGGCTTTCAGCCCTCATCAGCCAGGATAGCTTGACTCCAGTGGCATGGAGAGCACGGGACCCACGTCTGGGCATACCCGTCCCACTCGGGGTGACAAATGCAAAAACAACAATTGATGGACAGAATGCAGAACAATGTCATACATTCACCCCAGTACAAGGATCTGGGCCTAAATCCATCTTTTTTTTGCTCACCATGCCATTCCAGTTTGGACCCAGCCATATGCAAATCAGTCTTGACCCTGCGCCCAATGGGAACAGTCCAGCCCGAACTGCCAAGCCAGGTCCTCCCTGGACTGGAAACAAGCATCCTAGGACCGGTTTCGGGCTTTCAGCCCTCATCAGCCAGGATAGCTTGACTCCAGTGGCATGGAGAGCACGGGACCCACGTCTGGGCATACCCGTCCCACTCGGGGTGACAAATGCAAAAACAACAATTGATGGACAGAATGCAGAACAATGTCATACATTCACCCCAGTACAAGGATCTGGGCCTAAATCCATCGTTTTTTGCTCACCATGCCATTCCAGTTTGGACCCAGCCATATGCAAATCAGTCTTGACCCTGCACCCAATGGGAACAGTCCAGCCCGAACTGCCAGGCCAGGTCCTACCTGGACTGGAAACAAGCATCCTAGGACCGGTTTCGGGCTTTCAGCCATCATCAGCCAGGATAGCTTGACTCCAGTGGCATGGAGAGCACGGGACCCACGTCTGGGCATACCCGTCCCACTCGGGGTGACAAATGCAAAAACAACAATTGATGGACAGAATGCAGAACAATGTCATACATTCACCCCAGTACAAGGATCTGGGCCTAAATCCATCATTTTTTTGCTCACCATGCCATTCCACTTTGGACCCAGCCATATGCAAATCAGTCCTGACCCTGCGCCTAATGGGAACAGTCCAGCCCGAACTGCCAGGCCAGGTCCTCCCTGGACTGGAAACAAGCATCCTAGGACCGGTTTCAGGCTTTCAGCCCTCATCAGCCAGGATAGCTTGACTCCAGTGGCATGGAGAACACGGGACCCACGTCTGGGCATACCCGTCCCACTCGGGGTGACAAATGCAAAAACAACAATTGATGGACAGAATTCAGAACAATGTCATACATTCACCCCAGTACAAGGAACTGGGCCTAAATCCATCATTTTTTTGCTGACCATGCCATTCCAGTTCGGACCCAGCCATATGCAAATCAGTCTTGACCCTGCGCCCAATGGGAACAGTCCAGCCCGAACTGCCAGGCCAGGTCCTCTCTGGACTGGAAACAAGCATCCTAGGACCGGTTTCGGGCTTTCAGCCCTCATCAGCCAGGATAGCTTGACTCCAGTGGCATGGAGAGCACGGGACCCACGTCTGGGCATACCCGTCCCACTCGGGGTGACAAATGCAAAAACAACAATTGATGGACAGAATGCAGAACAATGTCATACATTCACCCCAGTACAAGGATCTGGGCCTAAATCCATCGTTTTTTGCTCACCATGCCATTCCAGTTTGGACCCAGCCATATGCAAATCAGTCTTGACCCTGCGCCCAATGGGAACAGTCGAGCCCGAACTGCCAGGCCAGGTCCTCCCTGGACAGGAAACAAGCATCCTAGGACCGGTTTCGGGCTTTCAGCCCTCATCAGCCAGGATAGCTTGACTCCAGTGGCATGGAGAGCACGGGACCCAAGTCTGGGCATACCCGTCCCACTCGGGGTGACAAATGCAAAAACAACAATTGATGGACAGAATGCAGAACAATGTCATACATTCACCCCAGTACAAGGATCTGGGCCTAAATCCATCGTTTTTATGCTCACCATGCCATTCCAGTTTGGACCCAGCCATATTCAAATCAGTCTTGACCCTGCGCCCAATGGGAACAGTCCAGCCCGAACTTCCAGGCCAGGTCCACCCTGGACTGGAAATAAGCATCCTAGGACCGGTTTCGGGCTTTCAGCCCTCATCAGCCAGGATAGCTTGACTCCAGTGGCATGGAGAGCACGGGACCCACGTCTGGGCATACCCGTCCCACTCGGGGTGACAAATGCAAAAACAACAATTGATGGACAGAATGCAGAACAATGTCATACATTCACCCCAGTACAAGGATCTGGGCCTAAATCCATCGTTTTTTGCTCACCATGCCATTCCAGTTTGGACCCAGCCATATGCAAATCAGTCTTGACCCTGCGCCCAATGGGAACAGTCCAGCCCGAACTGCCAGGCCAGGTCCTGCCTGGACTGGAAACAAGCATCCTAGGACCGGTTTCGGGCTTTCAGCCCTCATCAGCCAGGATAGCTTGACTCCAGTGGCATGGAGAGCACGGGACCCACGTCTGGGCATACCCGTCCCACTCGGGGTGACAAATGCAAAAACAACAATTGATGGACAGAATGCAGAACAATGTCATACATTCACCCCAGTACAAGGATCTGGGCCTAAATCCATCGTTTTTTGCTCACCATGCCATTCCAGTTTGGACCCAGCCATATGCAAATCAGTCTTGACCCTGCGCCCAATGGGAACAGTCCAGCCCGAACTGCAAGGCCAGGTCCTCCCTGGAGTGGAAACAAGCATCCTAGGACCGGTTTCGGGCTTTCAGCCCTCATCAGCCAGGATAGCTTGACTCCAGTGGCATGGAGAGCACGGGACCCACGTCTGGGCATACCCGTCCCACTCGGGGTGACAAATGCAAAATCAACAATTGATGGACAGAATGCAGAACAATGTCATTCATTCACCCCAGTACAAGGATCTGGGCCTAAATCCATCGTTTTTTGCTCACCATGCCATTCCAGTTTGGAGCCAGCCATATGCAAATCAGTCTTGACCCTGCGCCCAATGGGAACAGTCCAGCCCGAACTGCCAGGCCAGGTCCTCTCTGGACTGGAAACAAGCATCCTAGGACCGGTTTCGGGCTTTCAGCCCTCATCAGGCAGGATAGCTTGACTCCAGTGGCATGGAGAGCACGGGACCCACGTCTGGGCATACCCGTTCCACTCGGGGTGACAAATGCAAAAACAATAATTGATGGACAGAATGCAGAACAATGTCATACATTCACCCCAGTACAAGGATCTGGGCCTAAATCCATCGTTTTTTGCTCACCATGCCATTCCAGTTTGGACCCAGCCATATGCAAATCAGTCTTGACCCTGCGCCCAATGGGAACAGTCGAGCCCGAACTGCCAGGCCAGGTCCTCCCTGGACTGGAAACAAGCATCCTAGGACTGGTTTCGGGCTTTCAGCCCTCATCAGCCAGGATAGCTTGACTCCAGTGGCATGGAGAGCACGGGACCCAAGTTTTGGCATACCCGTCCCACTCGGGGTGACAAATGCAAAAACAACAATTGATGGACAGAATGCAGAACAATGTCATACATTCACCCCAGTACAAGGATCTGGGCCTAAATCCATCGTTTTTTTGCTCACCATGCCATTCCAGTTTGGACCCAGCCATATGCAAATCAGTCCTGACCCTGTGCCCAATGGGAACATTCCAGCCCGAACTGCCAGGCCAGGTGCTCCCTGGACTGGAAACAAGCATCCTAGGACCGGTTTCAGACTTTCAGCCCTCATCAGGCAGGATAGCTTGACTCCAGTGGCATGGAGAGCACGGTACCCACGTCTGGGCATACCCGTCCCACTCGGGGTGACAAATGCAAAAACAATAATTGATGGACAGAATGCAGAACAATGTCATACATTCACCCCAGTACAAGGACCTGGGCCTAAATCCATCGTTTTTTGCTCACCATGCCATTCCAGTTTGGACCCAGCCATATGCAAATCAGTCTTGACCCTGCGCCCAATGGGAACAGTCCAGCCCGAACTGCCAGGCCAGGTCCTCCCTGGACTGGAAACAAGCATCCTAGGACCGGTTTCGGGCTTTCAGCCCTCATCAGCCAGGATAGCTTGACTCCAGTGGCATGGAGAGCACGGGACCCACGTCTGGGCATACCCGTCCCACTCGGGGTGACAAATACAAAAACAATTGATGGACAGAATGCAGAACAATGTCATACATTCACCCCAGTACAAGGATCTGGGCCTAAATCCATCGTTTTTTTGCTCACCATGCCATTCCAGTTTGGACCCAGCCATATGCAAATCAGTCTTGACCCTGCGCCCAATGGGAACAGTCCAGCCCGAACTGCCAGGCCAGGTCCTCCCTGGACTGGAAACAAGCATCCTAGGACCGGTTTCGGGCTTTCAGCCCTCATCAGCCAGGATAGCTTGACTCCAGTGGCATGGAGAGCACGGGACCCACGTCTGGGCATACCCGTCCCACTCGGGGTGACAAATGCAAAAATAACAATTGATGGACAGAATGCAGAACAATGTCATACATTCACCCCAGCACAAGGATCTGGGCCTAAATCCATCGTTTTTGCTCACCATGCCATTCCAATTTGGACCCAGCCATATGCAAATCAGTCTTGACCCTGCGCCCAATGGGAACAGTCCAGCCCGAACTGCAAGGCCAGGTCCTCCCTGGAGTGGAAACAAGCATCCTAGGACCGGTTTCGGGCTTTCAGCCCTCATCAGCCAGGATAGCTTGACTCCAGTGGCATTTAGAGCACGGGACCCACGTCTGGGCATACCCGTCCCACTCGGGGTGACAAATGCAAAAACAACAATTGATGGACAGAATGCAGAACAATGTCATACATTCACCCCAGTACAAGGATCTGGGCATAAATCCATCGTTTTTTGCTCACCATGCTATTCCAGTTTGGACCCAGCCATATGCAAATCAGTCTTGACCCTGCGCCCAATGGGAACAGTCCAGCCCGAACTGCCAGGCCAGGTCCTCCCTGGACTGGAAACAAGCATCCTAGAACCGGTTTCGGGCTTTCAGCCCTCATCAGCCAGGATAGCTTGACTCCAGTGGCATTTAGAGCACGGGACCCACGTCTGGGCATACCCGTTCCACTCGGGGTGACAAATGCAAAAACAACAATTGATGGACAGAATGCAGAACAATGTCATACATTCACCCCAGTACAAGGATCTGGGCCTAAATCCATCATTTTTTTGCTCACCATGCCATTCCAGTTTGGACCCAGCCATATGCAAATCAGTCTTGACCCTGCGCCTAATGGGAACAGTCCAGCCCGAACTGCCAGGCCAGGTCCTCCCTGGACTGGAAACAAGCATCCTAGTACCGGTTTCGGGCTTTCAGCCCTCATCAGCCAGGATAGCTTGACTCCAGTGGCATGGAGAGCACGGGACCCACGTCTGGGCATACCCGTCCCACTCGGGGTGACAAATGCAAAAACAATAATTGATGGACAGAATGCAGAACAATGTCATACATTCACCCCAGTACAAGGATCTGGGCCTAAATCCATCGTTTTTTGCTCACCATGCCATTCCAGTTTGGACCCAGCCATATGCAAATCAGTCTTGACCCTGCGCCCAATGGGAACAGTCCAGCCCGAACTGCCAGGCCAGGTCCTCCCTGGACTGGAAACAAGCATCCTAGGACCGGTTTCGGGCTTTCAGCCCTCAGCAGACAGGATAGCTTGACTCCAGTGGCATGGAGAGCACGGGACCCACGTCTGGGCATACCCGTCCCACTCGGGGTGACAAATGCAAAAACAGCAATTGATGGACAGAATGCAGAACAATGTCATACATTCACCCCAGTACAAGGATCTGGGCCTAAATCCATCGTTTTTTTGCTCACCATGCCATTCCAGTTTGGACCCAGCCATATGCAAATCAGTCTTGACCCTGCGCCCAATGGGAACAGTCCAGCCCGAACTGCCAGGCCAGGTCCTCCCTGGACTGGAAACAAGCATCCTAGGACCGGTTTCGGGCTTTCAGCCCTCATCAGCCAGGATAGCTTGACTCCAGTGGCATGGAGAGCACGGGACCCACGTCTGGGCATACCCGTCCCACTCGGGGTGACAAATGCAAAAACAACAATTGATGGAGAGAATGCAGAACAATGTCATACATTCACCCCAGTAAAAGGATCTGGGACTAAATCCATCGTTTTTTTCCTCACCATGCCATTCCAGTTTGGACCCAGCCATATGCAAATCAGTCTTGACCCTGCGCCCAATGGGAACAGTCCAGCCCGAACTGCCAGGCCAGGTCCTCCCTGGACTGGAAACAAGCATCCTAGGACCGGTTTCGGGCTTTCAGCCCTCATCAGCCAGGATAGCTTGACTCCAGTGGCATGGAGAGCACGGGACCCACGTCTGGGCATACCCGTCCCACTCGGGGTGACAAATGCAAAAACAACAATTGATGGACAGAATGCAGAACAATGTCATACATTCACCCCAGTACAAGGATCTGGGCCTAAATCCATCGTTTTCTTCCTCACCATGCCATTCCAGTTTGGACCCAGCCATATGCAAATCAGTCTTGACCCTGCGCCTAATGGGAACAGTCCAGCCCGAACTGCCAGGCCAGGTCCTCCCTGGACTGGAAACAAGCATCCTAGGACCGGTTTCAGACTTTCAGCCCTCATCAGGCAGGATAGCTTGACTCCAGTGGCATGGAGAGCACGGTACCCACGTCTGGGCATACCCGTCCCACTCGGGGTGACAAATGCAAAAACAATAATTGATGGACAGAATGCAGAACAATGTCATACATTCACCCCAGTACAAGGATCTGGGCCTAAATCCATCATTTTTTTGCTCACCATGCCATTCCAGTTTGGACCCAGCCAAATGCAAATCAGTCTTGACCCTGCGCCCAATGGGAACAGTCCAGCCCGATCTGCCAGGCCAGGTCCTCCCTGGACTGGAAACAAGCATCCTAGGACCGGTTTCGGGCTTTCAGCCCTCATCAGCCAGGATAGCTTGACTCCAGTGGCATGGAGAGCACGGGACCCACGTCTGGGCATACCCGTCCCACTCGGGGTGACAAATGCAAAAACAATAATTGATGGACAGAATGCAGAACAATGTCATACATTCACCCCAGTACAAGGATCTGGGCCTAAATCCATCGTTTTTTTGCTCACCATGCCATTCCAGTTTGGACCCAGCCATATGCAAATCAGTCTTGACCCTGCGCCCAATGGGAACAGTCCAGCCCGAACTGCCAGGCCAGGTCCTCCCTGGACTGGAAACAAGCATCCTAGGACCGGTTTCGGGCTTTCAGCCCTCAGCAGCCAGGATAGCTTGACTCCAGTGGCATGGAGAGCACGGGACCCACGTCTGGGCATACCCGTCCCACTCGGGGTGACAAATGCAAAAACAACAATTGATGGACAGAATGCAGAACAATGTCAGACATTCACCCCAGTACAAGGATCTGGGCCTAAATCCATCGTTTTTTTCCTCACCATGCCATTCCAGTTTGGACCCAGCCATATGCAAATCAGTCTTGACCCTGCGCCCAATGGGAACAGTCCAGCCCGAACTGCCAGGCCAGGTCCTCCCTGGACTGGAAACAAGCATCCTAGGACCGGTTTCAGACTTTCAGCCCTCATCAGGCAGGATAGCTTGACTCCAGTGGCATGGAGAGCACGGGACCCACGTCTGGGCATACCCGTCCCACTCGGGGTGACAAATGCAAAAATAACAATTGATGGACAGAATGCAGAACAATGTCATACATTCACCCCAGCACAAGGATCTGGGCCTAAATCCATCGTTTTTTTGCTCACCATGCCATTCCAATTTGGACCCAGCCATATGCAAATCAGTCTTGACCCTGCGCCCAATGGGAACAGTCCAGCCCGAACTGCAAGGCCAGGTCCTCCCTGGAGTGGAAACAAGCATCCTAGGACCGGTTTCGGGCTTTCAGCCCTCATCAGCCAGGATAGCTTGACTCCAGTGGCATTTAGAGCACGGGACCCACGTCTGGGCATACCCGTCCCACTCGGGGTGACAAATGCAAAAACAACAATTGATGGACAGAATGCAGAACAATGTCATACATTCACCCCAGTACAAGGATCTGGGCATAAATCCATCGTTTTTTTGCTCACCATGCTATTCCAGTTTGGACCCAGCCATATGCAAATCAGTCTTGACCCTGCGCCCAATGGGAACAGTCCAGCCCGAACTGCCAGGCCAGGTCCTCCCTGGACTGGAAACAAGCATCCTAGAACCGGTTTCGGGCTTTCAGCCCTCATCAGCCAGGATAGCTTGACTCCAGTGGCATTTAGAGCACGGGACCCACGTCTGGGCATACCCGTTCCACTCGGGGTGACAAATGCAAAAACAACAATTGATGGACAGAATGCAGAACAATGTCATACATTCACCCCAGTACAAGGATCTGGGCCTAAATCCATCATTTTTGCTCACCATGCCATTCCAGTTTGGACCCAGCCATATGCAAATCAGTCTTGACCCTGCGCCTAATGGGAACAGTCCAGCCCGAACTGCCAGGCCAGGTCCTCCCTGGACTGGAAACAAGCATCCTAGTACCGGTTTCGGGCTTTCAGCCCTCATCAGCCAGGATAGCTTGACTCCAGTGGCATGGAGAGCACGGGACCCACGTCTGGGCATACCCGTCCCACTCGGGGTGACAAATGCAAAAACAATAATTGATGGACAGAATGCAGAACAATGTCATACATTCACCCCAGTACAAGGATCTGGGCCTAAATCCATCGTTTTTTGCTCACCATGCCATTCCAGTTTGGACCCAGCCATATGCAAATCAGTCTTGACCCTGCGCCCAATGGGAACAGTCCAGCCCGAACTGCCAGGCCAGGTCCTCCCTGGACTGGAAACAAGCATCCTAGGACCGGTTTCGGGCTTTCAGCCCTCAGCAGACAGGATAGCTTGACTCCAGTGGCATGGAGAGCACGGGACCCACGTCTGGGCATACCCGTCCCACTCGGGGTGACAAATGCAAAAACAATAATTGATGGACAGAATGCAGAACAATGTCATACATTCACCCCAGTACAAGGATCTGGGCCTAAATCCATCGTTTTTTGCTCACCATGCCATTCCAGTTTGGACCCAGCCATATGCAAATCAGTCTTGACCCTGCGCCCAATGGGAACAGTCCAGCCCGAACTGCCAGGCCAGGTCCTCCCTGGACTGGAAACAAGCATCCTAGGACCGGTTTCGGGCTTTCAGCCCTCAGCAGCCAGGATAGCTTGACTCCAGTGGCATGGAGAGCACGGGACCCACGTCTGGGCATACCCGTCCCACTCGGGGTGACAAATGCAAAAACAACAATTGATGGACAGAATGCAGAACAATGTCAGACATTCACCCCAGTACAAGGATCTGGGCCTAAATCCATCGTTTTTTTGCTCGCCATTCCAGTTTGGACCCAGCCATATGCAAATCAGTCTTGACCCTGCGCCCAATGGGAACAGTCCAGCCCGAACTGCCAGGCCAGGTCCTCCCTGGACTGGAAACAAGCATCCTAGGACCGGTTTCGGGCTTTCAACCCTCATCAGCCAGGATAGCTTGACTTCAGTGGCATGGATAGCACGGGACCCACGTCTGGGCATACCAGTCCCACTCGGGGTGACAAATGCAAAAATAACAATTGATGGACGGAATGCAGAACAATGTCATACATTCACCCCAGTACAAGGATCTGGGCCTAAATCCATCGTTTTTGCTCACCATGCCATTCCAGTTTGGACCCAGCCATATGCAAATCAGTCTTGACCCTGCGCCCAATGGGAACAGTCCAGCCCGAACTGCCAGGCCAGGTCCTCCCTGGACTGGAAACAAGCATCCTAGGACCGGTTTCGGGCTTTCAGCCCTCATCAGCCAGGATAGCTTCACTCCTTGCTCACTTTGCCACTGGATTCAAGATAGCGTGGCTGATGACCGCTGTAAGCCAGAAACCGGTCCCAGGATGCTTGTTTCCGGTCCAGGGAAGACATGGCTTGGCAGTTCGGGCTGGACTGTTACCATGGGGCACAGGGTCAGACTGATTTGCATATGGCCATGTCTGAACTGGGGTGGCGGAGTGAGCTAAAGAATGATGATGGATTAAACCCAGATCAGTTGACTGGGGGTGAGTGCTTGCAATGTTCAACACTCCGTCCATCATCCCCTTTGGTTTTGCTATGTTCGCCCTAAGTTGGCAGGGTATGCCCAGGCGTGGGTCCCTTGCTCACTTTGCCACTGGATTCAAGATAGCCTGGCTGATGACGGCTGTAAGCCAGAAACCGGTCCCATGATGCTTGTTTCCGGTCCAGGAAGACATGGCTTGGCAGTTCGGGCTGGACTGTTCCCATGAGGCACAGGGTCAGACTGATTTGCATATGGCCATGTCTGAACTGAGGTGGCGGAGTGAGCTAAAGAATGATGATGGATTAAACCCAGATCAGTTGACTGGAGGTGAGTGCTTGCAATGTTCAACACTCCGTCCATCATCCCCTTTGGTTTTGCTATGTTCGCCCTAAGTTGGCAGGGTATGCCCAGACGTGGGTCCCTTGCTCACTTTGCCACTGGATTCAAGATAGCCTGGCTAATGACGGCTGTAAGCCAGAAACCGGTCCCAGGATGCTTGTTTCCGGTCCAGGGAAGACATGGCTTGGCAGTTCGGGCTGGACTGTTCCCATGAGGCACAGGGTCAGACTGATTTGCATATGGCCATGTCTGAACTGGGGTGGTGGAGTGAGCTAAAGAATGATGATGGATTAAACCCAGATCAGTTGACTGGGGGTGAGTGCTTGCAATGTTCAACACTCCGTCCATCATCCCCTTTGGTTTTGCTATGTTTGCCCTAAGTTGGCAGGGTATGCCCAGGCGTGGGTCCCTTGCTCACTTTGCCACTGGATTCAAGATAGCCTGGCTGATGACGGCTGTAAGCCAGAAACTGGTCCCAGGATGCTTGTTTCCGGTCCAGGGAAGACATGGCTTGGCAGTTCGGGCTGGACTGTTCCCATGAGGCACAGGGTCAGACTGATTTGCATATGGCCATGTCTGAACTGGGGTGGCAGAGTGAGCTAAAGAATGATGATGGATTAAACCCAAATCAGTTGACTGGGGGTGAGTGCTTGCAATGTTCAACACTCCGTCCATCATCCCCTTTGGTTTTGCTATGTTTGCCCTAAGTTTGCAGGGTATGCCCAAACGTGGGTCCCTTGCTCACTTTGCCACTGGATTCAAGATAGCCTGGCTGATGACGGCTGTAAGCCAGAAACCGGTCCCAGGATGCTTGTTTCCGGTCCAGGGAAGACATGGCTTGGCAGTTCGGGCTGGACTGTTCCCATGAGGCACAGGGTCAGACTGATTTGCATATGGCCATGTCTGAACTGGGGTGGCGGAGTGAGCTAAAGAATGATGATGGATTAAACCCAGATCAGTTGACTGGGGGTGAGTGCTTGCAATGTTCAACACTCCGTCCATCATCCCCTTTGGTTTTGCTATGTTCGCCCTAAGTTGGCAGGGTATGCCCAGACGTGGGTCCCTTGCTCACTTTGCCACTGGATTCAAGATAGCCTGGCTGATGACGGCTGTAAGCCAGAAACCGGTCCCAGGATGCTTGTTTCCGGTCCAGGGAAGACATGGCTTGGCAGTTCGGGCTGGACTGTTCCCATGAGGCACAGGGTCATACTGATTTGCATATGGCCATGTCTGAACTGGGGTCGCGGAGTGAGCTAAAGAATGATGATGGATTAAACCCAGATCAGTTGACTGGGGGTGAGTGCTTGCAATGTTCAACACTCTGTCCATCATCCCCTTTGGTTTTGCTATGTTCGCCCTAAGTTGGCAGGGTATGCCCAGACGTGGGTCCCTTGCTCACTTTGCCACTGGATTCAAGATAGCCTGGCTGATGATGGCTGTAAGCCAGAAACCGGTCCCAGGATGCTTGTTTCCGGTCCAGGGAAGACATGGCTTGGCAGTTCGGGCTGGACTGTTCCCATGAGGCACAGGGTCAGACTGATTTGCATATGGCCATGTCTGAACTGGGGTGGCGGAGTGAGCTAAAGAATGATGATGGATTAAACCCAGATCAGTTGACTGGGGGTGAGTGCTTGCAATGTTCAACACTCCGTCCATCATCCCCTTTGGTTTTACTTTTAGAAAGTAGGCATTTTCTTGTTTAACCATTCTGTGTGCCTCTGCCTGTTTGTGTATTGACTGTCTGTTTTTGGAGTGACAGGGGCTGGGGAGGTGCACTCTCTCAGACAGCCACCGGGGGGGGGGGGTTGATGTGTGTCCTGCCTTTCCTGAATGAGTCAGGGCTGGGATGAATAGACCTGGGCTGCATTCAGAGTAGGGGAGGAGTTCTCACTAGCACCTGAATAGGCCCGGTCTGCATTTAGAGTGGTGGGAGGGGATTTCCCTTGCACCTGAATAGGGCCTGTCTGCCTTACACACTGCTGTCTCCACCTCCACAGAACTGGTTTGGACGGGGCTCAGAGACCCTTGCACAAAGAGAACAAAGACAATTTGGGGTATAAGTATTAGACCTAAAACCCCTGAAAGTTAGACTACTTCTGGAATTAAGAGGAACCTTTGCCAAGGAGAAGAGCTGGATAAACTGAGGAGAAGTACTGCCCTTGCTGTGTGTCTGGGGTTGGCCTGCAGTTGCTGTTTCTGCCAAGGAAAGGAGCAGGACTTTGCTGTGTGCTGTGTCCCCTGCTTGAGGAAAGTCTCCAAGGGCTTGAGTAGAGCTTGCCTCCTGTTTTCAAGTCTCAGGAACACAAAGACTTCACCCCCAGCTCCCCTGAACTTCCTTGCTGGGAGTTCTGACCTACCAAGAAGTGTCTGTGACTGTGTGGGGCCTCTGGAGGTTGTTTCTGCTGTTGGGAGCTGGAAAGCAATGCAACAACAAGAAAATCGACGCATCGCTCTTCTTGCGACAGTTTTTCCGGCGCAAAGCCGTGGTGCGAGAAGAATCTCCCCGCACCGCTGCGCCGTTGCTGAAACCGACGCAGCGCCTGTCGCCGCTGCAAGAATCGACGCATCGAGGGATCGTGGCTGAAGGTCGACGCAGCGCCGCTCGCCGCCGCCGCATCGTTCGCCGACGCATCCCGGATTTCCATGCATCGTCCCTGTGCGGCAAGTTTTCCCCGACGCATCACCCGCGGATCGGAGTCGTCTCAAAATCGACGCATCGCTTCCCCCTACAGACCGGACCTGAAGCATCGCTCCCCTGTGTACAGCGGAACTGTCGCATTGCATCCACGAAGGTCTCAGGAACGACGCATCTCTTTGTTTTTCGATGCTTCTCATCGCTGCAGCTGTTTGGCTTGATGAATTTTGTCGCAACAACAGGTACTTTGCAAGAAATCACGCATATATAGTTTTCTATGGACTCAGTTGCTAAAACCTTTTGAAAGTCATTTTTCTTAATACTTGTATGTTGGACTTTTGTCGTTTTTTCTAAACCGGTGTGGTGTCCACTTGTGGTGTTATCACTGTGTTACTGTGAGTGTTGGTACAAATACTTTACACATTGCCTTTGGGATAAGCCTGTCTGCTTGTGCCAAGCTATCAAGGGGGTGAGCAGGGGTTATCTAAAGTGTGTATCCCCCGTACCCTGACTAGAAGCAAGGGTCCCTTTTTTGACAAAGGTACCTACCTCTGCCAACTAGAGACCCCCATTTCTAACATTGGTGGTCAGCGGTGAGGATTTGAACTTGTATTTGTACTTGACCCACAGTGATTGGTGTACATCACTAGTTTAGTGCAGACCACTACGCAACCACATACTGTGTTTTATTTTTGTTCTATTTTTGATCTGACCCATGAGTATCCACGCACCATGTCTCTGAGTAGTAAAGCAGCAAGTGAGGCTGCAGAATTGGAGTTTGACATTGAAATGTTAAGTAGTTACAAAGTAGAGCAACTCAAGCAGTTCTGCAGGACCTTTGGATGTCCCATGAGGAGCAACTCTAGGAAAGAGGAGCTACAGAAGGCCTTAGGGGCCTGGTGGGAGCCAGAGAAGCTGGGGAGACAGATGATGCAGATGTGGATGGGGGTGTGCCAGAAGGCCGTTTCAGATCCCAGGATTGGCCTGTTGGGAGAGCAGCCTCTAGGGCTGACAGCAATCATTCTTCCTGGAAATTTTCTCCAGGGGATTTGGAGGAAAGGCAAAGGGCCAGGGATCATGAATTGGAGGTCATGAGACTAAAGGCAGAGGAGAGCAAGAACGCCTGTGCCTTGGAAGAAAGGAAGTTGCTTTTGGCACATGAATTGAGAATGAGAGAGCTTGATATGGAGCTCGAGAGGCTTGAGGCCATGAGTGTCTTAGCAAAAAAAAAGGAAAAGTGTTTAGCTCATGAAGTGAGCTTGGCTGGGTTGGAGGTGGAGTCCAGCTCAGATGGTGGCAGCAAAAATGTAGTGTGTAGTGCTGAGAGAGTAGTACACACACCCAGAGATGTGGTGCCTGACTTGAAGGAGGGGGTTGACATACACCAAGGGGTTCAGGGTTATGAGGTAGCTCCAAGGGTGCACAGTGTCCCTAAGGTGGATTGGGGAACTGGCCCAGGGGTTCATATTCCTAGTGGTGGGAGGGACACTCTACTGACTCTAGATGAGAGGTGCAGGGAGAGGGGTTCTTCCATGGTAGAAGCCTTGGTGTGTGAGTGTGAAGACCGCCCAGGAGAGTGTGGGTTGAGTGACAGAGACAGTCAGACACTGTCTTGCCAATCTCATGAGAGTGGTGTGGGGTACTTGTGTGAGGCCGTGGATGGCCGAGGCAAAGGGTAGCTTGGTTAACACATGTGTGGGGCTGTGTGATACGATTGTTGGAGAGCATATTTTAAGTCCCTGTTTTCCAGAGCTATGCCAACAGCCTGTGGAGTGTGAGTTCTCTGACCCCAGGAGCTTGCACTGGAGGCAGACCTTTTGGTGGATTCCAGAGGGTCTGAAGAAGCTTTTGGGAGTGATCCTGAGGGGGGTGGCTCAGGTTTTCCCCAACCAAGTGAGGTAGGGGAGGTTGGTGGTAGCCCAGATAGGTCCCAGTATAGTGGGAGGGGTGTAGGGTCCCACGTCCTGTCTCAGAGGAGAAGGAGTGGGAGTGGGCTGTGTCTCAAGGTGCCTGAAACCAAGTCCCAGGGCCTGGTTGGTTCATGGAGTGAACACCAGGAGGGGGTATTAGTTTTTGCAGAGAGACCATCCCCTGAGGGGGATCCCAAAGTGTCAGGTGAACTGGGGGTGACTGTTGTAACAAGCATCCCACCAGTTCTGGTGTCTGGCAACACCGCTCCAGTGGGGAGGGTGCATGAGTACAGAGAAAAGGGTGAGTGGGGACAAAGTCCCCAGTGCAAGGACCAGTGGGTCAGGGGTTGCCAGCTCTGAGGTCAGAGCACCCCAGGACTGACCCTGGTGAGGCCACTTCTGGCCTGGGGGGGTCTTCATGCTCTGTCAGATGGACAGGAGGCTGGAGACCTGCGCCAGGAGGACTCTCGCACAACTCATGAGAAGTGTGTTTCCCTTGGGGGGGTCGGTGTACTCTCCCGGAAGTCTTGGGTTGCCAGGCACAGGTCCAGCCTAAGGGTACAGACCCTGGGTTTGAGGACCAGGTTCAGGGTGTCCCCCCTGACCTAGAGGAAGGGGTGACTGCTAACAGTGCCCCTACCAGTTTGTCTTCTGGGGGTACCACTCCAGGTGGGAGGGTGCAGAGCCCCAGGGAGGAGGAACGGGTGTGGGAGAGCCCACCCCAGTCCTGTGTCCAGCCACAGGGTACAGACCCTGGGCTGGTGTACCAGTTGCAGGATAGCACCCCTGAACTGGTGGGAGAATTGTGCAGAACACCTGCCACAGGTGCCCTGACAATTCTGGAATCGAGGGGAACTGCTCCCGGTGGGGGGATACAGAGCCCCGGGGAAGGGAACAGGGTGTGGGAGAGCCCACCCCGTCTCCTGTCCAGCCGCTGGGTACAGACCCTGGGCTGGTGGGCCAGTGTCAGGATGCCATACCTGACTTGGCAGGAGGGAGAGAGGACAAAATGTGCCAGGCACCTGGGCCTACCGCCCCCCACTTTCTGACGCCACAGAGGTTAGAGAGGCCTGAAAGGCATGAGGCCTGGCTCTCATCACTGACAGTTGTCAGTGGCCACTGTGGCTTGCTGTCCTGGTGGAAAGAGTTGCCCCTGGGAGGGGGACAGGAGTCACATCCCGGGGGTGGACTGGGCCACACCACTGTGTTGGCTATGTGGGTACTGTCTGCCTGTTGGGACACATCTGTGAGCAAAGTAAGCTTAGGCGCTGCACAGATGTGGTCCACAGGTGAGGAGAACGGTTCCCCATGGGTCAGCTTAGTGGGCCCTGAGAGTATGGATAGAGGGATCTAACTGGGTTCAGGAAGGCGTAGAACGGGAATAGACCCCTGCTGTTGCGGGCCAGGTTCCATGTTCTATCGCCCCAAGCAGGGAAGCCCATCGAGGTATGGATTGGTCTACCCTGGCTTTAGGCTCGAAGCGGGTTCTGTTGGACTTGGCCCTTTTTGCAGGGTTATACCCAAACATTTTGCTTCTTCCTCCTATTTTTGCCTGAACTGTAGTTGTTGGTTTTAGGACTCTGGGCACTTTACCACTGCTAATCAGTGCTAAAGTGCATATGCTCTCTGTGTAAATTGTGAACATGATTGGTTATCCATGATTGGCATATTTGACTTACTGGTCAGTCCCTAGTAAAGTGCACTAAGTGTGCCAGGGCTTGTAAATCAAATGCTACTAGTGGGCCTGCAGCACTGATTGTGCCACCCACATGAGTAGCTCTGAAAACGTAACTCAGAACTGCCACTGCAGTGTCTGTGCGCAGTTGTTAACTGCCATGTCGACTTGGCAAGTGCACCCACTTGCCAGGCCCTAACCTTCCCTTTTCTTACATGTAGGATACCCCTATGGTAGGCCCAAGGTACCCCCTAGGTACCTTGGGCCTACCATAGTGTATGTGAAAGGTAGGGCATGTACTGATGTGTGTAACATGTCCTGATAGTGAAATACTGGCAATTTCATTTTTCACTATTGAAAGGCTTTCTTGCCCCATAGGACATTAATGGGTAATGCTTTGCAACATTTTACAAGTATATCTTCCCATAAGGATAAGATGGAAAAATAAAGTTTAGGCTCTCTGAACTCAGAATTTAATAACACATCTTTTACTAAAGATGGTTTTTAAATTGTGTGTTTGAAAATGCCACTTTTAGAAAGTAGGAATTTTCTTATTTAACCATTCTGTGTGCCTCTGCCTGTTTGTGTATTGTCTGTCTGTTTTTGGAGTGACAGGGGCTGGGGAGGTGCATTCTCTCAGACAGCCACCTGGGGGGGGGGGTTGATGTGTGTCCTGCCTTTCCTGAATGAGTAAGGGCTGGGATGAATAGACCTGGGCTGCATTCAGAGTAGGGGGAGGAGTTCTCACTAGCACCTGAATAGGCCCGGTCTGCATTTAGAGTGGTGGGAGGAGATTTCCCTTGCACCTGAATAGGGCCTGTCTGCCTTACACACTGCTGTCTCCACCTCCTGCCAGGCAACTGCACCAGAGAGGACAGAACTGGTTTGGACGGGGCTCAGAGACCCTTGCACAAAGAGAACAAAGACAATTTGGGGTATAAGTATTAGACCTAAAACCCCTGAACTTTAGACTACTTCTGGAATCAAGAGGAACCTTTGCCAATGAGAAGAGCTGGAGAAACTGAGGAGAAGTACTTCCCTTGCTGTGTGTCTAGGGTTGGCCTGCAGTTGCTGTTTCTGCCAAGGAAAGGAAAAGGACTTTGCTGTGTGCTGAGATTAGAAACAAAATGGTAATTCATTCCCATTTTATTTTTCATCATCCCATCCTGAACCGAGTGTCAGGAAGGTGCGGGCCTGCTGAGAGGCAGCATGGAGAAGTGGTGGGCAGAGGGCTGCCTGTGCACTATTTAAAGTGTGCATGTCCGTTTGACCTGCCGTCTTGCGACGGACAGCCAGACATGCGCACCTTAAACCTCTCAACCTCGCTGGCTTAAGACAGTAGGGTAAACAGCAAGTGCAAGCTTCCAGTGCGCTGCGGAGCAAAGAGAGAGGCCGCTCCCACCAACTAGGGAGCTGCTCTTGCTGCATGTGAGCAGCGCCAGAATTGGGCAAGGGAGGTTGCTGGTGCCGGCGCTGCAGTCAGAAGAAGAGGTCTGGAGCAGAGGACGTGCGAGGTAAGTATTTTAATTTTTAATTTTGTTTGCTCATGCCCCCCCTTTCCTGTAGATGCCAGCTGCCACTGTGCTTTAGTAGAATTAAGCTGTACTTTCTAAGAGAGAAAAGAGTGAAAGAAGTTGGTGCTTGCATTGTAACCTGTGAACATAAAAGACAAACACATAAAAATATTGCATAGTTGATACTTTTGACAAAGGGTCAGTATTCATGTTGCATCTTTAAAAAAGCCTAATTGAAACAACGCCTTTACTTTGTGATAAAAAAAACTGTAAATGTAGCAACATGTTATCAATAGAGCAAAGTAAAAGAAATGAACATGCAAGGGAGATTTAGTCAATAGGCTAATGCACCCAAACAGCAACCCCTACGTGAATGAAAACACCCAAAAACTGCACATAAAGTGTTGTTTTGTCAGCAAAGAAAAACATCAAAGAGCACGCCCTGGCTGCATCCCCAAAGCAGGAACAACAAGCATTGGCATAGCCAATAGGTTTCTCCGTTGGGTCCTTGTTAGACTTGGCACCATTGGCGTGGGTCTCCCTTCCATTTTTTGCTGTGGCCTCATCTGTTTTTGCTGGTCTAGATGCTTTGGGCACTTTGCCACTGCTGTTCAGTGCCAAAGTGCAAGTGCTCCCTTTTGTAAACTGATGTAATAGATTAGTGATTCCATGATTGGCTAATTTGATTTACTTGTCAGACCCTAGTACAGTGCACCATGTGTGCCCAGGGCCTGTAAATCAAATGCTGCTGGTGGGCTTGCAGCACTGGTTGTGCCACCCACAGAAGCAGCTTCTAAAATGTGGCTCAGGCCTGCCATTGCAGAGCCTGTGTGCAGTCTGGGACTGCCATGTCGACTTGGCAAGTGCACACACTTGCCAGGCCCTAAACCTTCCCTTTTCTGTCACCCTTAAGGTAGGCCCAAGGTACCCCTGTGGGCAGGGTGCATTGTATGTAAAAGGTAGGACATGCCCTGATGTGTGTGGCATGTCCTGATAGTGAAATACTGCCAATTTCGTTTTTCACTATTGCAAGGCTATCTGTTCTCATAGGCCAGAATGGGCAGTTAGTTTATAACATCTTATAAACATAACTGGCCCTAGGAACAAGATAGGAAAATAAAGTTTAGTATGCCTGAACTCAGAATGTTAAAGTGCATCTTTTAGTGTGGGTGATTTTTACATTCTGTGTTTGAAAATACCACTTTTAGAAAGTGGGTATTTTCTTGCCTAACCATCCAGTATGCCTCTGCTAGGTTTGTGTATTGCATGTCTGGCTTGTGAGTGACAGGAGCTGGGAGAGGGCAGTGGCTCCGGCAGTCTGATGAGTCAGGGCTGGGCTGAATGGGACATGGGTTGAATTTAGAGTAGGGGGAGGAGATTTCCTTTCACCTTCCTGGGCCAGTTCTGCTTTCAACAATGCTGTCTCCACCTCCTGCCAGGAAGCTGCACCAGTGAGGACAGAACTGGTTTTGGCTGGGTACAGACACTCTCTGCCTTCAGAGAACAAAGAATTTGTGTGTATAAAAAGAGGGGCCCAGACCCCAGACTTTTAGATCACTTCTGGGAAATCAAGAGGAAACCTTTGCCAAGGAGAAGAGCCGGAGAAGCTGAGGAGGAATACTGCCCATGTGCTGTTTGATGTCTGGGGTTGGTCTGCAGTGGCTGCTTGCTGCCAAGGAAAGGAGAAGAAGGACTTTGCTGTTTTGCTTTGTCACCTGCTTGAAGAAAAGATCTCCAAGGGCTTGAAACTGAGCTTGCCTCCTGTTCTGAAGTCTCAGGAACACAAAGACTTCACCCCTTCTGTCTTCCTGCATCTAGAACTGCTGTTTTAGCTGCTACAGAAGGAAATTGCAACACCGACGCCGGCGAGCAACGCCGTAACCTGCCCGAAGCCGTGAGCGCTGCTCCGACTTGCGACGTAGGCCCGACGCCTGCTACTGTGCCGCATCGACTCCGAAACCGACTTCATCATCGCGGAGCCGATCCTCGACGTGGGTGACCCCCGAATCCATCGACATCGCGCCATCGTAAGGAACAGTGGTTTTGGCGCCATCGTGACGTCATCTCCCCGACGCAGTAAGGAACCGTCGTCTCGCCTCCCCTGCGCTGCAGTAAGGAACAGAGGCTGGACCTCCCCTGGGGTCGTAAGGAACCGACGCCGTGCAGCGCCTACGAAGCCGCACCTCCCCGACGCCGTGAACTGTCGTTGTTTTCATCCTTTCCAATGTACTGTTCTTTGTGGGTCTGCTTGACTCCGGGCCCAACGCCGCGCACCTCGCGGTCGGCACCGTACTTTGGGATTTCCACAGGTCACGACGTCGTTATAACTCCAAGTGGAGTTATTTGTTGCTATAAGCTTTATTTGAGTGAATAACCTATTTTTGAGGATATCTTGATAACTGTACTGTGGATTTTTGTCGTTTGGTTTTGTTTTGAGTTTAGATAAAGATTACTTATTTTTCTAAACTGGTGTGGTGTCCATTTGTAGTGTTTTCACTGTATTACTGTATGTGTTCACAAATGCTTTTCACACTGCCTCTGAGATAAGCCTGTCTGCTTGTGCCAAGCTACCAAAGTGGTGAGCAGGGGTTATTTTAGGAGTGTATCCCCCTTACCCTGACTAGAAGCAAGGGTCCCTATTTGGGCAAAGGTGCAAACCATTGCCAACTAGAGACCCCCATTTCTAACAGTCCTCATAAGTGTTTAGCCATGCAGCACATTATCCTGGGTGTTGTGCCACAAGGGATTGAAGAGCTATACAATTACTACACACTGGGTCATGCAGTGGGATTCAGGAATGCATGCTTGCCTCAGGAAACATTTATTGACGCATTCCACCGTGTTGAAATGTGACATACTGGCTAAGTAATGAAACTTTTGTGACACAACATTGTATTCACAAAGTACCCATTTTTCCCTTTTCCAAAACAAATATGGCAGTATAAAAGGAACACTTCTCTCATACCATAAAACAAAACAGAAAGCAGCTGCAGTGTCATCACGTTAGTGCAAAATCTCAGCACATCACGAAACGCTGGGCGCACTAAACAGTTTAGTTTGGAAAGCCTGAGTGACTTGAAAAGAGTTAAGGACCAGCATAAAATTCTGAAAGACCATTAAATAAAATATGTGTGTATTGTAAAACTATTTTAGGCTTCATTGCCACTCTGGCGTTTTGCTGAATATGAGATGTGCGCTACAACTGCTTTAGGCCCAGAAGTTCGACGTATTTTACCGGTCGCAAACGGCCCATCGGGCCATTTGCGACCAGTAAAATACATTTTATTATGTGCAAACCTTATTTTGTGAGTCAGTAACCTATTACTGACTTGCAAAATATGGTTTGCGAGTCGCTATTAGGAAGGGGCATGCCAAGGGCGTCCCTTCCTAACAGCGAGTTGTTTTGTGACCGGAATGCATTTGTAAAACAATCGCAGTTTATGGCCTACTTCAAGTAGGTGGTAAGCCTGTTGCAAACGGGAAAGGGGCCCCGTCCCCTTTGTGACAAGCAGCAAAAAAAAAAATTAAGAGCAGGTAGTGGTCCCACAGACCACTGCGTGCTCTTATAAAATGAAACAGAAATGTTTCATTTTTCTTTTGAAACGCATCCCATTTTCCTTTAAGGAAAACTGGCTGCATTAAAAAAAAGTTGCTTTATTCAAAAGCAATCACAGAGATAGTGGTCTGCTGACCCCAGCAGGCCACCATCCCTGTGTTATTGCCCATTCCCAATGGGTCGCAAATTGCGACCTGCCTCATGAATATTGATGACGCAGGTCCATTGTGACCCCATTGGGAATTGCTAATGTTGTCTGAGACACATTAGTACATTTCATTTTGCAAGTCTCTAATTATGAGCCGCAATTAATCATAATTAGAGACTCTCAAAATGAAATGGTTGTACATGTGGCCCTTAGTTCACCAAAACCAGGTGCTTCCTAAAAAGCAGGTTTAAACGTTGGTTTCTAGTCGCAGCAATTGTTATGTCAAATGAGCATATGTAGAAGCTTGGAACACAAGGGATGAGGGGCCTTGACGTGCCTGTCCTCCATGCCCATTAACCAGTGTGTATGTATTTCTCACGACTCGCCGTGCTTGTTGCTGCCGAACATACACATTGTTAAACTCCAAGGATTATCCTCCCCTGAACACTCCCAAGTAGGACGCGTTACAGGGAGATTTCCATTATGGGGAACAGAAGAAAAGATTCAGAGCTTGTTCTGTCTCTGTGAGGTTTGAAAGTCAGTGCTAATGCAGTGAGGATTAAAGGTGCTGGAAGGGTCTCAGATGCATGCTCTTAGCTGCATCCGAAAGAAAAAAGGAACAATCCATCATAAAGGAGGGAAAAAGGAAATGTGATATCCATGCTGCTTGTGGTTTCCAGGGGAAGAGCTTTAGTAAATGGATGTGGGCTCCTCAACGTATGTACTCATGTACCCTGATCTCATTATAGTTTTAGTTAATAGTTTTTGCAATAGTGTCAAATAAAACCATGAGGGTTAGAGAGCGCTGTGCAACAGAGGCTCATTTGATGTTACAAAATAAAGCAGAGGCAAATGGAAAATGGCTGTACACAAAAGAAAAAATTGTAATTTGTAGATTTATATAGCACAGCTTATCAACCGTGAGGGCATCCATGTGCTGTCCATGGGCTCGGGGAGATTAAGTGCTTTGCCCAGAATCACAGGATGTTGAGCCTACGCCAAGACTCGAACCCGGATTCCCAACTCCCGATTCGGCAGCTCTGGCCACTACGCCACATCCTCTCCACAGTAGGCATCAGTCATGTACCAATTGGCACGTTCATGGATAACACAATAGTTAAAGTCATGCATTGATGCAGGAGACTTACAGCTGTTATGATTCGCAATGTACCGCTATATAGGCTTGGGTAGTATCTTAACCTTTCACCTACATTTATCCTGCCATTGTACATAACAGTTTTTGGTGCTGACCTTTTACCCAGTTAGGTGCTGCATAAATATCGTGTGGTTTTCTCCGAAAACTAGCCTCATTTATTATGCATGAGGATTCTCAGAATCACAGCAGGATTACCATCTTCTGCATAATAACTGTGTATAAGGTTCATCACTATCGTCATCCTCGACTGACATGACACAGCAAGGTAGAGCCCCTGAGGGTACCTTTTGAGTATATTAGCACCATATCTTTGCTGGGGCAGGCAGAGGAGAAAGACTTCCATGCAGACACGCTGACACGAGATGCTGAGGTTCATGCACGCAGACACTGCAGCACGCAGTGGTCTGACATCCCTCGCGGGGTGTCCATCTCTAGACCAAGATGGGGTCCTTCGTTCTCTCACATCAGGTAATGGGATTGGCTTTATCCTAGGGGGATTCTTGGCTATACACCTACATACCTGCTAGGTATAATCAGGTACATCTAGTTAGGGTTAGCATCGTAGGAGTATGCATTACTACTGTCATGTATTTATATGCCTGCATATATCCATTGTTTTAGCACTATGGTAGAATTCTACCATCTATTTCCTCTGTTGGTGCTTATAACCGTATGCATCTGTTTCTGTCTTATGGTTGTTGCAGCACACGTATTTTACAGTAGAATGGCGCAAGTTCAATAAATGCTTATTGAAAACGTCCCCATCGTTTATTCTGTGTATCTCTCTGAGACAAAGTGAGCACGAGTGACTGAGTGAAAAGTACTGTACTGTTTCCACGATCCCTGAGGGGTCAGGGTTGTCATGTTCGATAGTTGCCAGAAACTATTCTCTCCTTGGTAAGAGGGGTTCATAGTGGCACTGTGAGGTAGCTGGTATACAGGGGAACATATCCGTTGGGGGTGTCTGGAATCAGTTTGGACACCAGTCCTGGAGTTTATGTTGTCTAAAAATGCGCAGATCCTATATAGATTTATAGGAACTACACGACACAGCTTAACAACTATATGCAGGAGTTGGGTAAAGACTCTGGGGTGAGGGAATAAACAATAAACAAGACAGGTGCAATAGTTGTGCGCAGGGCTTTAAGTGGGCCGAGTCCCTCCGTTTCTCAGACCCCGCAGTATTTAAATCAGATATTGAAATGGGTCCCTTTCAGGCCCTGTATTCATGTCCTTAACGTTTCATGCAAAAACACTGATTTAGTTCTGAACAATGGGTATTAAAAACGTTAAGGTAAGGTGAAAAGACTCCCTTGAGTCATTGAGCTGACGAGCGTTTGGTGATGCACCTGTGCGCCAGTGAGAGGCCAACCTGAGAGAATTGTGGCAGCCTTTTCTGCAACCCCTGATTAAATTTGTTTTTATCTCTACTGATGATGGATGATATCAAGAAACACGTGTCTAGGGATTTACAGCACTAACCTGCACCAACTTTGGTGAAATACTCCAGTAAATATTCAAGTAAGCATTTACCATGAACTGCATTTACCATAATGCTAAGGGGTGAACTGTGCTGGGAGGTGAAGCGATGTGCTCCCAACCCCCTTCATTTTGTTTAGGTAATCCATGTCATTACTGCTTATATTTCACAAGCTCTACTTAATCTTGCATTCCCTATGAGCCCTATGAGTGTTTGCTTTTTCCAGGATGTTGTATCACTTTTTTTTCAGGCAGCATATTACTCTCGTCTAGTGCATAATTTTAATTCAGTCGTATTCAGGTGTTTTTAACAGGGCACAAATGAGTAGTGGGAGGAAGTGCCTGTCAGGGGAAAAAGGTGTTCAGAATAAGTGGCCATTCAGTCTTTGGTCTCTCTGCAAACAGTACAGAGCAATGGTCACGTGTGCAAGTTGCAGTTCTGATTCTGTGCAAATATGTGGGTAGAGTGGCACTTGATTTTGATGTATATGTTTAAGCCACGCCCTTAATTATACAGGCCACACCCCTTTCAGCCCGCCCCCCTTTTGATCCCACTTAAAGCCCTGGTAGTGCGAGTTTACACAATGTACAATAATTCAGCTGAATTCAATGGTCCTGAAATCAGCAAAAGCAAGGAAAATCAGTGACCAATGTAGTGAGTGCAGTGATCAGGAACAGTTTCATACATGATCTTTGAGTCTGGCTTTAACTATTTGAAGATAGTGGGCAGGCCCGGTATAAGTGGGGTGGATATACTGGGGAAATTCCTGAGAAAATGTGTTTAAGGGAGGAGGTCACTTTTAAATGCAATTTTTTGAGGAGCAGTGCACCTTTGTTTCTTATGGTCATCTTTTGACCAGACACCTATAGTTTTTGAGTGAGAATTGGTTGAGGGGGTGAAGTGGTTAGCCGTATCACCCTATAGGAGAGACAAAAAGACTTTAAAGTACGAACAGATCTACTTGGTCAGTTTACAGGTTAATGAACATATTGTGCAAACATTTTGCTTATTGCATAAACAGCACCACCTGTCACTCAGCATTTAGACAAGGGTGTCTGCGCTCTCCCCTCGTCAGGTCGTTTGTATGCTGAATACATGCCCGAAATAACCTAAGCCTTGAATTGGTCCCTTGATGGCTCCTGGAAAAACTGAAAACAAGGCAATTTTAGTCAACTGTTGCTACCACTTGCAGCCAACAGACCTAGTATATTTTCCAGATGTGAAAATGGACTTTAAAAAGACACAGTCATGAGATTTCGACTTAAAATTCAGTTTTTTTATTTTCACTTATCATGTTCCTATGAACAACCATTTAGTGACCATGCTCAGTAAAGCCCTGCATATATATAAGCAGAGATGAAACCATGCCCAGCATCCCCCAGTCTCCATATTATTAGAATCCCACCTCCTAGTACCACCTAATCATCTAACTAAAATAGTATATATTATCTAGTCCTGCAGAGTGATACTATTGGGCAAAAACATACAAACAAACACACAGAGACCACGATCAATCACACGCACACACAAGTATCAATCAATAATGATTTATAAAGCGTGGCTAATCCCACGCTAGGGTATCCAGGCGCTTGCAGGACCCCGAGGCTTATTCGAACAGCGTTGCACAGGAGACATTCATGCACCACCAGGCTCCTAGTGGCACCCTTAGGAAGTTCGAGGGGGAGGAAGCGCAGTGCAACAGGAGGGGTGAGAGGCAGTCGATGAAACTACTGACCAACAAAAAGCCGTACTTCGAGCAGTGTGCTCTTTCGGCTTTTTGGGTTTCATTAATGGGTCTAATTGCTGTTGTCTTCTTGTGACCAAGGGTAACAGTGTAACGCGAACCACAATTCTGTTGTCTATACTTGTTGGAACAAGATGAAGTCACGCAAATTATGTACGTAGCCAGCCACTCAAAAAATGATCATATGCGTAAAGAGCTGTTCAGATTTTATTTCTTTTAAAGTCCCTGAACAGAAAGTAATATATAAAAAGCAGAAACGGACAAATCCTGGGGCGATACTCCATGGAGTGAACAACTTGGAAAAATGAGGGACCAGGAACGCAAATTACCCAGTAGCAAGCGAGGATTTTTACAAGACAACCGACTAAACAAATCACAAGCAATGGGAGGAGTCAAAGTCCACAAAGTACATACAACAGATCATCCTGACAGCACAAGCTCTGTCTAGGCGCCCTAAAAATGGGACAATGCAAGTATGCATGAAATGCCTTGATAGACAGGTATCTAAGCAATGCCAAACAACAAAAACTATACGGTGACCAATTGCTGAGGGAGGCTGACCTTCTGCCCACTCTTTCTCTGTACTCCTTTGAGTATTTTTCTTGCAGAAGTGGAGACCTGCTGAAGCTCTCTGTAGCCAGACCAGAAAAGGGCAACTGGCCATTATGAAAGCAGACAATGCGCAGCTGGACTTCTGCTTCAAACAAGTAATATAGGTTAGCTGTGTAGAGCAGCATTCTATACCGGCAATACCTTTAAAGGTTTCTTGTGCATCACAGCTCTAGGAAAGTTATTACAATGCCTTGCCCATATAAAAATGTTATTTTTACTTAGAGCCATTGCAAACACTGCTTTAAAAGGGAGGAATCAGTTTCAGCCTTACATTAGAAATGCACCAGGAGCATCTATGTATGCAATTATTAAATGTAAAGTAGAACATATTCCCTTCTGCTGGCTGATACTGTCGATCGGCAGTGAAAGTGGCCAGCAGATCTGTAGTCCAATAATGTACACATAAGAAAGAGATCTGCATTTCATCTATAAATAGTGTGTGTGAACTGGAAAATGGCCTCCTAATACGCAAACCACTAGGACTGCATATGGCGCCCACCTAACGATAAACAAATGGCACCGCTTAATTAGTCGATGGCAATAAAACATACAATTAGCTGTGCTCGCCCATGCAGAACACGACTGGAACCTGCATTAAGAGGGCTGGTAGCATCATAAACTACAAGTGCAGAGGTGAGGTGAGCGAGGAAGCGATACGGCACATTGACCCGGCGCCGCTCAGATGCCTAATGATGTGGTTTGCCCCAGTGGATCCAGCACATCATTTTTAATGAGTTTCTGCAATTAATGCTCACACCTGAGCCTACATCTATTCAGTTGTTAGTGTAGCTTAATTGCTGCTGTTAGCTGCATTTTGCCATGATATTCTTCAGAAGTGTACTCGCCAAAGTGGCTAGCTCCTAATGGCATTTGTCTCACCATCCATTGCTTTTGATCCCTTTTAACAGAGCAAATCTCAAAATCAGTTTCCTTGTCTGAAGTTGCCTTGTCTTCATGTTTTTAAAAAAAAAAACAATACAGGAATGAGGTCTTCCTTTGAGGGTCTCTCTATGGTGTCAGTCATGACCACCAGAGCAATATCTATGCAGGTAGGCACACAGGGATTTAGGAAAGAGGGAAAGATTTTTGTAGAGAATCTTAAATTGATTAAAAGGTGCAGATGTCCTTGTACTACAGTATAAAGGGTTTCAGGTGAGTATATTGTTTCAATGCATTCACAAAGAAAAAAGTTCCAACTGGGGATACATTTAAGAATATTTATAAACTACAGGGCTGAAATGAAACAGAAAACACAGGACAGACACCAAAAGTTGTGGATGTTCCGTCCACCCAATTTAAAGTGAATTTGTGTCGAAACGCTCTAAATAGGGTGGACATAAAATCCACCATTTTTTTGGCAAACGTCCGGAATCGCCAATCTCTAAATCAGCCACTAACTCTTCAAAGCCCCATGAAAAACCAGAGGTTGAGGACACAGTGATTATCTTGTCAAACAGTAGCCGCAGAGAAAGCCTGTTTAGAAAAGGCAACTCGCCTAAGTCTGTAAATTTTTAAATGGCAAAATAACTCCTAACCTCTCGTGAGACTCCTGAGATCTTGAACTCGTAAGCCCGAAAGCACAGGGCTTGAAGGCTGGGCAGCAAGGTTTGAGCTCAGTCCTAAAGTGCAAGGACAACCAGGGCAAATTAAATTGCAGTGTGGCAATATGATTAAATTTGCTAGTGCCAGACATCAAATAAGCAGAGGTGTCCAAAAAAAGATGTCAAGAGACACAATGCTGGCAGGTAATCCCAGGGCCGGCATTAGGGCGGTACGACCTGTGCGGTTGCCCTGGGCGCTGACCTGGAGGGGGCCTCTGACCTCAGGGGGGTGCTGTGTTTAGTAATAATTTACGATTTAAAAGCACCTGCTGAAGAGTTCCCTGTGCGTCCGGCTTCCAGGCAGCAAACAAAAATGTCAAGATAACTCTTATGATTAATGTTCCTGCTAGAGAGCAGGGCCAGACTGGTAACCCAAAGAAGCCCTGGCAATTTTGTAGTACCAGCCCCCGGTGGGCGGGGATAGAGGGGGGCTTGTGCGGTGCAAGCATGAAGCACTGGTGCTTTTGATGCTGGGGGCTGATATTGCAGCACCACTGCAAAACCAGCCCCCAGTAACAAAAAAACAGCCCCCACTGAGGCAAAACCGGTCCCCAACTCTTCCAGCCTCCAAAGAAAACGCCCGATGCCCACTCTGGCCAGCCCGGCCATGCTAGAGAGAGGTCGGAGTTTTGTGTAGTGGCAGTCTTGACTCACCATAAGGCGGAGAGGGTTAATATGCCTGCTGCAAAGAACAGATCTGTATTTTATGTGGATAGCTGAGTGGATTAGTAAAGTCAGCCTTTACCAGCGCTTTAAAACAAATGAAATTTATATGAGAGAGGGGCTATGGAGAGATGAGGGGCACTTTTGTCGGGTGGTAGTGAGGGAATCCGCAGAGGAAGTCATGGGGAGGCGCCAAAAAAGATTGTCGCCCAGGGCGCCACCAGCGCTAGAGCCGGCTCTGGGTAAGCCAACCAAACTGGTAATGCTGCCATTCAGACGCGAAAGAAGAAGGGTGTGGGTGGTGGCTCTAAAACCACAAGGAACTCTGCTGTTGCTGTACACGCGCCAGCAAAATGGCTGCAGATGAATATCACATTTCCCCCTTAATACACAAAAGTTATTGCAATTAAAATATACTGGAAATAGCACTATTCCTGCTCTCACCTAACAGAATGCCAGGCTTACAGCGAAATCATTTGTCTGTAGGAATTTCCCCACTTGCGAAAGAAAAAAAGCAGTTGCCAGGTCAAATTTGATCAAAATGACACATTGATTAGCCTCCAGATTGCTGTAGCGATGTGTTTACCGTTCCAGGGTAGCAGAGAATTATTGCCGGAGCTGGGACATCATGATTTTAATAACATTTCTTGTTAAGATTTAATTACAGAAATTGTTTTTTCTTAATCACCCAAAACGCAACCAGAGAAGAGAAGGAGAAGAAAAATGAGGATAATTCTGTTTTCACTTTATTAAATCCGCAGGACATTCTTTCTTTGTTCCTATTAAAAGCAATTTACAGGCTCTAAATTCATGATTTAACCATTTCGTGTAAAAGGTACAATCGGTTTTAAATAAAAACGTGACTTTATATATTAAAGGCTGAAGAGCACGGGTGACTCTACACTCCACACTTGCTGTCTCCCATTTATGCCATATGAGAACCCGGAACACTGTGACGTTGTGTACCTAAAGGCCCATTCCCCCAGAAATATTGTGATTTAATAAAATAAAAAGCTGTGCCCCGAGGGGCAGTGACTCTAACTTTCTCCTACACAACTCAAGGACATTGTATTGTATTGCATTGTAATTGTATTTATATAGCGCTTACTACCCCTGACGAGGCACCAAAGTGCTTTATTCCACAGAGGCAGCTCCCACGCAGAACTTTAAATGCCTCGTTTCCAGAGACTTGGAATTACCACGCTGTTATGTTGCCCTGGGAAAAACCCATTACTGCCCTCTTAGGTTTTTCCATGGAGCCAATGTTGATTCAATCTTACCGCACAAAAATTCTCACAATATTCCCGCAGGTTTCGCCAGGTATTGCCAGGCAAAATTTGAAGGGGAAAAAAGTTGCGGGTGTGCGAACTTCCAATCCGGAATCGTGAGCAATAACCTGACTGCGATTTAACTCCGAACTCAGGGGCATATTTACAAGAACTGACTCATCGATGTGTTAGATTTCTTGCGCCTGCCGCAGATGCCCTAACGACGCCATGGATGTGCTGTATTCACAATACAGTGCTCCATGGCGCAAGGATTCACGGATGTGTCAGATATTCTGTAATAACCCTCTTCCAAGACAATGGAATGCAGGGGGGTGGGAAGCAGTGAACCAAGGGAAGGGAAGGGGGAAATACCAACAGAACGTAAAAGGATGAAAGAAATACAAGGGATAACTATGTTCTAAAAAAGCAGGAAGAAAATAGGTTACATTACAACAAATTCTGATGCATCTTTTGGCCCTAATGTGATGCATTGCTGGAGTAGGTCGTGAGACTGACGGAACTCCAGCAATGCGTCAGAACACAGAGGCGATTCCCATAGTAAAAGCCCTGCGTCAATCCTTACGCCTGGTATGAGCAGGCGTAGGGATTTTGGCGCAGTCAAGTCATAGATTGACGCAGTGAAAAGTTGTAAATTTCACTGCGTCATTTCTACATGGCCTTTAATTTGGGAATGCGTACCCTGCATACATTATACCTGGTGCAGGTATAATGTGATGCAGGGCTCTACAAACTGATGTATTGGGCCCCATGCGTCAGTTTGTAGATATGGAGCAGTTTGAAGCACTGATTGAGCTGCTGCTGCATCAAAAAAAATGAAGCAGCTCTAGCTCCTTGTAAATATGCCCCTAAGTGTTTATTTCATACACTAACAGGAGCAGACGCAACGACCACCACTGACGCAACAAGCTCCGATGTACGCCAACCGTCTTCCCTTGAATGCTCTCAACATTCTCAGTCACAGTTCCCCCTGCATTCCAAGCCCCGCCTTCTAAGTACAGAAGAACACAACACACATCTTCCTGTTAGAGAACAGCAAATAATAAACAAAAGAAAATAACACAATAAATAAAAACATGATAAAAACTTACACTAAGTAATCCAATTTACAACTTAGCAATAGAACAAAATAGACATGAAATATAATTAATGAATTAATAAAATAGCAAAAACTATATAAGTTTACATATTCCAAAATCCAAATATTTTGCAGGTGACTGTCTGATTTGTGAACTCCTTCTCAACCCACCCCGAATTATTTCCACTTCTCAGAGCATACTCCTGGTCATCAGTAATATCACTGAATCATGCGCTCGCTCACACACAGGCACATCAAGAAAAACATTTCTTTCTTCATGCTCCCTTGGCGGGTCAACAGCACTCAGTTTAGCGCACCCTGGACTTCTGCAAACTGAATTTCTGCTCAAATACCAAATCTTCCCTCCCATGACTTACATTGATTCCCATATCTATTCTATTCTAATTTGTAAAGGGCATCGCGACCTATAGGCAATGCGACACAGAGTCCACCAAAGTGCCCTGTGAGCTATACAAAGGGCTTTGAATTGTACCCTTTTGTCAATCGGTATCCAGTGCAAAGTGGCCAGGGCCTGCCGGGCAGAATTGTGTTTGGGAATGTGCAGAATAACTTGTGTTGATGCGTTCTGCACCACTTGAGGTTTTTGATGACCAATTTTGGGCTTCGAGATAGAGAGAGTTCCTGTAGTCCAGGCGAGAAAGGATAAGTGCCTGGACTACAAGCCTTCTGGACTGTGGGGGGGGGGGGGTAGTTGCAATATTTTATGGAGCATTCTAAGAATGCCATAACAGCATGCAGAAAGTTTTGTGGCCTGAGCCTGCTTGCCTAATGATTTGTCCAACCATACCCCCAGGCTTTTAATAACTGCCTTGGGGGCAGGGGGGCACCTAAGCAATCAGGCCAACCAAAGTTGAGGTGGGTATTGAGGTTATTACCCAGCACCATGAGCTCTGTTCTATCCATATTTAGTCTGAGGCAGGAGTCTGCCATCCAAGTAGCTACTCTCTCCAGACATGGTGCTAATGTGGGAGAATGGGAGTCATATCCCTGAGTTAGAGAGAACACCAGTTGGGTGTCATCTGCATATGACATAAGGGATATCCTAAATCACTTTACTATGTCTGCTAATGGACGCATATATAAGTTGAAAAGCGTCAGGCTCTGTGATGAACCCTGCAGGACTCCACACCTCAAGGAAAAGATTTTCTAAGAACAGGATCTATCAAAGACTTTCCTATCTTTCAAGAAGGTGGTGAGCCATTTTACTGAAGGACCCATGACACCGGCACTGTAAGTTCTATTAATGAGGATGCCATGGTCCACTGTGTCAAATGCTGCATTGATATCGAGGAGGACAGACAGTGACTGCCGTACCTCCTCTGTCAAGCAGCATTTTTAACTCCTCTACTACAGACAGAAGGGCGGTCTCCATGCCATGGTTAGGGTGGGAACTAGTCTGCAAGGGGTGCAGGATATTGTTTGTTTCAAGAAAACCTGAGAGATGTTTGTTTACATGTTTTTTCTACCACTTTGCTCAGACCAGGTAGAAAGGAAATGGGTCTGTAATGGTTGTGTGACGGAACAACGAGTTCCTCAACCCCGCGTACCCTAACAACGGGGTCTGTATAATGAGCGCGTCTTAACCACGCATTGCTCTACCACGCATGCCTTTACCACGAATTTTCATGGTAAAGGCATGCATGGTAAAGGGGTATGCGTGGCTAAGGTTACCATCCCCCTGCCCCCTCCCCCTAAAAACGACCCGCCATACCTTAATCTAAAAAAACGACCCCCATCCCCCTCCCTGAACCCTAAAAACAACCCCTAAAAAATACTCCGAACCCCCCTGAAAAGTACCCCAAACCACCCCACCCCAGAAAACAACCCTGAACACCCACCACCCCTTAAAACTACCCCAAACCCCCACCACCCCTGAAAACTACCCTGAACTCCCACCATCCCTTAAAACTACCCCAAACTCCCACCACCCCTTAAAATTACCCAAAGCCCCACCACCCCTTAAAACTACCCCGAACCCCACCATCCATTAACACTACCTCGAACCCCCACCACCCCATTAAACTACCCTGAACCCCCACCATCCCCTAAAACTACCCCGAACCCCCACCACCTCACAAACCCCCCCCCAGACCCGGCCCGCAGCTCCACTTACCTGTCCGTGTCCACTTCCTGACGCTCCTCTTTCCCCGCCCATTCCAAACACTAGACCGCATTTGCCTTAACCATGCATGTGCGTGGTTAAGGCAAAGTTGTTGTTCGGGCAAGCGTGGTTACGCTTGCGGGCTTCCGGAACTCGTGGCTCTGACCTCGTTGTTCCGGATGTTTCCCGTCTGTAATTGCCCGGGCAGAGAGGGTCCAGGTTGGTTTTTTTTTAGCAGCGCCTTGACCATCACATGTTACCATGATAGGGGCACTATTCCTGTTGCTAAGTATAGGTTGACCATTTTCAGCATCACTGGGAAGGTGAGTTCAGCCGCTTTAGAGTGAATGTGACCCTGATTTCACTTTGTTAAATGTAAGTATGAAACTATCAGGGGTCAAATTGAGAAAGTCCATTAGGACACTTTTCTCCACAGTTAGATTGTTATTGGTTGAAATGGGACTAAGGTCCTTGCTAGGCTCAGGAAATGTGAGATAGATATCAGTAATCTTTTTTAAGAAAAAGATTGTGAGGTCATTTCAACGTGCCGCAGAGGAATCAGGGGTGTAGCCAAAAGATGTGAGTTACATCAGTATTTTTACAATCTGGAACATTTCGCACGGGGCATTAGAGGCAAGGTTGATCCTTGTCTCGTATTATGCCGCCTGGGCCTTTTTTTCATTTCGGAGTGGTAGGTCCTCATGACTTCTCTATATTTTGATTTGCTGGATTACCCATGGTCTCTTCTCCATTTCCTTTCAGCCTTTTTACATGCCTTTTTCAGTATCAGTAGATGAGGGTTGTACCAAGGAGCAGATTTATTCCTGATATGCCGTGGGAGCATTTGTATAGGGATGATATGGTCCAGTGAGTATTTTAATCCAATCGGTAACCTTTGCATTCGTGAACTGAGGTTCCTAGCCTAGGTCTGGTCTAGATCCCCCAAGGGTCTACCTCCACTTTTCGCAGTTAATTTTCAACCAGCTACAGTCTTTCCAAGTGATTGGTCTGGGAGTTGGGCTGCCACTCAGGGTATTTACCATGAAGGAGATCAGATAGCGATCTGACCATACTCGTGGTTGATGGTTCAGGGCATTTAGATGAGGGTCAGTAGTAAAAATGGGGTCAAGTAGATGCCCTTCCACAACTTTAATAGGATTAGACCATCTAGGTAACTCTTTGCCAGACATCAGAGGTTTCCTGATACGAACCCAATCACCTGAGCTAATTTTAACACTGGAAGGTTTTTCTCTGTTCTTGTTCACCATTTTTCACATTTTTTCTTGATAGTTTTCTACACACTCTCTGATCTTTTTATAATCAACAACCTCAGATTCTCCACCACAATCCTTCAACCACCATGGAGCAAACTTGGTTCCGCGTTTCCGTCCACGGAGCAATTCAAACAGGCAACACCCAATAACAGAAATAGGCATAGTACGATACGACAGTAAGCTGGCCTGCAACACTTTCCTTCAAGGTAAACTACCCTTCCTGCCCAACTGAATGGATTCTTTAACAACCCAATTAAACCTCTCAACCTAGCCATTAGATTGGGGATAATAATTAGCCACCCTCTTATATTTTTTACCACACCTCAGTAAATACTCCTCAAACTTCTTACTTTCAAAACGAGGTCCATTATCTGAGACCAACTCTTCTGGTAACCCTTCTCTGCAAATGACATCTTCCAAAAAATCAATTACAATCTCAGAATTCACTTTTTCGGTGCTCCTAACTTCAGGCCATTTGGAAAAATAATTGATTAACTCGATGGCAAAAGCTTCTTTCTTTAGAACAATACAAAATAGACCTAGAATATCTATACCTAACTCCCTCCACTGCCTGAAGCAAACTCAAAGGAGAAGCATTCAGTAACACATGGTTTTGCTGTTTTGTCACTGTTGGAACAGAGTTTACAACTACTCACCAATGCATCCACCATCCTGTCAATACCAGGCCACCAGTAAAACTCACAAATACGCCTCTTAGGAGCTGACATCCCAAAGTGTCCTTCATGTCCTTTAGCATAAAATGTCCTTCCTTAATCCCACAGGTGGCACAACCTTACCTCCTCAAAACAGACAGAAACCATCATACATCAACTCATCCCTCACTTTGAAAAACACAGCCACCTCTCCACTCAACTTCCACTCTTCGAGCCAACCTTTGGAATTGTAATCACATACCAACTTCATCTCAACTTCACCTTCCATGTGAATTTCCCACATCTCTTTAGAAATCACCCCAGCTCCACCATCCAAATAATCCCAGGCATTGATGTCCTCCACAGTATACGCCACCTTGCAACCATCCACCACTTTCTCTTCATCCAACTTCAATGCCATTGGTAACCGTGACAAAAAGTCAGCATGCACATTAACTCTCCCTGGCATATATTCAATCTTCAATCAATACGATTGAAGTGTCGCTTCCAAACGAATTCGCCTAGCAATCAAACACCTTCCAACCCCAGAAGAAAGTACATAGATAAGAGGTTTATGATTCGTTCTCAAAATGAACTGCATACCCCATAAAAATTGCCTGAACAGCCCAAGAACATTCTGGCAACTCTTTCTCAGTCACCAAATAGTTTACTCAGACTCTCTCAAAGTCCTCAAAGCATAAGACACTACCCACTCTCTTTGCAACAGAGCTGCACTTAAGCCACATCCACTTGCATCCACTGCAACACACTCTCAGCCCAATTCGAAGGATTTAAGAAAAGGAGCATTGAACAACCCAGCTTTAGGGTCAACAAAAGAGATGTTTTGTTCAACGCCCCAATAAAAATTCATTTTGTTTCTTAGTAAACCTCGTAAAACTTCAACTTTGGAAGCATAATTGTCAATAAACCTTGAAAAGAATTCTGTAAAACCCAGGAACGATAGTAACTGTTCCCTTGTTTTTGGAACTGGGGCATCCACAACTACTTGTACATGATCTTGATTTGGTTTAATTTCATCCTTGGTAATACAATGCCCCAAATACTCAACCTCTTTACATTTTAATCGGCATTGCGATTCTTTAAGAGTTAAACTCTTCTGTCCCAGAAGACGAAGTACATTCCTCAAATTGAACAAATGTTCTTCTTCATTCCTACCGTATTCTAAAATGTCATCTTGAAATGCGATAGCACCATCAATGCATTCCAGCGTTTCTTTCATTAAACATTGGAAAACAGACGCAGCACTGGATAAACTGAAAGGTATTCAGCAAAACTGGAACATGCCTTCTGGCGTTATAAATGCTGTTAGATGATGACATTCCTCGTCCAACTCAACTTGGTGATAAACACTTGCAAGGTCTAACGTAAAGAAAACTGTGGCTACAGCAAACGTAGAGACTAGCTCGTACAAATTTGGTAATGGGTGTCTATCTATCCACATCTCATTGTTAAGGCTTCAAAGATCTACGCACAATCTGAGCTCACCTGAATGTTTTAAAGCAATGACAACCGGTGAAATCCATGGTGACGCCTCCATTGGCTGAATAACTTGTTTGTCGCATAGATCTTTTAACATCTATTTCAATTTTGCCCTGTAAGTAAGAGGCACATTACAAACTTTATGTCTGACTGAAACTGAATTGTCCAGCAAAACCACTTTATACTTAAATCCTACAAATCATCCAGCTTGTCACAAGACACCTCAGGAAATTCACTTTTCAGGTTGCTCACCAACTGTTTATCATTCACACCTCCTACAGCATAAACTGGTGGTACAGCATTGGGATCTAACTTTATGTTTAATTCCTGTTGATGAGGCCACCCCAATGTGAAATCACCTTTGGCAGCAACATAGATTTTACCATGAGTTACTCTATCACCTAACCACATATTGGCCCAAAAGTAACCCAATAATTCAATTTTATGAACCATGTAATCCGTTAGACGTACATCAGGAGGTAACAACCTTTCATCCTTCCAATTCATTTCCCATAAGGACTTATTGATTATGCTGTACCAAATGCACAAATCCACCATGACATCCACATTTTTCCCATTAATGCTGATCATAAATTTTGGAAAGCTATTTTCACCCACACCTCTAACACAGAGACTAGCATTAGGATTTAGGCCATCGTCATCATCATCATCCTCTTTCACTACGCAATTAACACAGATTTGCTTTTGCAGACTCTTCCAAAATGTAATTTTTTCCTGCAGCGATTACAGGACTTCTCAATTGCTGCACACCCTTTAAAATTACCACGATGAAAACTACTACCACACCTATAACAACTAGTTGAGAATTCTTTCCTGTAAGACACATCTTTTTCCCTTTGACATTCTTAATAACATTAACTCCTGCACCAGACTCTTAATCTTTCCAATCCCCGCCAATATTCTTGCTGCTCCTATGATCTCTTGCACAAACTTCCCAATTGCTCAATGCTCTTGGCAATACTCACACTAGCATTGAGCGTAAATTCAGTTCCTACCCAAAGTCTCTCCTGAACTTTTTTACTTTTAGTTTTCATCATGACCCAATCTCTCAAAACCTGCCCATAGGTTATTGTTTCAAATTCACAAGATGATCCTAGGGCTCTTAAAGCAGACATATACTCCAAAATACTCTCATCATCTCTTGAGTTGAATTTGAACGTTCCCATCACTGTATTGAGTTTTCTGCCATATCTATTACTGAGTTGCTTAACAGCATTAACATTTCCTGGATTTTCCAAAGGCGAGCTGACATTTTCTTGCCTTAGCCATTAGGTGCCACATGACTGGGTATAGTTGACAGTTGGACTTTGTGTATTCCTCCTTGACAGCCACACACAAGGGGGAGCTCAGTGGGAGGATGGGAGGGAGAAGTTGGGTCCAGCCCCACTTACACCTAAATAGGCTGTGTCCTGCCTCCACACAAAGGACTGCATAACCCCTGTAGCTAGCCTGGAGCCTGGATGCCTCTAGAAGCTTCTCACAACTTCAAAGGCGCAGCTGGATATAAATACTGGACCTCAGACACCATCTCTTCAGTACTCTTCTGGGCCTGTGGATACTCTGCCAGGAAGAAGGACTACTGTGCTGCTCACAGGACTGTCACTCCGCTGGACTGCTGCTCTGAAGGAATTGCTGCCCTGCTGACTTGCTGCCCTCTGGCGTGTGTGAACAGAGCACTCTCTCGGCTCCTCGCGGTTCCCTCTAATACGAACTGTAGTCTTGGCACAAATTCGAGAAGGTGAACTTTAGCAGGCCTAACCCGGTGACTGTAGCCGACCTGCAGTCCATCACAGTCAGCCTCAAAGTGTGACTTTGACCCAGTACACCATGACCAGATTTCCCAAGTTGGCGCTTTGTGCTTTTTGGCTCTCTTTTCACAAAAGTCTTCAACAAATCATAACATCGGTTCTACGGATTGGATTTTTGTTGTTTTGGTCTTGGTGTGGGATCCGTTTTGTGTGATGTTTTCACTTTCTTACTGTTTGAAGTGTTGCAAAAATACTTTACACATTGCCTCTAAGTTAAGCCTGACTGCTCTCTGCCAAGCTGCCAGAGGTTTGAGCGCAGGTTAATTTAGGGTTGGCTTGTGGCTCACCCTGACAAGGTTTGTGGTTGTTGCTTGACCAGGAGTCACAGCCCAGTCAACCAATAACCCAATTTCTCAATCAATCAAGACAGAATTCCTGCTATTTGCCACGAACAATAAAAAAAAAAACATGATATAATACAGATTGCTACAGAGACTGCAGGAGTCAGGAATCCATGGCACAGACTACATGGTTCGAGGAATTTCTAACCAACCAAATCCAGATTATTAAACTGGGTTCTTATAAATCACGTACCTTAAACCTTGATAAGGCGGTGCCACAGGGCTCTTGTCTTAGCCCTACACTTTTAAACATCTACGTGGCCCCCTTTGCTAAGCTTGTTAAAAAGTCTGGTTTTGAACCACTGCCATATGCTGATGATACGCAGCTAATCTTCACTCTCGATCAAGAGAGGATGTAGCCTAACGGTTAGGGCGGTGGACTTCGAATCTGGGTAACCGGGTTCGAGTCTCGGCGACGACGCTCAACATCCTGTGATTCTGGGCAAATCACTTAAACTCCCCGTGCCTAACAAAAATGAATGTGTCCTCATGTAAAGCGTTCTGATACCTGATTTCGGGTCAAGTTCGCGCTATATAAAACTTTGAAAAAAAAATAAAAAAAGATCTGAACAATGCAAAAGCTTGCTTCTCAGCAGGTATGACAGCCATTGCGACCTGGATGACAGCTAACTGCCTCCAGTTGAATGCCAACAAAACTGAAATCATGCTGTTTGGCAAGGCTCAACAGCTTTGGACACCCGACTGGTGGCCCTCTGAACTGGGCCTAGCTCCAACTCCCAAACTGGTTATAAAGAATGTGGTGTTCGTCTTGACCAATCACTCACTATGAAAGAACAGGTTGGCACCACCACTGGCACCTGTTTCCATATGCTGTGTCTGCTACAGAGAGTTTTTCCCCTCCTCCCACATTCAGTTAGGAAGACACCGGTCCAAGCTTTGATCATTAGCTGCCAGGATTACTGCAATGCCTTATTGGCTTCCATAAATGAAATAGTCTTAAACAAACTGCAAGTCGTTTCAAAACGCGGCAGCAAGCCTCATCAATAATCTTTCAGCTCGGACAGTCTCTGCTCTAATGTATTCACTCCATTGGTTGCCGATCCCTAAAAGAATCATTTTCAAAGTATGCTATATGACACTCAAGTCCTTGTACGGAAAAGGCCCAAGCTATCTATCCTCAAAGCACGTCTGCTACCGTCCAGACAGATCTCTAAGATCTAGAGATAAAGCTTTGTTCACAGTCCCATGAATCAGAAATCTCGATCAGGAGGCTGATCCTTTTCATACTTAGCCCCCTGTTTTATAATGAGCTACCACTCCATATACGTCAATGTGCGGAGCATTTTAAATTTAGAAAACTTCTGAAAACATCGTTCTTTATGGCCTAATTAGTCTGACCACCTGTCTATAATCTGCGTAGCGCTGAGATACCCCTCCTGGTGTGATTTGGGCATGTTATAAATTAAATTAGCATAATGTAACATACAAACCTGGCTCAATTCAACATACTTACCTATTACTTGACAATATTGTGGTCCTCTGTATTTTTGTTGTCAATATCTTTCACTTCACATATAAAGTATGTAAGGTTGATATTCGTGTCGTCAATATTTTTGGGTGATATTATTGTCACCTATATTTTTACATCGATATTTCGTCATAGAACCCAACCTATGTACTCTGTTTGCTCTATTCCGCCAGATGAAGTCTGAGCTGGAGGAGGTCTGGCTTTTTCTTAATGCCTCTTTGCCATTGTGATAGAGCTGTTAGTTTGTCATCTGTGAGAATACCACACACAAAGGGGGTATTAGAAATGGGGGTTTCTAGTTGGCAGAACTAGGTACCTTTGTCCAAATAGGGACCCTTGCTTCTAGTCAGGGTAAGGGGGATACACTCCTAAAATAACCCCTGCTCACCCCCTTGGTAGCTTGGCACAAGCAGACAGGCTTATCTCAGAGGCAGTGTGTAAAGCATTTGTGAACACATACAGTAATACAGTGAAAACACTACAAATGGACACCACACCAGTTTAGAAAAATAAGTAATCTTTATCTAAACCAAAACAAGACCAAACAACAAAAATCCATGATACAGTAATAAAAATATGACTTTCGGATGGTAGAAATAGTTCAGTTCAAAGCAAATTGCAGATGCGACACCTTTCTCACAAAGTACCTTGGATGCGTCACGCAAGCTTACAAAACGGGCCGCAGGGAAGGTGATGCGTCGGTTCCTTATACTCAGGGCAGGTGATGTGTCGGTTCCTTGCTCCAGGGGAGGTGATGCATCGGTTCCTTACTGCAGGGCAGGGGAGGTGATGCGTTGGTTCCTTACCGGAGAGGAGGTGATGCGTCGGTTTCTTACTGCATGGGGAGGTGATGCGTCGGTTTCTTACTGTGTCCCCCAACGATGCGACAAACTTGGCGCCTCGATGCGATGATCCGGAACGATGCGTGAACTCTTGCAGCTACACAGCAGGCCTTGCGTCGAACCCGGTGGGATGATCTCGGACTTCGGAGATCGGTGCACTCGATGCGGCGTGTGGCGATTTCTCGAGCCGCGGCAGGCATTGCGACTATTTCTTCAGCGATGCGTCGGAAACGGGTGCGGAGGCGTCTTGCTTCTTCGAAGTTGCGTTACTTTTCCAGCTCCGAGTGGAAAACAGTCTCTAGAGGTCCAAAACAACAGCAGGCACCTCTTTGCAGGTCAGAACTCCCAGCAAGGAACTTCAGGGGAGCTGGTGGTAAAGTCTTTGTGTCCCTGAGACTTTAGAACAGGAGGCAAGCTCAGTTTCAAGCCCTTGGAGATCTTCTTTCAAGCAGGGGACACAGCAAACAGCAAAGTCCTTTTCTCCTTTCCTTGGCAGCAAGTAGCCACTGCAGGCCAACCCCAGACAGCAAACAGCACAGGGGCAGTATTCCTCTTCACCTTCTCTGGCTTGGCAAAGGTTCCTCTTGATTCCCAGAAATGATCTAAAGTTCTGGGGTCTGGGCCCCAATATTTATATCACAAAATCCTTTGTTCTCTGGTGGCAGAGAATCCCTGTGCTCAGTCCAAACCGGTTCTGTCATCTCTGATGCAGCTTCCTGGCAGGAGGTGGAGACAGCATTGTCCTTGACAGACCAGGCCCATTCAGGTGAAAGGAAATCTCCTCCCCCTACTCTAAATGCAACCCAAGTCTATTCAGCCCAGCCCTGACTCATCAGGCTCTCTGGAGTCACTGCTCCTCCCCTTCCCCTGTCATCCAAAAGCCAGACATGCAATACACAAACGTAGCAGAGGCACACTGGATGGCCAAGGAAGAAAATACCTACTTTCTAAAAGTGGTATTTTCAAACACAGAATGTAAAAATCACCCTCACTAAAAGATGCATTTTAACATTCTGAGTTCAGGCATACTAAACTTTATTTTCCTACCTTATTCCCAGGGGTAGTTATGTTTATAAGATGTTATAAACAAACTCGCCATTCTATCCTATGGGAACAGGTAGCCTTGCGATAGTGAAAAACGAAATTGGCAGTAATTCACTATCAGGACATGCCACACACACCAGGGCATGTCCTACCTTTCACATACACTGCACCCTGCCCACAGGGGTACCTTGGGCCTACCTTAGGGGTGACTAACATGTAAGAAAAGGGAAGGTTAGGGCCTGGCAAGTGGGTGCACTTGACAAGTCGGCATGGCAGTACTAGTCTGCACACAGTCTCTGCAATGGCAGGCCAGAGTTACATTTACAGGCTGCTTATGTGGGTGGCACAATCAGTGCTGCAGCCCACTAGCAGCATTTTATTTACATGCTCTGGGCACACACAGTGCACTGTACTAGGGACTGACTAGTAAATCAAATCAGCCAATTATGGAAACACCAATCCATAACAACAATTTACAGGGAGAGCATATGCACTTTAGCACTGATCAGCAGTGCTAAAGTACCCAGAGTCATAAAACCAACAAAAACAGGTCAGAAATAGGAGGCCAAAAAGCAAAATGTCTGGGGATAAACCCGCTGAAAAATCCAGGTCTAACAGGGGGCTACTTTCGCAAATAAATGCATGCTTCTCTTTATGTATGCAGATGATAATATGATATTTGTTGAAAGTGTCATAAGGTTTCTGCACATACACAGAGCTATGCACAGGAAGATGGGACCCCGGAATACAGTGGTTTGCCACCATATACCGTAGCACCCAAAAACCCCAACCCAACTAGCTTAGCATCCCATTAGCACCCAAGTACTAATGTTTGGACAACCCAGAACATGGTATCTTTATCTCAGGACTCGCAGAAACAAGAACACTCTTTCGTCACTCACTCGTACTTGTCCACAAGGTGCGTAGGAAGAGACACTGGATAGGTTAAAATGTTTATTCCAACTTACGTGCTCTAATGTACAGTACACGTGTCAGTACTAATAGCATAATGCATATGACTAATATAAACAGCATGGTTACAATTCCATAGAATACAAACGGGAAAGCATCTCAGAGCTCAGTGGATAAACGTATAAATAACATTACCACCCTCCCCTTGCAGTAAGATAGTTTATTATAAAATAGAAGACCTCTGGGCTTTGACTAGCGAACCCCCATACCTCAGTCTCTAGATGCAGAGTTACATCAGCAGGACATCATAGCTCTTCTCACTGAAAGGGATTTCTCCAAGTGTGTTAATCGCTAGTAAACCACAGTATTAAAAGCATACCAAATTCTTCATGGCAATTGCACCTAATGTTATGTCTGGGTGCGTGAGACTGGCCATATCAGGAAGAACCAAAATACATTGTTATGCGACCTTGTACATGTTTGTGCAGACTGAGCCCAAAAGGTGAACAACAGAAAATGCAGACAGTGCAAAAGAACTTGGCACGAGCAAAGGGCGAGGAGGCCCGGCTCAGTGTAACGTGCGCAAAGAAAAGCAGCATGGCAGCCAGGCCTAGGCCAACATAACAAGGCAGGTAACAATCCACAAGACAAAAGCAAGCAACCCATTTTTCTTACCTTACATGAAATTGATGAATTTGGTTCCTATTCTGAGATTCACAAAAATTGGGGTAAAAAAATTTGGGGTGTTCCCATTCCCTGTCGCTAACTCACCCATAGATATGGAATACCTGCTAATCTGGTGCACTGACTGCATCAAATAACTATTTGTTAAGATTCCCAAATCTCTTAAATTGGTGATTTCCGATAACCATGGCTCTGTGATTGAGAGGCTCTCAACACAGGTTAACAGATGGATATATGTACCTTTATCAATAGCTGATAGAGTTGCCCTAATTAAAAAGGTAACATTACGTACATTCTTATTTTTTGATAATAATTCGATCTCAATGACTTGGACGTTCTTTGCCAATCTTCTCAAAGTGAGTGCAAACCGGGTTTATGATGGGATATGTTAACCTTGCCATATGAAAGGGGTGTTTTTCGCTTCCAAACTTAAAAGTGCTTTTAAAAGTACTTTCATGCTGCTCAGGCCCACTTTGCATTTTATTGGTTTACCCATTAAAGCTCAATTCATCAAAAACGGAAGTTATGCTTGTTACTTTGGCAACCCGTACTTAATCTGGTCAGACAGCTGGTGGCCGAATCATATGGGTCCCCTTCCGACACCTGCAAACAAAGTAAAAAATCTTGGAGTCTTTTTCGACACTAAGCTGTCCTTCGAAACACAGATCAATCACACCACAGCAGCTTGTTTTTTAATTCTCAAAATTTTGAGGAAAGTACTACCGCTTATTCCATTCGAGCTAAGAAAAACAGTGGTTACAGCGCTAATTGCATCCAGGCTGGATTATTGCAACGCCCTTTTCACCAGTGCGAGTAGGCGCAGCTTACATAACCTTCAGATGACCCAGAACGCGGCAGCTAGAGTCCTGTTTGGGATCACTCGCTATGACTCAGTCTCAAGGGCTCTCACAGAGCTTCACTGGTTGCCCATCAGTAAACGCATTAATTTCAAAGCGTTATGTATTGCGTTTAAAGCCAGACACGGCCTTGGTCCATCGCAACTGTCATAGTTTTTCAAACCCTATATTCCGGCTAGATCACTTAAATCAATATAAACAGTGGCAACCTCATAATCCCCAAGGCACACAGAGCAAAATGGGGAGGAAAAAGCTTTGTCTACACCACTGCTAAACTCTGGAATTCCTTGCCTATTTCCCTAAAAAAAGAATCTAATCTGCTTGAATTCAGGAAGCATCTAAAAACTTGGCTATACCAGTGCACCACTAATGTGTCACCTCTGCTGGAATGCTCATCTAAGCGCCTAGACACCCCCGGGTATATGTAGCGCTATATAAATTCTTCATTTAATTTCATTACCTTACTTATCGCACACTGTGGCAGAGAGAGGCCTTGTAGAGAAGGGATGCTACAGATATTCAGCCCAGTGGATCTCTTCTTGGGAACAGATTGATTCAGTTGGGTCTACCTAGTGAGTATGGTGTGAGTGTGGGGAATCAGCTGAACTTACTCGGCTGTGGTCTCCATTACTCCAGCTTCTGACAAGCCCATCTGTCCAGCTCATAGATGAACGAGCAGTCATGGACTCCATAAGAAGACTGGCTACAGAGTGTCTGGGTCATGAGCACGGAGTGAAGACCCTCGAGCATCCGAAGGAGGGTGGGGACACTAGTCTTTAGACAACAACATATGGTGCAAACGAATAGGACACTTTACTCTGCACGCATTTACAGCGCGTGCCATTACCCTGCGTTTTTAACTCCGCAAAAACTTTTCCAACACAGGGCTTTACAACGCAATCCATTACAACACATTGTCCATTACAACGCAATTTACTATTCTAACTCCACCGGGGCGTTGTAATGGGGAATGCGTTGTAATGCTTTGCGGTGTAAAGCCCTGTGTTGTAAAAGTTTTTGTGGAGTAAAAAATGCGGGGTAATGACATGCACTGTAATGCATTCGGAGTAAAGGATGTTTCCCGGTGCAAACCCTTGACCTTTACTACCCCAAGTAACCGATGGAGCTTGTCGCACCTTAGGGTGTTAGGAGATGGGCTCTTAACTCTGCAGGATGACTAGTATCTCTACAGCAGATACACTTGTCTCTGCAGTGACACTTTAGGAGCCAGACACCGGGATGCGCTCATGGGTGAACGCTTGCAGGACTGATGCGCCCAGACATCCTCTGCTTCCATTCATCAAAGGCATAGGCTGCTTTATGCATTAAGTATAGTACACAACTGGCATGCCTCTGTTTCCCTCTTCAAGCATACTGGGGTGACGTCTGGGCCACGCTTTTGGAGATTGTTACTCATGAATTTCCACAGTCTCTGTTGGTGGTAAAGTTGGGGTACATCTTGGAAATTCCCAAGTCGAGAGGAGGCTGACAGGAGTACGTTGATTGCTGGCTAAATAGCAAGTAGGATTGGTGTGGATACGGGGTCTCCCTCCTCAGGCCAATAGAACTGGGGTTCAGTTCTACTGCTCGATGACCTGTGACTGACCTTTGTCCACTACCTCTGATGCATGAAGCTTTGTTTGAACTGACCTGTCCACTGATTGCAGGTCAATAACAGGTTCAAGTTAGTGCCCCTTGCACAGTAATATCAGCCAATCAACTGCTGATGAAATTGGGGAGATAGCAGACTCCCCGTTGGCACGCGTGGGCCTGGGTCTGTCTGGGGCCAATGTGCCTGGAAGTAGGTCTGCAAACTCAATGTGATGCCTACATAACACACGGGTAATCCATAGACCGCTCTGATACCTTCAGGTCAAGTTTGCGCTACATAAAACTGCAAAAAAAATATATATATATATATATAATATAACTGAACATAACTGAAGCAAGAGTCCAATTTAGGACTGCATGCAGCACTCATGAAGCCCTACACACATCTACACCCTCCTCTTTGGTTGGAAAACTGAAAGTCTCCGGCGCTCAATGGGGATCAAGAAATACTCTCTCCTGCTTGAACCTCCGACATTCAATCCACGAAACAGGCCTTCTCTGGCAGTGAAACAAGGATGTTGGCACTCCTTCCCTCCCTCAAGCTCTTCCCACAGTATCTACTCTGACCGCATTTAAAAAGGTTTTCAAAATCCTCTTATTTGAGAGACACTTTGATAAAGCGAGGATCGGTGCTTTGTGTCTCCTCTGTTGACTTTAACCCCCCCTGATACAAGCTGCTGGCTCTGGATGCTTTCTCGGTGCTTACCGGTTGTTTCATGATGGTTGCTATCCATCATCTTCCTTTTGCTCTCTTGTGAAGCCTCGAATGCCTTTGGGTTTTACAAAATCACGAAATTAAATGAATAAAGCCTGTAGATTGTCCTCCATTTCCCAGACCTATATGCGTGAGTAGTACTCTGTCAGGAATGTTAGTTGGCATCAGTGACTTATCATCCTTTTGTATTTAAGTGCATTCCTTGATTTGTTTTCGTTTTCTTGTGCTCTAAACCCATGTCTCGAAGGTAACTCAGAAGCATTTTGTATGCAAATTTCCTTTGTTTATTAATTTTTTCTTGCGAGTGCTCTAAAACCGCATCACACTGGTATGCCATGAGCCTTTTGTAGGTGAGCAGAGACCTTGCGTAACTTCTCCTCACAAGTAACATAACAGAAATGATACACAGGGAAAAGAATCTTTAGAATGGTGCTGATTTTCACATGAAAGCTCCCCACATACCAACATTAGTACTTCACCAGGAAAAAACGATAGCCATTCAGACAGCCCTTACAAATCGGGGTGGGGGGGGGGGGTGTTCCTGGTGGGAACGTCTTGTTTCACCGTCAGTCTTGAAGCGCCTGCTCTGATGGGCAATAAATCAAGAGGTGTTATTTTTGATTTTTTTCTCCTACATTTTTCCTGAGCAATAATGCAATTCGACAGTGTGATAAACCACATGAGATCAATATTCAGCCGTGCCTCAATCAACACCCCGCCTCTTCTTGAGCCAATGGAGACAAGCCCGGCCTTGTTTGCTACTTTGTTGCACTGTAAGTCCTTAGCAGTGAATTACGACTGCGGCCAAGATGCAAATAGCAGTGCCCGGGTACGTGGGCCGGCCTAATGTCTCCCAGGCAGCGCGCTATTGCTCATCCCTCCCCTGCTTTATGCGCGTGTTATTTACGGAGGCGCTTTAATTGAGAATAGATTACACGGGCGGTTTGATTAAGTGCTCTCTGAAATTGATTACCAAGGAATAAGAGAATAATTGACCGCAGGCCATCTTTGCCTCCTGACCGTGGAACTGCATCTGAGAGGTGAGCGGCGTCTCAGCAGTGGCGTAACAAAGGCCCCCACTGCCCCCGTGGTGCGGAGGGGGAGGGGGCCCTCAGCACAGTACCCTGACCTGAGAGCTCCTGACTGAGTTCGGAGGGGGGGGGTGGTGGTCCCTCCATGTAGTTTGCAGGGACCCCCCCTCAAGTTTCGTTATGCTAGTGGCGTCTGCAGGCGGTCCAGAATTACTTCCTTGTGTTCCTGCTTGCCAGCAAAGCCCTTCCATCCCGCCCCCCCCCTACCTCCCCGCACAACAGTGGATAATTGCTGGGTCACGGGAATTGTGCAGCATAGCCAGCACCCATGGGGAAATTGTGCAGCAGGTTTCTCAAAATTACACAGAAAGAAAAGACAAATTATGCAGCATAATGCAGCATGTTCTGTGGCAGTATAATTTAGCTATTTTTTGCAATTTAACTCACATTTATAGTGATTAGGAAAAAAGTGTCACCCCATTTGTACCAGTTTACCATCTGAATACAGCAATAAGCAACTGAAAGGTGACCAGTTCATTTTCAAAGTGTCTGTCTCTGCTTGGCTCCGAGTATCTTTAGTAACCGTTGGTCCAATTGAGCTAGAAAATGTTTTTGTTGTTGAAATCGGGAAATTATACAGCAGATGAGGGAGATTAAGTGGTGAGTTACCTATGTAGAAAACATCATGGCCGCAGAACTACATAATTCCAGTGGACCTGGATGTGAAGGACCTACTGTATGCTTTTCTGTAAATGTATTTGTATACGGTGGGAACCACACAATTAAAGCCACCAGAACACTGCAAAATTCATTAAAACCACCACTGGACAAGCCATTTTAAAAGAGATAATGTCATACAGTTCCTTGCAGATGAGTGAACAAAAAACTGCTCCTCTACGGTCAACCAGTGCTACCAAGTGGTTATGCGGCAGTGAGAACCTAGACAGTTACGGCCTCATTTACAAGAGGCCTGCGCCATCGGAGCGTCACGTTTAATGACGCTCCGGTGGAGTAGGCCTCTTAATCATATCCACGAGACCGCAAAGCTCCCCTGCATGGCTTTTGATGGCCTCCTAGATATGGTGTGAGGCAACGCAGCGCAGGTCACTGCATTGCCTCACACTGTGCCAGGCAGGCATGCCATTGGCATTGCGGTGGGTGTTCCCATGCAACGCACATGGATTTTGACACATTCCCAGATTTACAACCTAGCGTACATCTAGGAATGCGTCAAAACTGTGCACCTCCCCAGGGGTGGTGTAACAAAGAAAAATAACGTTTTTTCTTCTCGTTTTTTTCATTCTGCAGCACACATAGAAAGAGGAAAACACCTCCATTGATTGTTTTTGTGCATGAAGGTGTCCCCTCCTGCACAAAAACAATCGTTCCAACAACCCGGACACCCTTGCACCATGGTACAAGGGTGCCTGTGTTGGCGCAAGGCAGCCATTTGTGCACCAGAGCAGTGAAAGAGGACGGTAGTGCGTCGTATCTCATAAATACAGCGCATTCCTGTCCTTTTCTTTTGAAACAGGGCAGCACAGCAAAGTGACTTACAGCGCTGCCCTGTGTCAAAATCTTGTAAATGAGGCCCACAGTGTGAAAGACCAAACAGACAGCATAACACGTGTTGGGTGGAAAGCTTGGATTAAACTCAGTCGCTGGTGATTACTCTGTGCCGCTCTCCATCCCATTATTTTTAGTTCACTTATGTCATTGCAAACAGGAGGCAGCTATATACAAATATCTGTTAGCTCCACCCCACAAGGGATAGAGCAAACCGCAATCCTAATACGGATTAGGAATGAGGGGCAGTGGAAAGACGGGCCCTTGCCTAATGTACGCTGTAGTGTAACTAACAGCCTGATTTAGAGCTTGGAGCACGGCTTACTCTGTTGTAAACGTGACGGATATCCTGTCTGCCTTATTACAAGTTCCATAGGATATAAAGCATAGTACTCGTTTATGATGGAGCAACCCATCGGGCAAATTGTAAATCAAAATTTAGACTTTGCTTAGAAAGGAATTTTGCTATAAATGTTTTGGGTTCCTTGGTCGTTGTGCTTGCCTTAATGGAAGGGCTGGGGGAGGGGCATACCTTTCTGTCTTCTAGAATGTATAGATCCCAGGTCATGCATCCCTTTCAAAGTTTTTTAATTGAAGCTAATACCTAAATACAAAACAAATAGATTTTTTTTTAAACTGGTGAGCATACGGACAAGATTCAATCAGCAGCAGGTGCGTTCAATTGAATGCTGGATTGAATGCTGGTTGCGCAATCCCAAAAAATACATTCAAAGAGCATCTCTATTAGTCTGTGGACACCAGCAAATAATCATGGTGGCATAATGCGTGTCCAATACCGTTTCTTGCCGAGCTGACATTCTGTCTCCAATAGCAACGATGTACAGGACTCGAACTAAAAGCGCCAACAGGAACAGAAAATAAGGTGCGGAAACTAAGAGGTATGTAATGACAGGGCATCTGTTGGAGAACTTAAATGGTCTGACTCAACTTTAGACTATAATTTGCATTTATTTCGCTTTTATGTATTTTTATATTTATTTATTTATTTGGTTATTTATTTTTGTATCTCTGTAGTTCATCCCTTTTCCTGGTACAGGGATATTAGCAATACATTTTAAAATAAAATTATTAAAACTTACAAAGTAACTGAACAATCAACAGCAAATGTGTAGTGAAGACACCGGAGCCAAGGTGGGTTCAGAAGTTTATTTGCAGTGGCTACACGGTTGACAGGTCCATACAGCACTCAGTCCATCAGTAACTGCCCCAGTCAACAGATCCCCACTTGAGTCAATATATTCTTAGAGCGTAACTTCTTCTGTGACAACATTAGAACTAAAAGTAGAGAATGCCAGGAATGTAGTCACCAAACATTCTGCCAGTACTACAAAATATTAACAGTGGAAGGAATAAATCGAATGACTGTTGCTAATTGTACCGCCTAAATGTTATTTACAAATGTAGGACTTAAAAATTTCCTCTGAGAGTTTTTTATTAAACAGCCACAAGAATAAATATTTGTGCCTGGCTGATTTCAAACTTATCCCTAGTTAGGTAGATGCTTGTTGTTATGCTATCAAGGGTTACTGCATGATTATAGCTTACATGTGCAGCGGCCCAGCATATCTACTTGGCAAGCCCGCTTTCAGCGTTACAGTGCCCTGTACCAGCCTCTTTCAGGTCCAGGTAAGCATGTGAAGCTACCACCAGCCAATGAAGCTAGAGGCTGTTCTAGCTGCCCAGTCTCAACTCTTTGTGTACATATAGCTCTTCAATGTTTCAGACTTAGGCCCTGTTATGAGCAAGGCAAAGTGGTAATTACTGCATGCAGGGGTAAATAGTGCATGACATTAATGAATGGTCTGATCACGAGTTTAAAAATGCATGTATCATTTAGCACATGTGCTAAATACTGCATGTCTGCAGTCCATATGTGCTATTTAACACATGTGCTGTTTACCACATGTGAAAAAAATGCATGTGGCAGACAGCACCCAATTACAAGTATAAGAGGTCATTAAACACCAGTGGAAAATACCACCTTAAAATACCACCAGTAAAAAGCAGGTGTTAAAAATTCATGAACGTGTGGGGAATGAAAGAAAAGCTGTAAAACAATAGAAAAATGAAATCCTGACACAATAATGCAAAAAACACAGTACATGCCCTGTTTGAGCTGAAAATAATAAAATATCACACACACCTGCACACAGGGTGAGAAATACATTACCAGCCAGGGACAGGTGAAGCTCTCACAGGTTGTTTGCAGCAGCTCACACTTCCATTCTACAGTCCACCGAAATGGATGCAACACTGTGAGGCCACTATATCATGCTCTGCCAGATCCATGTTCTGCTGCAACACACCATGAAGCTGGAAGCCAGGCCACCAGTCATTGACCTCAAATTGTGCAGCAACACAGGATAAGAGCCTTAATTGATAGAGTAAGGCTGGAACCCATAAACATGAGCCAGCTTGTGATCCAGAGGATACACGGCCTCGATATGAGCCCCATACAAAACAGACTTTCACCATTATGGATTCCAATAATTATCGAACGCGTTAAATACCTTAAGCTTTGTTAAATTTTGGCAGGTCAAATCTGCTAAAAATTAACAGGATTAATATGTACGTTATTTACCATATCATGCAGATTTTGGTGCATTAAACACCAAAATCGACATGTTATTCCCCACAAACTTGTAATAGGTGCTTTTTATCAGACCCAATAAATAACATACCCCGTGGTATCGTTATTTATCAGGTGCACTAAATAGCTCCTATACTTATAATCAGGGCCCTGGTATTTACCACATGCGCTAAATAGCACACATTCGGTATTTCACACATGTGCTAAATAATGATTCCGCGGTGCATGGTAACAACTCATATTCAATGTTATTTAACACTGGTTATATACCGAACCCTGTGGTAGCGGCATTTACCCTATGTGCAAGTTTGGTGATATTTACCACAAAACTCCCTATCAAGGCCTTAGTGTATTCTATGACAAAACACAGCGCAAAGTGCTTTTTGCACTGCGGAAAGGGACACCTTTCTCGAGAAAAATGCCTATTGCACTGGAAAGCAAATACAATGCTCCATTTAGTGTTGCTTTGCATGACGTTTGCGCTGGTGCAGAGCCTTAGTAGATCTGTGCCTGTGTGTGTGCAGCTAAGCCGAAGGTTGATGTACTGTGGGCTAAGCTTGCTTGCAAATAAAGCAACCTTTTGCACAAAACGACAGTCATGTCAGGAGTCATGTGTAGGATGTGTAGGACTCCCTGACCGACATATACCTACTGCTTGAAAGCACGTGCAAGACTATACAAGACCTAAAGAGTTGTCATGGCTGGGGCTCTACTCCCATGTACAGCAGCCAGAGACCAATACTTTTCTAAAACTACTTTAGTTAATTACCTTGTCTGCATAAAGTAATTTTGATTTCCCAGACTAATTTGTTAGAGATTTAGGGCCAGCTGTACAACCGAAGCATTTTGCGACTTCCTAATAGCAATGCTTGGCAACTCGCAATTAAGAAGTCGCAAAATGCAGTGCACTAATGTGTCTCAGACACATTTTGTGATTCCCATGGGGTCACAATTGACCAACCTCATCAATATTCTTGAGGTAAGTTGCAATTTGCGACCCATTGGGAATCGCTAAAAACACAGGGATGGTGGCCTGCTGGGGACAGTAGACCACCATGTCTGTGTTTGCTTTTAAATAAAGCAATTTTTCGTTTTTTGAAATTTTATTTTATTTTATTTTTATTTTATTTAAAGAGTTTTATATAGCGCTGGCTAGACCCGAAGGTATCAGAGCGCTTTACATAAGGTTCCACATAGTTGCAAACATACATCAGTTACAAGTTACCAAAGATACCAGTAAAAACTTTTAAGGAGCATGGAAGAAAAGGAAAATGGAGTGAGGAAGGGAAAGGGGGTAGGGGAAAAAGGGGTAGGGTATAGATACGACGGAGAGACGAAGGGAAGGTCTGCCCAAGGTCCGGCTGGGTAGGTGACGGCCGGGAGGGAAATCCGCAGCCCATCTCCTCTTCAGCTATCAGGTAGCTCCACCGGGCATCGGTCAAATAGCTAGGTCTCAACAGAAAAACAGAAAAGGGATAGAAGACGAGAGGAAAGGAGCGTAGAGGGGGAAGGGGGTAGGGTGAATGGGAAGGAGGGGGATACGACAGAGAGACGAAGAAAAGTCTGCCCAAAGTCCGGCTGGGTAGGTGACGGCCGAGGGGAATCCACCGCCCATCTCCTCTTCAGCTAACAGGTAGCTCCACCGGGCCTCGGTCAAATAGCAGGGTCTCCACGGTCGAGGGAAAGTTCAAAGAGAACATGTCCTGGAGGGAGAGCAGGATCAAGGTCAGGAGAGGGATGTGATTAAGTACAGGTCGGGGACCAGTTCGATTGTCCAGGAGTGGTCAAGCATCGTGGAGAGACCAACTGAGGCGGCCATCTTGAGGTCAGGCATACCTCGTGGGGGCTATGAAGGTAGAGTAAACGGACCCAACGTTTAGAAAGGGTCTCATAGTCATTAAGTTCAGAGTCAAGTTGGGGCAACGCGCCAGGTTAGCAATGTGGTCAGGCAAAGTCAGGGGATCGACTGTCCCATCGATGACAAAAGGTCTTGAAGGTAGGAAATAAAAACAAAAAGGGTACCTTGAGCGAAGATTGGCCTGAGGGACATTGTGAGGCACTCTACAAGTGGAGCAGCCACTCGGGAGGGAAACCGGAGCTCAGACAGGCTGCAAGCACCGCAGTTAGACACCCCCGGGAAATCGCCATCAATGGGGAAGCGTTGGTGGAACCGAAAGTGGAGATCAACACTGCTACTGGCATGTTCCAAAGGCGGATCGAGAGGACGTCGCGGCATGATCCGGGTCCGCAGTAGACAAAGCATAGAGGCTGAGTCCTGAAGGTGGGTGTCAGGCTACAAATCTGGGAGGCGTCGCGGGGCATTCCGGGCAGGGTCCGCAGAGAGCAGAGCAAGAGGTCGAGTCCTGGAGGGGGGGAGGCGGTTGGAGGGGGGAGAGCCACCAGCTCAGACTCCACAGCAGCGAGGCATCTCTGCCGAGCCAGCGGCCATGTTGGCAAAGGCTCCGTGGGTGCTCCCTCAAAAAACTCGGAGGGTGCGAAGCAGACCACCCGGATCGTTCCTGGGGTCGGCAATGCGTGTAACAATATGTCAATTCCTGGAGGAGGGTGGCGGTCGGAGGGGGGAGAGCCACCAGCTCAAGCTCCACAGCCGCAAGGCATCTCCTCCGAGCCAGCGGCCATGATGGTAGAGGCTCCGTGGGCGCTCCCTCGAGAAACTCGGAGGGAGTGCAGCGGCTACCCAAATAACTCCAAAAGGAAAGGAAGGCACCGGAGTGCAGGTACAAGATCCACCGTAGGTTAGGAGGCAGCAGGGAGAGAGAGACCCGGGGCAAATGCCAGAGTCAGTTCCCAGTCGGAGGAGCTCCCGGCCGGGGCTCCTCACCCGGCGGCCATGCAGCCCGTATTCCTTAAAAGACCACTGCCTGCTCTTGAAAAATGTTTTCGCTGCCAATCACAAAAGGGAAGGAATCCTTCCTATTTACGACTGGCTTACCACCTACTTGAAGTAGGCGGTAAACTGCGATTGTTTAGCGACTGCATTCCGGTCTCAAAACAATCGTACATTCCCCTGCGACTTGCTATTAAGAAGGGACACCCTTGGCACACCCCTTCCAAATACTGACTCACAAACCCTATTTTGCGAGTTGGTAATAGGTAACAGACTTGTAAAATAAGGTACATGCTTAAATGTGTTTTAGCGGTCGCAAACTGCCTGATTCTCAGTTTGAGACCGCTAAAACGGTGGTGCATGTGGTCATTTAAGAGTTGTTTGCTTTCAATGCTTCAGACATAACCCCACATCCACTTGCTTTTAATTTATTTATCATAAAGTATTAAAGTTCCTTTGCCTTTTTGAAGCAGGTCCCCCAGGCTGCAGACCTCTCTTTTCCAAGAACATCTTTGTGTACCAGCGGTCTGCCGCGACAGAGGTATCCACACAGGAGCAATAAAAGCAATCAGCAAACATAGCTTTCAATAATTGAAATCTCAGTTCCGCAGTCTAATAAATCAAAGTTGGAAGCAGATGTTGCTCTGTTCCGAACACAAACTTACAAGGCTGGTTGCATTCAGGAGTTTGTGACATGCAGTATAATGTGTGCAGGTTTAGTATCACAGCTATTAGCAGTGACATTCAAGGAAGGTACAGAGTCAATGAAGGCCCCTTGGACATTAATGAGCAAAATGCAGGGATAGCTTGAGCGAATCTACAAACTTTTCGACTGCTGATGACATCACAGATTTGGCCATTTGTCCCACCAGTTGCCCCTCAGCAGCCTCAGCCTCCTTTTTGCTGCTTGAGGAGGGGAAGGAAGGGAAACAACAGAATATAAACAGGGCTCTGTCTTCTCTCCCTAGACTGCTTCATTTTCCAAGCTTATCATCAACGTTGACCTTGTACTGTCATGTGCCTGAGTTAGGCCTGGCAGGAAATAGTGCCAATTTTCATGTACACAGTTCTTTCCTAAAGTTGCCTTCATTTTGTCACATCTACTCTTAACACACATTTGCGACACAGGTTCTTTTCTAAGAAACACTGACCTTGGTGACACAAAAGAACTTTGGGGGAACACTATCACACTGCCTTGGCATTATGTGCAAGGCCTTCACGTGCGTGATACAAATGTGTTTGTTATTATGTCCATATGGCCATGCAGCTATCTGTGGAATACAAACAATAGGCAGCCTAATCACAATCACGGCCAGAGGCAAGGATGCCCTTTTCTATGTATATCCTTTTGTATCCAAATACAATCAGAGGAGACGCTTCTGCTGACTTCGAGGGGTCCCTACATGCTGAAGCTTTCACCTAGCAGCTGACAGACATCTCTGTAAGGGGTGTCCAGTTCGTGACCAAGACAGGGTCCTACATTCTTACCCACCAGGTAAAGGGTCAGATCATCCAGTAGGGGGTTTCTTGGCAGACATACACTCACACCCTAGACACGTAGGTAGGGTTTGCATCGTAGGAGTACGTTAGGTTGTTATAATACTACATATGTATGCCTATATCAGGTGTCCCAACAAGTTGGTGGAACTCTTTCTTTTATTCACCTGTTTGACACTCATTATAACTTTTGTCTGCTTCTGTCTATTAATCATTTCAGCACACATTTTCTATACATGAATCATTATGGTTCAATAAATATTGGAAAACATCCCTTCGTGTATACTTTGTATTTCTCTGAGCGAAAGAGAGCACGAGTGGCAGAACAAAAAGTTCTCGGTCTGTCACCACAGTTCCTGAGATAACAGGGTTGTCATGTTCAGTTGTTGCCAGAACTGGTTGCTCCCTGTCTAGGTTTAGGGGGAGCTAACGGTGGCACTGTGAGCTAGCTGGTCCAAGGGACAACATATCCTGCAGGGGTGGATGGAATCAGTCTGGCACCATCCTAAGTTTATGTCGTCCACAAATGCGCAGTTCCTACTGATTAGTGGAAACTACACGACTTGGCGCCACCAACGTTGGTTGGTTTCTTATTTTGTATGGATCAACTGAGTAGTTCAATTGTGCTCCCTCAGAGATCCCTACACACCTTTTAAACCAGAGACATCCGTGGTGGTAGGGAATATCCCCCTCAGCTGAGTAGGTATATCCTATGTATTGGCTGTTGGTAAATTCAGGCTTGAAAGGATATTGTTCCCACTGTGCTAGCCAATCTCTATAGTACATTTCTTACACAACGTAGCACAGAATATTTCTGAGATCTGCAGACATGCAGTCACTTAAAAACTGCTTCAACATGGCCTCACACTAGTTGGTGGGGATGTTACCTTCGTGGTAGAGGCACACGAGGCATTTAGAACAGAGGTGTTTTACTCTTGAGTTAAATTCCCTGCTGCAGATGATGCTACACAGGTATTTCGCAAATTTAAAGTAAGGGAAATACCAGAGGAATACACTCCCTATGAGGAAATAGAAATCGCTCTAACATACCAAGAACATACTAATTGGTTTAAAGGCGCCCTCCCCATGGTATACAAGACATGAGACTGGGCTTACTCAACAATGAGGGGGTGAAATGGCCAGTCCTAGCCATTTACACACCACATCCTTGTATTGATTGTTTGACCGCAGGCCAGCTGCAGGGATTATATAATAATCTAGTAACAATATACAGAAGTCTTACACAATTTGTGATGCGAACATTAACACTCGCTCCTCTGTGGACTGTTCAAGTGGTAGCAGCACAATTAGCTACACCAGGCATTAGCCCTCAAACATTAAATGCTGTGATGGGGAAAATTCCCACCAAAAGGAAAGAAATTCTATTTTGGATTGCACAAAAAACAAACCAGCTTGCAGCAGTGTGTCCCCATATGGGCCTGCAGGAAAAACACAGGATACTAACAATTTGCTTGCTAATAGGAATGACTCCCCCGGTAAAAGATTGTGCAACTTGGGGTACAGTATTTGCTGCAGCATATACCAGAACACATGGTACCCCTTCTTTGGTAATTTTACACAAGGTTTTAAAACAGGTACAAAATGAGCACAGGGCAGCACCTGCCCTGGACTTAGGGATGAAATTGGGCAATTTTGCCACAGTATTTGTCATAATATTGAGTAATATTAAAGAGGAAGCAGCAGCGTTAGCTATACGCCACCGCCTAAGGGATTTGACTCCTACCCAGCAGGAACACGAATTACCTAAAATTATCGAAGAAACCTATGCTGAGATAATTTGGGGATCAGAGCAGGAAAACCACAATTGAAGAGTAATTCTGAAAAGGATAACTCTAAGCAAGCACCCGACTCTTCAAAGAAGAAGAAGAGGGACAATAAGAAAAAAACAAAATCTCCGGGTGGGTCTCCTACACAGGAATCTACCAAAAAACATTACAATTTACGTAACCGTGATAATGTTAAACCACCTAATAGGTAACAGGATACTGATACACGCTCCTCTCATTCCTTTTAGGATACATCTGATAGACGTTTGGAGAGAAGAGGACAGTCAGAGCGGAGATCAGAAGAACACGTGAAACCAAGGAAGGACTCACAATGCTTGTCTGAATACATAATTAAACAGGAAGACAAGCCTAAAATATCGAAACCTCAATTTAAAAAGATGGTGGTTGCCGGATTAAAGGTCAGACATGCCCCGGATTTTGAAGACTCTGCTGCTGAACGGGTAGTGGGCATTGACAATTCTGGACAGCGCGGCAGAAGTCACAATAGTTCACCAGAACCTGATGGATTGTCTGCTGGGAGTAGCGCTGAGTGAGTATATCACGGTGGAAACAGCAGATACCAGGGGAAGCGTTCTACATCGTTTAGACTAAGTCCACCTAAGATTGGAAAGGGATGTGCCCAGCTTTATTAATGTCCTCTTTTGGGAGGAGCTCACTCAAGGTTATGACATTTAGCTGGCTAAAAATGATTGACCAACTGGCTTCGTCATGGATTGCCCAAAGGGGGAAACAGTGATTTTACCAGCCTTCTCTGACCTCGTTCCAGAATCAATTAAACACTAATATGCCAGGGAGTGGGCTTTACCGTTAGCTCCTGCGTTATACTGCAACTATGTGGGTTAGGATGATGGTTCACCTTATCATGATATACCATTGAGGACAACCCCACATCCTCAAAGACAATACCGAATAAAAAATGAAGCAAAATAACAAGTAAGGGAAATCCTAAAACAACTTGAATATCAAGGTGTGATTGAAAGTTGCACCTCTTCAATGAATAATCCTCTGTTTCCAGTAATGAAACTAGATCAATCATACCTTCTAGTATTAGATTATAGACATTTGAACACAGCTACTCGCACATTTGCAGTACAAAATGCACACAGTGCTGCACTAGTGAATAACATCATGCGAAAGAAGTACAAAACATCACTAGGCATCTTGAATAGATTTTTCTGCCAAAATATAGCGCCTGGTAGTAGATATTTGACAACCTTCACTGCGCTAGGTTCGCAAACAATTCCATTGTTTACCAGAGGGGTATAAGAATAGCCCCGGGCTGTTTTCAGCCAGAGTCACAGATTTACTTGAGAATTTTGATGATCAGGCATTGTCATATGTCGATGACATATACTTAACAGACGATGACCTGATGGAGCACTGGCCCAGAGTGGACCATATAGTCTTGGGGTTTGCTCACATGAGCTACAGATTCAATTTCAAAAAATCAAAAATTGCCCACCTCGGTGTCTTGTTTCTGGGATACAAGCTGTCAAGTGAGGGAAAGAGCCTGGTGATGCATTTTTTAGAAAAATGTGCGTTACTCCAACTTCCAATGACTCTGAAAAGATTACAATCCATATTAGGATTTCTACATTTTGGCAGAACATACATTCGTGATTACGCAGAATGGGTAAAACCATTCTACGACCTTATTCGTACAGACCTTTCAGACACACATTGGACACAAGAACATACGGAAATTTTACATTCCGTTCAAGCAGACATGATTGTTTCCAAACACTTACACACATATGAAACACTACAAACTTGGTGATCCGTGTAATTGCGCATACATCAGTGTGTACATATGTCACGTTCAATGAAGGTGACACAGTACCGATTGCATATAAATCGCATCGCTATACAAATGCTGAAATGTGTTTTGCACCGACTGAAAAGATACTGACAGCAGTTTAGACTGCTGTAGTGAGAGAGCGAGCCCTGGCTCAAGGGAAACAAATTATTGTTGTGAGGCGGCCAGTACCAACTTTAGAGGCGGTTACCAGAGAAAGTGTTCCGAATGCTAAAGCTCTACATCAAAGATGGATTCAATGGGCGAACTCCCTCACTGCAACAGATGTAGACTACAGATTTGACGCTACATTACTGACACAAGCATTTCTCCAGTACAAGCAAGAATATCTTCTGCCTAATTAAATAATTCCTCTAGAACACTATGTCTATATCATTTACACTGATGGTTTTGCTCAGCCTGCTGTAGGGACCAAACAGCAATATTCAGCCACATGTGCAGTCGTGAAAGGCCGTATATACGATGGAACCTTCCACCCTGAAAAAACCTACATGCAGTCACTAGGTGATTGCACGGCACAGCTGGCAGAACTTAAAGCTCTAGTACTGCAACTGCAGAATATGGATGATGGATTCCCCACACTGATACTGTGTGATTCATGTTATTGTGTGCAGTCATATAATGAATATCTTCATTATTGGAGCCCGAGTGGATTCAGGGACTCAAAAGACTGCACAGTGAAGCACAAGTTGTTTTAGGAACAGGTGGCGAAGCCGAAAGAATGCTTGCCACGAGTCATCAACGTGTTGGCGTACATGTTGCAGGGAATTCATTGGCTGATGAAGCCGCAAAGGCAACAGTTTGCACTGCCATGGTTGCTGCGATAACTCGTTCAAGTACGAGAATAGACTGAGACATCATGGTGGACGCCAATGCTGCACGCAACAACATACACCTGCCGAAAGGATTTCCACTCAAGTACTCCTACAAGCTAGATACACAAAACACACCATATGCTCAGATACCAGGAGTGGGGGGACAGAGTAATATCAAATAGTGATCGCAGACTAGGACTAATTCTGGCTGCACACGAGGGTCTGGCTTCTGCACATGCAGGGGTGGCTGCTACAATTTCTCTATTTTAGCAACGCTATTGATGGCCAGATCTTTACAAACAGACTAAGGACTTTGTCCTGAGATGTGACATCTGTCAGCAGATGAAGGGTTCCACCGTGGTGCGTCCACCCCAGACACCTCTTTTGATTTCCAACAAGCCTCTGGCTTGTGTGTATTTGGACCACTGCGGCCCCCTATCATCTGATGGGGCTTACAAGTACATCTCGGTGGCAGTGGATTCCTGCTCTCGATTCCTGTGGGTATGGCCACAGCGATCGGTTGATGCCCAAACTGTTATAAAGGTTCTGCAAGTCTTATCGGGAAATACGCAGTTGGTACACTACATTCTGATCAGGGTCCGGCGTTTAGCTCTCAGGCTTACAAAGAGGCCATGGTAAGGTTGGGTGTGACCCTGCATTTCTCGTCTCCATATCATCCTGAGGTAAATGCGGTAGTGGAGAGGAAAAACCAGGACTTAAAGCAGTCTTTAACAGCAAGGGTATTAGGCTCTGGTCGCAGTTGGGTCCATCACCTATATGGGGTCCAGAGGGCTTTGAACAATATGCCAAGAAAGACCCTGGGTGGTCAGACTCCTTATGAGATCCTGTTTGGGGTTAAGATGTGGGTCCCAGATCTCGATAATGCCAGCACAGTGGCAACAGAAATACCATTTTACATCATTGAACGTTTGCCTTTTTACAGGAATTGAACAATTTCCGGGACGAACAAAGCAACGTCCAAGTAAAACGCACCGCCACTGGAGAAGTGAAGGTTGTTCCGGCAAGAACTTGCTGGATCCCAAAGATCGGGGATCCGGTCCGAGAAAAGATAGTGGAGTTCAGGCCATCTTACAGAGCCTGTCCTGGCTGTTGAAGATACACAAACTGTACTTCTCCCACCCATTGCCGGGTGCAATACAAAAGGTTTGTCTCTATTGATACAATCAAACCACATTATGTGGCCGATTCTCAACAGCAAGCCGCTTAGACTCCTTGGCAGCTACCAATCTCCTCTCGCTGCTATACAAGAGGTTCAGATGGAAGCTTTAATTACAAATGAAGCTTGCTCTCTTCAACAAGAGACAACAATGAACAACAATAAAGTATGCCTTCTACCTGTGTCAAAAACAACAACTGTGCAGTCTACAAGTACAGAAACACAGATTTCAATTCAGAATCCTCAGAGGAACAAGGTCTACGTCAATTTACCACAGATCGAGCCTCCGCCTAATTTGAAAAACCTGCTGAGCTGCCCAAGATAGGCCGGACGGCATCTGGATACTTCATCGACTTAGATGACATCTCCACTGATGCATCGGAGGTTGCACCGCTCCCACCTCCCCTGCCTTTTGAACTGAAGGTACGTGTCTTCTATCGTTGGCTGAAAAGAACATACTTTGTTTCTCCAAGGTTACACCTTTGCATTGCAATTGCATACTTTTCCTAGTCCTTTGGATTGGTTTTGTGACTGTGGTCGTCCTACTCCTAAATAGACACTTTGCTATGCAGTACACACTGTGAGTTTGGTTCTGAAACCACACGCATTAACACACCGTGAACAAAGAGACTTGTTCCTAGTGAATATTTCAGCTGTTCCAGTTCCGGACAGAATTGTATGGGACAGGGTATCATTTGATGTGTTTGGTCCCACTGAACTCTTGCAAATTCCACATTTATTTAAAATTTCTTTGAATGATATTAACACCCCCCAGTACTATTTCTGATTATTGGGACATTGACACTCTATATGACATGTTCGAACATCTAGAACATGCAACTGTATTTTCTTTTGATGAGTTATTTGATGGTACAGCTAATTTTGATGAGATGTTCTGTTTACAACATTATGGTCATCATTTTCTACACAAGGCTAGTACACCTTGTGAAATATTTACCTTTACACAATGGGAACATTGCCCTACACCACCACGGTTTAGTTTAAAAACGTTTGCACAGAAGTTTGACTATTTGTCTGGTGATGACACATCTGATCCAGCCTCATTTTATTATAGGCTTGCACCATCACCTGCAAAGAAAAATATGTTCACTGATACTAGGCTGATATACTCTGCTTCTTTTCTTTCCCAACTCTCTGTACAAGGTTTTGACTTTTGGAGGAATATGGTAGATGTAAAATCTATCAGGGGGGCTGAAGATTGGCAGGTTCAGGGAACTGAGGCTTTATTCAGAGCCTGTTTAATACCGCAACAGATGATTTTCCTGAACAAAACTGTGCAACAGACAACGTGTCTTGGCTTAGCCAAGATAAAAGATTTGAACACACCGAGTGTTCCCACGCTTACACGATTTGACAACTGGCAGTGGTTAACACCATATGATGAAAACACAATTGACACTATGCTTCGTAAGAGTAGACATAACTCATCAGCTCTCATTGGAAGGGATGGTTAGTGTGGCCACTAGACACTAATAAGTGTCAGGATAGATTCCTGGGTAACATCAAGGGATTTACAACAAACAGGCTTGACATACGTTATGTGCAAAGCGAACATTTAGGGGTGGTAACTACTTACAGTGTTGGGAAATTGTGCCTTGGTTGGCTAAAAACCTCAGCACTGTCTCAGGTAAAGCAGCACTTGTCCCTTTGATCAGATGGCTTGGAATTACAAGACTTATTTGTTAGGTCCTCGGAAACCACGGCAAAAGTGCTTCCTTTGTGCTGTCTATAACGAGATATGGAAAATATTTCAACAAGAAGCTGCTGAAAGGCTGCGTGAGATTGACAGGGCAAACTAATAACAGGCTCTTGCAGTAGTGGATAATGGTATGACTACTCTATCATCTAGAATTTATTCTTTAGATAACATTGTCTCATCTACAATAGATGTGCATCAGCAAGGCTTGTCAGTATTTCAACATGGGCAGTCCAAACCTAGGTTAATTCTATTGTTAAGCTGGACACTACAGACACGGAAAAATGCGAAACACACAATGCTACACATTGGAAGACTTGAAAAACTACCTTTTACTGTTGTTGAGATAGTATCCTCGGACTGGATAATCCATGGGTACATTACGCTACCGAACTCGACTTTTCACTTTCAGTACTGTCTACAACACCACCAAGTGGGCAGATATGAAGAGTTTGGCGAAGGGTTCATACATGAACAATGGGAGCTTCCTTTCACATTCTGGTTCCGGAGTAAGGATACTAAAGTCTTTCTCCGACGATCAGACTGCGAGAATACTTCAAGTGGGTCCCTAGTATGCATGGAGGTTTTGTTGCACGGTGCATGCAATGCATCTGTGGTGAACCTGTCTTGCTACTTGAAAGGGTCACTGGCGGCCGTGATACGTCTGACTTTCAGATTACTCTCAAATGGGAGTTACCTGATGTTGAACAGTCAGGGTTGTTGTGGGATGAAGCCAGGGGGTCGCCTATGTGGTGACTGTATCTTCCATTGTAACATGTTGCACACAAGTCCTGTTTCCGCCTACTGTAGTGCTAGAGGCACTCTTGTGGTCTGACACCCTGTGATGACCTTTGACTACCATTACTTTAATTGACTTTGGTGTGTTATTTTATCCTAGCCTGAATGTACAACGTCCTGCATATGCCTTGTTTCTCTTAAAGGTTTCTTTCTTGTAATCTTGCAGTCTTTCAGTGGGAGCTGTCACGGAGTAGAACAGCCTTGCCAAGAACAGAACGTGTGGGATGTGCATTTGAAAGCATGAGAGAGAGAGAGGTGTGGAATTTACTTTTTGGTCTCAAAGTGCAGTGTTATGAGCAGTGGTGCTCAAATGTGCACTGTGTTGCACATTGAGAGATGAAGTATGTGATGCTATAGGCAGTGGTGCACAAATGTGCACTGTGTTGTACATTGGTAGTATTATTAAGTTCTTACTATTGGCTTTGACATGGCCTCATGTCATCCTGAATTCTGACTCTGCCTGGCTTGAGCTTTATCTGCGTGCACAGCCACACTTGCAAGTTGTTTGGGTTAATAACGTTCAAGGATTGTTTTTGTGAGAGATTGTTTAATGTACCCTGGAAGGCTTTCGTGAGCTTCGTCAAGATAAAGGCTGGAACATGCGAGAATGTAGAGGGGATGTGGGAACTCCTTCCTGCCATGGAATGCTTGCTTGGAAGCTGGCCAGTCCAAGTAAGATTCCTTTGGCGCAGGGGGGATGATTCACGAACCTTCTAGTGTGTGTTTTGAGACTATAAAGCTGAGGTTTGTTGACAGCTGAGTTGGGAGCTCACTTACAGAGTAGACGTACTGCTGTAAGACAAACAGAACTTGAGTCCCGGTCGAGAGTCCAAGCCAGCTGTGAACGGGCCCCCCAGTGAGAATTGGCAAGGATGTCGAGTGAACGATCGGGTGAGGTGACTTGTTTCTGACTAGTGCCATTGTGATGCGTGGTTCCAGTGGCTGTGGTCATTTGAGGTGTTTGAGTTTTGATTATTGCCATTGTGATGTGTGGCCAGTGGCTTTGATCATTTGAGGTGTTTTCTTTGTGATTCAGTGTATATATCTCTTGCAGGACGTCCCATATTATATTTTCTTGTTTATTCATGGTATTATTCATGCATTTAACTGTTGCATTTACCAAGTGTGTTATTATTGCTTGCATATAATAATATATGCAGCGTAATGCTGAATTAAAGACGGAATTGCTTAATGTTTCCCCCGTGTCAGTGTCCGGTTTCGTTGTGAGGAGTCGGATGTGGTGTATATATATATATATATATATATATATATATATATATATGACGTGAACTTCGCCACAGCAATCCCAGTAGTCCCAAATACCAGGCCTCTGGAACAGACGAATACAGACCCAGTCGTAGGTGCAAGGTGAGTTTATTAGAAGCTTTGCATGCCCGCCATGACGCGTTTCAGCCTTCAAGAGGCCTTTGAATGTTGGCCTTTGAATGTTATTTTGGCATCTGGAAAAGCCTTTCTGTTAGAGAGCATTGTGTAAAATAAAACCCCAAGCCTTATTCTAAAAAGAGAGTCTTTGCATTTTGTAAAATAAAACCCTTTTCTAAAGGTGTTGTTGTGTTATGTCTCCTGCTTCGCTGTGTTTGAGCCACAGTGTGGGAGATTCTGTATTATCTGAAAGGCGAAGCAAGACACCTGCCCGTGTAGTTAGGGAGGATACACTGTGGCCTTATTGTTTCAAAAAGATGTGGCCTTAACTTCAGCCAAGGAGGCGTTTGATCTTCAGGTGGCTTGTTCTTCTCCAGAGATACAGGCGCTTCTCCGTACTAACTTCCCATGGCATTTTGGGGAGCTAGTCCATCGTATTTTTAACATGTCTAGTACAATTGGAATTGCAGGGTTTTTCAGGAGCATTGGCTCTGGGTTGGTCAGCACCTTCCAGATGGTGTTTGGAGTTATTCCATCATTCATCCATTCCATCCTCGGAAGCATCTTTGGAGGTCTTCCGTTGGTCCTGCTCCTAGTTGCAGGAATATTGCTTTTAATATTTTTGCTCCGCAATGGATGTCCCAGTTCGAGAACAAATGAGCTGGCACTGCCTCACGTTCTGTTGTGCCGTGAACATATGGTGCATTTCTTCGGCGCAATTGGTTGACTCTGCGGACATATACGTACTGGTGGACCCGTTGAAGGCTCATCTGTGCAGCTGTCCTCTGTGGATACCTCTGCTCCTGGCCGCGTTCTATGAGCTTCCCTGGGTTATTTCCACACCTAGGTGTTTGGATCTAGGCTCTGTTTCACCGGAACATTGATTGGCTGTGTTTGCTCCCTCAGCGGCCGCTGTAGGGGGCGGATGGGAACATATTTGCTCTATCAATTTGCTCTGGGGTGTGCCTCTGGGAACATCGTCTGCAGATGCTGGGAACAGCAATGTTTCATCTACCACTCGGAACATGTAAACATCTGGCTCTCCGTGTGGTGGGAACTTTTATTTGGCCTGTTTTTAATGGCTAAATTTCTTTTAAATTGACTCGCCTTTTATTGCTTATATATTTTTAACAGCTATTGGCTTTCTTTATGCTTTGGCCATCCAAATAGTATGAATGACCTGATTTTTAAGGTGATTTTTTCATCCTAATACCATATACACTTTTAGATGCTGATGTATTTTAGAGGTGGGATTAGTGGCTTTGGATAGTTGACCTATGTACGAGGAGTGGGTGTCATGTGCCCGAGTTATGCCTAGTAGGGAATAGTGCCAATTTACATGTACACGGTTCTTTCCTAAAGTTGCCTTCCCGTTGTCACATCGACTTTTGACACACATTTGCATTTGTGACACTTGGGTTAGTTTCTATGAAACACCGACCTTGCTGACACAAAAGAATTTCGTGAGAACACTATCACACTGCCTTGGCATTATGTGCAAGGCCTTCACGTGCGTGATACAAATGTGTTTGTTATTACGTCCATATGGAGATGCAGATTTCTGTGGAATACAAACAATAGGCAGCCTGATCACAATCACGGCCTGAGGCAAGGATGCCCTTTTCTATGTATATCATTTTGTTTCCAAATACAATCAGAGGAGATGCTTCTGCTGACTTCGAGGGATCCCTGCATGCTGAAGCTTTCGCCTAGCAGCTGACGGACATCTCGGTGATGGGTGTCCAGTTCATGACCAAGATGGGGTCCTACATTCTTACCCACCAGGTAAAGGGGATAGATCATCCAGAAGGTTTTTTTTTGGCAGACCATACACTCACACACTAGACACTTAGGTTAGGGTTTGTATCGTAGGAGTACATTAGGTCCTCATAATACTGTATATGTATGCCTATATCAGGTGTCTCAACAAGATGATGGAACTCTTCGTTCTATTCACTGTTTTGACACTCATAACTTTTTCTGCTTCTGTTTATTAATCATTGCAGCACACATTTTCTATACAACCATCAATACGGTTCAATAAACATTGGATAACATCCCTTCATGTATTCTTTGTATATTTCTCTGAGCGAAAGAGAGCATGAGTGACTGAGCGAAAAGTTCTTGGTTTGTCACCACAATTCTTGATGGAACAGGGTTGTCATATTCATTAGTTGCCAGAACTGGTCGCTCCCCGACTAGGTTTAGGGGGGCTAACAGTGGCACTGTGAGCTAGCTAGTCCAAGGGACAACATATCCTGTGGGGGTGCATGGAATCAGTCTGGCATTATCCTAAGTTTACGTCGTCTGCAAATGCGCAGTTCCTACTGATTAGTGGAAACTACTCGAAAGTACCTCTCTGTGCAGAGATGTCAGAGCTAATATTCAACCTGCAGCTCTGTCTGAAGCAGGTCAGTGTAGCGTTGTGAGCCTCAGTCCCACTCCCGCAAGAATCTTTGAATCACCAGACCAAGAGGCTCATGAGATGTCCATGACTAAAAAGGTACAAAAAGAGGCATCTTCACCTGATAACTCGCACAGCCACATCTGGCCATGACAGTATTCAGCAGGATGTAACAATCTGAGGAATATCACGCCACTAGTAGTAATACATGTTCGCAGTTGAAAGGATGAAGCTCAACCACACCAGTGATGGACATTGAAATACTGCTGTGAAGCAGTGGTGGTGAGGTCTGAGAAATGTGAAAGGTAATGAATCACCTACCGAGTCAGAAAGGCCTCATGACCAGTGTTGGAAGCCAGTGTTTTCTGGTTGGCTGAAGGAATGCCCCAGCCAGGCAGAACCCATTGTTCACATCAAGGGCAGGTGATTACACATACTGTTCAACCCTTGGGTAGCTTGGCACTGAGCAGTCAGGCTTAACACAGAGGCAATGTGTAAAGCAAAGGCACAGCACGCAATCACGGTCAATACACTGCACGACACAAAGAGAGACTTCACACAGGAGGTAGATACATGTTGTATATAATAAACATACACATTAATCAATGCAACATGAATATCATGTATTTCTGGGCATAAATCTCACTTGGCAATATTACTAGCAGTAGTAGGCCCAATCGTGTTGATAAGATATTGATAGTATGCATACATGGGAAATTTCTATTCTAATCCCCATACAGCACCCTTATGCAGAGCAACATGTTGTCAGCCCCAGGCCCACCTCCACGATCCTCCTAATTCAATATCACTTGGTTATAGGATGCACCCTGGTGTCACAACGACATCAGAAATATGTACATACAAGGAATTATAACACTTTAGCAGCACCGCGGGCTAGGGCCACGCGGGTAAATCCAATGCTAAATGTAGAGTGTGTTTGGCAAGAAATCAACGTATAAAAAACAATGCCGACCAGTGTCGTGAATCACAGGCAGTTCACAGACTGTCACTCTACATGCACAAACTCACTCGGCACCACTACATGGTGCCACAGGTACCAGATTGGCCCATGCAGGACACTCTGGCTCACATACGCACACAACACTATAATGCGATGCAACTGATATCCAGTAGGTCAATGGATAACACACTGCAGACCCCGTAGCTCTATGAATCCCGCCACCCTCCAATTCACTCCTACTGTCCCAAACCCATGGATGTAAGATCACCAGACCAGCCCTCCAGATACTAGGCCATACGCGGCTGAGATCACACTTAGTCTGGGTCCCTGGAAAGCAGGTGGGGATAGTTCAGAAGAGTAACAGGCAGATGTAAACCTGGGAGTTTTGGTGGCAGTCTGGAAGTTCACCAACTAGTTGCGAAGAAGAAGGAGGATAAGGGCAACAATCAGTTACAAACAGGGGTCTGTCAGGACTTTCCGGCACCAGCCCAGTTCTGCACACAATCCCTTGACCTGCTCCTGAACGTCCTCATAAGCGTTCATCCAGCCTAGTCAATGACTCTCACTCCTACCTGACACCAAGAAGTCATCGGGAGGGCCAGGTGGGGAAAGGGAAGATGGTCCACCATGATGGGGCCAGAAAAGGAACAAGCGGTGAATGCGGAATAGCACAAGGGGGAACCTCTCGGCCTGAGGCGGCACTCTGCCCAGTACACGTTGATCAAGATAGTGCCCAGGCAATCCAGCTACAACGAGATGGGGCACTTCATGACACACGACGAAGAATTGCAAATTCCATACCTCTCTGGAAATGAGGCACGTTGATTTAGGTTGCACCAGAGGATTCCGGTCACACACACAGGCACAAGTTCAGCAATATCTCATGAGGTAGAATGAGACACTGCAACAGGTATGGCCCCCTCCTCTGAGGGTCACAACCAATGAATCGTACACCACACGCAATGAGCATGCAGTCAGCATGTTGCATGAGAGATATGCAGCACAGTCGATGAAGCGGCCACTTTGGATCCTACAACCAGTGAATCCGTTCACCACCAACAAGATGCTTATGCTTGCTGAGGTCCCTGCAGTAAAGGGGCCAATTGACCTTAGATTGGGGCAAGACTTTGGGGCTCCGCACTAGGTGCTCCAGTCTTCAGGCATGATTCTTAGTTCCAAGCTCACACCGCGCTGTCCGTTGGAATCAGCAGGCGATGTGAGCACTTCAGATTGTGCGGGTCCTTCGTAGGAGATCTTTGATGTCCCTGAGAGCCAACTGCTTCTTGGGGTGAACACTTCAGGGTGCCACACTTTCAGCAGGTAGTTGGCCCAGGCCAGCCACTATTCAGGAAGGCCCCACAGTCCTTTCTAATAACAGTTTTCCTCCTTGTGCACAACAGGTTTCTCTGGCAATGTGCACCATGCAGACCAGGTTCTCCGGTCCTGCGTCCCCACAAGCGGATCTCTCCCTTGCAGTTGGGTGGCACCTAGTAGTTATACTGGAGCGGCTTTTGAAGTTGGGGGGGGTTCAAAGGGTATCCCTTTGAACCACCGATGTATCCCCTAAATTTCTGTCCTGTCTGCCATGAGGCAGCGGAATGCAGATCCCTATATTTATGGGGGTCCTGACCAAATGTCACAAATTTCCTCCTCCCATCTATTCCGCCAGGCCTGCAAATGGCAGAGGTCCGCCATTTCAGTTGTATGGCCTGTGGTTTATGACTTGTCTCTGGGGCTTTTAAGCCATGCCAAGTTCCCCTTTACCACTGGAAAGGGTTAGGCATTGTGAATCCATTGATAGGAAACATCATGAGGCTGCACCACTACAATCCACTATTGCAGTTTGAAGTACTGTCGACCTCTTCCCCATGCTAACCTAGGGGAAGAGCGAGCCTCATAGGTAGGGATACATGCATGGGTATTCCCTACTATCTGGGCAGGATGCACACGTGTGTACCTGCCCAGCCCTTCACCTTCCACTCTGACTGGAAGTGAAAGGGTCCCTCAGGGTGGCCCGTGCTTCCAAAAGGCCAGCGTGAGTTCGTGTGCAATGGTGCCATCACAGACCTACAGTTGCAGGCTGGACACATGTTTAAAAGCACAATCTGTGCAAGTGCGCACGCCGGCCTGCAATGCCAGGCCCGACACTGGTTCACAATCACCAGTGGTACACGTGTGCGCAGGCAGGTCTGCATTAGCAGACCTGCCCAGTGGTTAGCACCATCATTGGTGCCTGTGTGTGGTCTGGCGTGCATGAGCAGATCAGATGCATGCAAAGCCCATCATTATGGCCAGCGCGCAAACTGCAATGGCAGTCCGTAATCATGCTAAGCACATCACTGGTGACAGCGCGCACACCAGCCTGACGTGGCAGGCTGGTGGCCTGGGTCTAGAGACAGCATTGGCATGAGTGCACGGACTAGCCTGCCATAGCAGGACGAACCCAGACTCTGCACATCATTGGTGCCGGCATGCACACCACTTGCAATGGGAGGTCTGTTTCACCCCATCAGGAAAGTACCATTCCCAACCATAGGTAGGAAGGGTGTGCGCAGTTCCACACTGCACCAAGAGTGGGGAAGTGCCCCGGGCCCTACGGCCACAACGGGGGCCTCGGCAACCCCGGAAGGGGTCCTGCTGTGGGGAGCTGACCGCCAAGGTATGGAGAACCCGCCTGGTGGTTCTTCCCTACTTGGGCATCGTGCACAGTTAGCATTATATGATTGGTTGATCATGCTAGCATTAAAGGGAGTGCTATACGTAAGATTTGGAAATCCAAAATGGATTGAAAGCAGTCTGCCATTTGAAAACAGTGATCCGATCTGGTTGCAACAGTAGAGCCATTCTTTGTCTGAAAGAGTTGTGCCCAAAGTGGATTTCCAGCTAGTTCTAGTGTGGGATTGGGATACTGGACCACTGTCTGCATAGCTGTGTAGAGTATAGTGACAGCATGTCTAGTCGAGGGGAGTGGTATGCAGTGGTGGCTGGTGGAAGTTGAAACTGGTGGGGCGCATGCAGAACGAATCAACGTATGCGAGCGAGCGCAGCGAGCGAGCCCGACGGCAATAAGGGGGGTTCAGGGGGGTTCTCCCCCCGTGAAGAACTTTTTAAAAAATTGGCATCTTTTTGGTGCGATTTTCAGCACTATTTCTGTGATAAATGGACTAAAAATTCAGTTCTTCTAGACATTCATAAAAGAAAACTCATACATTATTTCAGAGAATTTCTGGGCTGCCAAGCAAGTCTGACTTCTGAAGAGGGCTAGGGTACTAAGCAAGACTGCTTTGGCTCTACCCTTTCCAATAGAAAACACTAGTTAGCGATGTGAACAAGTTCAATGGACAAACCTGGGGTCTAGGGAGAGTCCCTGTCCTGAGAAAGAAATTTAAAAAAGATTGGCAAATGGTGCATTTTAAAGCAAATGAATGCAGCGATAAAGCAAGGCTTATTAAGCAGTGGGAACGTATAGTCTTGAAATATTAAACACATTAAAAACTGCCCCGTATCTTCTTGCATTAATTTGTTCAACAATTACTGTAATATGTAAATTGTTCTGCATGACAACAACTTTAGCCCTTTAAAATGTATGCTTGCCCAGTGTCTTGCACTGCATGCATCATTAACTTTGGAAAAATATGCTCTAACCAGACTTCGGGAAGCACCCACAGCTGTTGGCTGTAACCAGTCATATAGAAATATGTGCAGACAGGTCTTTAAGTGAGATGAAAAAAGTGGGTGCTCCCTATAAAGAAACATGCCAAATACATTTCTGTGATTCCCATAGTGTGCCATCAGACCGGTATTTTGGTTTCTTTCTGAGATGTAATTTTATCCAGATAAATGACACAGCAACTGACATACGCCTAAAGCCTGTCAGTATGATTGGCTTTGTCACTGGGTGTTAGCTGTTTAAGATAAATGAGTAACAACAATGATTTCTTATAAATAATTAACATTGAAAATGTTTACATTCTGAAATTCTGAAATAGTGAGTCTGTGAATTAAATAGCATTGAGGCCTGTGGAAGGAGTTTTGGCCTTCAATTATGTGTGCTTTATGTTAGATATGTATCCTCTTTTTCTCTGCATATCTTGTCCATCTGCACATCTTCAACCCCCTTTCTTTCCTCTTCAGCATCCTCTTTTCACTCTTCCCCGAATACCCTTCCTCACATCTCTGTGACTTCACCGCCCCCAACATGCACTGCACTCCCTCAAATATAAGCACTTTAATTTCTCTTACTTTTGCCTTGCAAATATTTTGACCCCCTTCACACACATTTCCACAGAATTTCAGTTGCAAATGGAATACACAAATATTGTTCTGTGTGCTCTGCAGAGAGGCCAACCACTGACAGGCACTATGTCTGGCTTCAGCCTAGCGTTCAATCAAAGCCCCTCATAAACACCTGGCATGGCTCAAGCTTCAAAGTATGCACAGAACAAAATACAGATAGACAACAACATTATAAAATAGCTAACTCGTGGGGAATGCAAGATCAAGTAAACATGTAAAATAAGAGAGGAACTAAATCGCTGAAATGCATTCCCTCGACGTTTTTAACATTCATTGTTTGCAAGTCAATCCATGTTTTTTGGCATCAGTGTTAACTTAGGGGCATGTACACAGGGCCAGTTTTAATGCCATACATCAGAGAACTGGCCACTGTAAGCACATGTTACACAGTAAGCACATATCTCTCGCTTTGGGCCTGACTCGGATATTTGGATCCATTTCACAGGGGAGCAAATGCCGCAGCTCCACTTCTAAAGGAGCGAGCAATGTGCAGCGAGGGCCTGGGGTGTCAATGGGGGAGGTAAGCATGATGAGGGGTCTCGGCACAATATACAGAACACAGCATTAGCTTGCAAACACTTAGCGAAGGGGCACCGTAAAAGGGTGCTACTGTCCCGGTCTGAAACAAATCTATCCCACATGTAAATGTAATGCCGAGCACACAAAACTAATGAATGCCGTGCTGCTCAGCACACAGCTCAAACGAACAAGATACTGCACACAATAATGCTAAATATGTACTACCCACAACACACTACTACCAACCACGCTGCTGACTAATGCTCAAAACGAATGAGCACGGTACTGACGAGTATACAGTACTGCTGAACACACAAGTATCTGTAGGGTGACCAGTCTAAATTAACATTTGTTTGGTCTGTATCAGATTTAACTAGAGTCCTGATAATTGTGCAAAACACCACGTGTACCACTGTGTTTTCAGCGACCACTGCACCGTACTGACATAATGCGGCCAGTAGGGTCTGCACTCTCACTCTCGGCGCTTTAAATAGCACACCATTCCATTAGCTGAAGTCACAACCTATGCAGGGGACAAAAAACCCTCTCCTCCCGTAAAACAGTTCTTCCCACCCACCAAGACCGCACACGTCGAGAAGAGGTGGTCCACAGACCACATCACTGCTCGTGAATCGGAGAAAACTGGAGTTTAAAGCAGAGTTTTCTTCAAAAACCAAAAAGACACTTTGATCCTGGGCAATTCACTTAATTTCCAGCGCCGCTGTTCGTGTGTGTACCAACATAATCTTTTAAACACAGGCTGTACTCCAGGACTAGGCGCTATGCAACACATACCCAGACCCTCCCAATTACCTCCAGTCAGCAGACATTTCGTAAAAACGCATTCCTTTTTCCCCAAAACTGAAACGTTGCGATGTCCGGCATTTCAACAAATATTCGCTCCACATTTCATTAAAAACAAACATAGTTTATATTTAACTACAAGGTGTGTGATGCACATCGCCCATACATTTAGTATCAAACGCGTTCAACGCTGACAACAAAGTGAGGCTTGCACATCAGTGAGGGTAAACTGGATGCTTGTTTGCTTCCTGTGGTGTTCTGTTACTGAAGTATGCACTCTCAAATAATGCTCACTCTGTAACATTTGTATGAAGGACACCTTACTGCCCACGCAGTGTCTGTTTAGTTAGGCATTGTTGCCCTGCTACTCCTCTCCAAAGCTGTAACTGTTTTGTGAAAGAGACTTACACAACTCCTGCCCGGCAGTTATATATTTTCAGTGAGGGTTTGCAAAACTTCTGCTCATATTAAACCTGAAATGGGAGTGACAGAGTGAGGAAGGACCGTGTGAAGCATGCAAATGAACTGCTGTCGGTCTATCTCTTCTCCTGACAGACAGTAAAGGCTGTCTCTTCCCCTCCTCCCTGACAGCTGGGATGAAGGGATGTGTCTTAAGCTGTAACGCTGGCCGTCACACATGATATACCGTAAAGAGTGCTGCTATCGGTCCGTCTCTTCTCCTGACGGACAGTAAAGGCTGTCGCTTCCCCTCCACCCTGACAGCTGCACTGTAGGTGTCTGTCTGAAGCTGTGAGTGTCACACAGCACAGACAGTAAAGAGTGCTGTCTCTTCCCTTCCTCCCTGACAGCTGGGATGACGGGATGTGTCTTAAGCTGTACCTCTGGCTGTCGCACAAGATAGGCGGTAAAGGCTGCCCCTCTCTTCTCCTGACAGACAGTCAAGGCTGTCTCTTGCACTCCTCGCAGCCGGGTCTGGGTCCATCTGAACGTGCTGCGGCCGCGGTCTGAGGGGCCTGGCTGTCTGTCTAGTGTCTGCCTCTACCAGTTGCGGCTCACAATACTCGCTTTGGGGGTCACGCGGGGGTGGGGGCCGGGGGAATTTAAAATAAAAAACTTACCTGACCGGTCCGGGGTCCACGCCGCTTCTCGGCCGGGTCTGCGTTGGCGCCTCTTCAAACAGGAACAGCACTGGAGTGGCACTGGCAACAACCCCTCAGCCAATACTGGCGCTGCTCCAGCAGCGCCAGGATTGGCTTAGGGCACGGTTACTCTTTGCCCGCCTGCCCATTAGGAGACCGAGGTTTGAGCCTTTGCTCAACCCTCGCTCTCCTAATGGGCATGCGCAAGCCAGTGCAAACACAAGTGCGCATGACTGGGCACGGCGGAAAAATTTGCCGACCTTCCCCACTCATGCGCACTTGTGCTGCTGCCTGTCCCTGGCAGGTCTGACAATGCATGTCAGTCAACATGACGCCGGACCGCCCACCCCCTTCAGACTCTGAAGGGGGTGTGGGCGGTCTGACGTCATGCTGACTGACATGATTGTCAGTTCTCCCTCGGCGTCTCTGAACTTAAGTAAACTGAGTCAGTTTACTTAAGTTCAGAGACGCAGAGGGAGCTGCGGGCGGGGGGGCAACGCCCCAATGGACGCACCGCCCCTGGTGGTATGAGCAGAGATAGCACCTTACATGGTGAAGGCTCTTGAGTAGAGGAAGGGTAATGGTCCAGAGATTGCTCAGGAGCATATAAGACATGGTTCGGCATGTGTTTCCTAATCTCCTCCCAGGCTGATTGTGTGGCTGGCAATCAAATTTATTTCTAATCGCATGTACCTGGGGGTCTGTCCAATTAATCCAGATACAGGAGTTGTATGTACAGTGTGTCTCTCAACAGCTAGATGGGCCATGTGGCGTGGGGGTCCGTCCATAGATATGCATATTGTGCTTGCGCACAGAGATAATACAATTCCAAGTCCGTGGCAGCCAACCCACCCTGTTCATACAGATCACTTACACAATATCGACAACAATAATATCGTGTTACAAAAATATTGCGTGAAAAATATAATTTCACAAAAATATTGTCTCCTTATATTTATAATGGTAAGTACAAAAATATCGAAAAAAATATATAGTTTCACACTAATATCGTTAAAAAACATACAAAAGTATTGTTTTTTAATATATATAGTTTACAATAGTAAAACTTAAATATTTTAATATATAACATTAATATAATGTAAATTAAATAAATGTAAATAATATTTAATGCTATATATATAAATATATACTTATATACACACACTTACTTATATATATAATATAACACTTACTAAAAATATACATTTTATATTATATTACATTTTTGGTTTTATTTTAATTTACTGGTATAGAAATGTTACATACAACCTCTCTTATGAGGCTTCTTATGGGCTATGTAAAGGCAATTGTCTATAAATTATAGCACGGTTTTAGCCCATAGGTTGCTATGCTTGGAATCCCATGGTAAAGTAGCATTAATACGAATGAATTTGTTGTATTAGGAATTCCTCTATTAGTGATGAAATGCATCTCAATTTGAAACTGTGTATCAAAGGCCTTGTGTTGCACAATAGCTAGAAGCATTAAAAAAATTGGAAAGGACCCAGCTAGCCACTTGGATTTTCAAAGATTTCAAAGGAATCTGAATGAAATAATAAGTTATGCTACGACCTGCTATAATCATGTTTATTTCTGAATTTGTTCATGAATTGTTTAAGTTATATTTATATAATATTGCACTGTGCACTTTTTGGGAAAAACATTCGAAAAAGATAAAGAAAATTGAAGTGTTTTTCAGTTTCTATGCTTACGTGCATAGAATCTGGGGTGAATAAATGGTAAACAAAGATGGCGACGACACCATGTGAGCAAGGTGGCAGTGACCACCGAAACGCTTTGTTTCTGTGTTTCGCTTGAAATAAAGTCATATTGCAACCAGCTTCAGCCGTGTCGGTGCCTGCTCACGGAGTCCTAGGGATAAAGAGCAGGAGTGGAAGCGGATATATATAAGGAAAGTGTAGGCTTTCAGAGGGGTTAAATTTACTATTCCCAATCCAAACAGGTCAACAGTATAAAGTATTGGATTTAGGAGGGGTAAGATTTACTATTCCACCTCCAGTCTGTGCAACAGTAGGGAAAGCATTGGACTTCGGAGGGGTAAGATTTACTATTCCCACTCCAGTCTGTGCAACAGTAGGGAAAGTGTTGGACTTTGGAGGGGTAAGATTTACTATTCCCAACACAGTCTCTGTCTGCAACAGTAGGGAAGGCGTTGGACTTCGGAGGAATAAAATTTACTATTCCCGCTCCAGTGTGTGCAACAATAGGGAAATTGTTGGACTTTGGAGGGCTAAGTTTTTCTATTCCCACTCCAGTCTGTATTACAGTAGGGAAAGTGTTGGACTTGGGAGAGGTATTATTTACTACTCCCACTCCAGTCTGTGCAACAGTAGGGAAAGCGTTGGACTTCAGAGGGGTTAAATTTACCATTCCCACTCCGGTCTAAGCAACAATAGGGAAAGTACTTCACTTCAAACATATTACATATTTGAATAACCCTTATAATTTAGAACAAATATAAAATTTGTAATATGAACATTATTAAATAACCCCCCCAAAAAATATATATATGCACACACACACACACACATATATATATATATATATATATATTATCTACTGGCGGTCGCCAGTAGATAGTTATAGTTACAACCTATTATCCATAGGAAATCCGCGACATTCTATTTGAAATAACTCTCTTGCCGGTTGACGTATCTTCGCGAAATTTTCAAACTTTGTGGCCCGCTCCGGTCCGCTCCTACCCTGAAAGTCTCGGGGGATTCGTCAAGCGGGGGCCGAGAAAAAGGGGGTCCCAAAACGCGTTTTCCCCATGCACTTTTCCATAGGAAACTTTAGACACGGCTACAGCCCGAACTGCTGAACGGAATTACACCAAATTTGGCAAAGAGGTAGTTCTTGGTTCAGAAAGAACCCTTTTGTTAAATGGTGTAAATCCGTTCAGTAGTTGCTGAGAAAATGAAAAGTAAAAAGTTAGTGATATCTATGGCCGAGTAGGGTCCGCGTACCCTCAGCGCACCCTGCGCGCACCGTCCCGATCACGAGCTGCATGTTAATTTGCTGTCAGCTGGCTGTCAACATTCCGATTCAGGAAATGTTGGCAGCCATTTTGTCCCTCGGTAGAACCGAGGGACAGAAACAAGTGCGCAAAGCGCACAAAGGGGGCAGGGTAGAAACACCCTGACCCCCTAGGTCTGCTCAGGGGGTCCCACAAGGACCCCCTGGGCAAAAAAAAAAATTTTTTTTTTTTAAAAATCGGCAGGATGCGCTCAGGGTGCGCGAATCCTGCCGGAAAAAAAAAAATCGAAGCGCGGTCTCCCGCGCTTCGATGTTAATTGGCCCCCGGGTGGCCCAAGTCCCGGGGGCATGGTGGGGGGATAATTTAATGTGTGGGGGGCCTCAAAGGGCCCCCCAAGCCCCGGGGACCGCCACCCCCGGGGCTTTTTTTGAAAAATGGTGCGGGAGGGCTCTGAGCCCTCCCGCAGTCCCGGGGACCACCACCTCCCCGGGGCTTTTTTAAAATTAAAAATAAAACCAGTGTGGGGGGGGCTCCAGCCCCCCCACACGCCCCGGGACCGCCACCTCCCCGGGGCACTAAACATTTTAATATGGGGGTCCGTTACGGACCCCAGAGCCCCGGGGACCACCACCTCCCCGGGGCTGTGTACTGAATGGGAGGGGGCCGCGCGGCCCCCTCCTGGAGCCCTTGATGGCCCTGGGGACCACCACCCCCAGGGCCGGCTCCTGCAGTGTCCCGGGGTGCCTACCCCGGGACACTGTAGTTTGCTATGGCAAGACGGGAGCCTCGCGGCTCCCGTCCTGCCATAGCAAACTGCTTTGGATATTGGAAGAGAGAGCAGGGAAACCTGCTCTCTCTTCCAATATCCAAAGCGATTGCTTTTCCACATGGGGAGCAGCATGTCAGCTGCTCCCCATGTGGAACAGCAATGCCGGCTCCCAAGGGACGTGGGGAGCCGGCGGGACTGTGGGGGGATTGGGGACCCCCCACAGTCCCCAACGGAGAGGGCCAGCCCCGGGGGATGGGGTCCCCGGGGCAAGTAGTGGCCCGGGAGTGGGGGCCACGCGGCCCCCCTCTCCAAAAAAGAGAAGAAAAATATGTAAAAAAAAAAATGGAAAGGCCGGCCCGGGGGATGGGGTCCCCGGGGCCTTAAAATGGCCAGAGGAGGGGGGCCACGCTGCCCCCCTCAAAATACTAAATATAGAGGCCATGCCCCGGGGGATGGGGTCCCCGGGGCCAATACAGGCCCAGGGAAGGGGGGCCACGCGGCCCCCTTCCCGTTTTTTTTTTTTTTTGTAATTTAAAAAAAAGGGGTAAGGCCCTGGGGGATGGGGTCCCCAGGGCCCAAAAAGAGAAAAAGGAAGGGGGGCCACAGGGGACAAAAAAAAAAAAAAAAACGATCGGGCCCGCAGGCCCCGCCCCTTCCTTTACCACTCTGCAAACGCGCCCCTGGCGCGTTTGCAGAGGGGAACAAATTCCCCTTGAATACTGGGGGTCCCTGGGGGCCAACTAGCCCACCAGGAACCTCCAGTATGCGCCAGGGGCTGCCTTGCAGAGACGTGTAGAGAGGCCACACCCCTTTTACACCTCTCTGCAACGCAGCTCTGTGGCGCTTTGGAGGTATATGGTGGGCTAGTTGGACTCCGGGGACCCTCAGGATTCAAGGGGACTTAATCCCCCAACTTAAAACGCGCCACGGGCGCGTTTGCACAGTGGTGAAGGGAGGGGCGGGGCTTCAGGTGACATGTGTGCAAACAGGCCCCGTGGCGCGTTTTAAGATGGGAATTAAATCCCCTTCAATCCTGAGGGTCCCTGAGGGCCAACTAGCCCAACAGGTACATCCAGAAAGCGCCACAGAGCTGCGTTGCAGAGAGGTGTAAAAGGGTGTGGCCTCTCTACACGTCTCTGCAACGCAGCCCCTGGCGCATATTGGAGGTTCCTGGTGGGCTAGTTGGCCCCTAGGGACCCTCAGGATTCAAGGGGACTTAATCCCCCAACTTAAAACGCGCCACGGGGCGCGTTTGCACAGATGTCACCTCAGGCCCCGCCCCCTCCCTTCACCATTGTGCAAATATTCCTCTAAAATCAGCCGAAATACGAATTCCGATTTACTCACCTGTTATAAGGAGAGACCTCAGTGCTGTATCTTTCAGCCCAGTACTGGTCCTGAAAAGTAATTTTAACCGTACTTACCAGTAACTTGAATTTCCTTCCATAGGCTAACATTGACTGGTTTCAATTGGAAATTCTTCTAAGTGTGGAGTTTTGGAACTTTAAAATATTCCTGTAAAATCAGCCGAAATACGAATTCCGATTTACTCACCTGTTATCAGGAGAGACCTCAGTGATGCATCTTTCAGCCCAGTACTGGTCCTGAAAAGTAATTTTAACCGTACTTACCGGTAACTTGAATTTCCTTCATAGGCTAACATTGACTGGTTTCACTTGGAAATTCTTCTAAGTGTGGAGTTTTGGAACTTTAAAATATTCCTCTAAAATCAGCCGAAATACGAATTCCGATTTACTCACCTGTTATCAGGAGAGACCTCAGTGCTGCATCTTTCAGCCCAGTACTGATCCTGAAAAGTAATTTTAACCGTACTTACCGGTAACTTGAATTTCCTTCATAGGCTAACATTGACTGGTTTCACTTGGAAATTCTTCTAAGTGTGGAGTTTTGGAACTTTAAAATATTCCTCTAAAATCAGCCGAAATACGAATTCCGATTTACTCACCTGTTATCAGGAGAGACCTCAGTGCTGCATCTTTCAGCCCAGTACTGATCCTGAAAAGTAATTTTAACCGTACTTACCGGTAACTTGAATTTCCTTCATAGGCTAACATTGACTGGTTTCACTTGGAAATTCTTCTAAGTGTTGATTTTTGAAACATACAAATATTCCTCTAAAATCAGCCGAAATCCGAATTCTGATTTACTCACCTGTTATCAGGAGAGACCTCAGTGCTGCATCTTTCAGCCCAGTACTGGTCCTGAAAAGTAATTTTAACCGTACTTACCAGTAACTTGAATTTCCTTCCATAGGCTAACATTGACTGGTTTCACTTGGAAATTCTTCTAAGTGTGGAGTTTTGGAACTTTAAAATATTCCTCTAAAATCAGCCGAAATACGAATTCCGATTTACTCACCTGTTATCAGGAGAGACCTCAGTGCTGCATGTTTCAGCCCAGTACTGATCCTCAAAAGTAATTTTAACCGTACTTACCGGTAACTTGAATTTCCTTCCATAGGATATCATTGCCTGCTTTTTGCTGAAAAAGTTTCTAAGTGTTGATTTTTGGAACTTTAAAATATTCCTCTAAAATCAGCCGAAATCCGAATTCTGATTTACTCACCTGTTATCAGGAGAGACCTCAGTGCTGCATCTTTCAGCCCAGTACTGATCCTCAAAATTAATTTTAACCGTACTTACCGGTAACTTGAATTTCCTTCATAGGCTAACATTGACTGGTTTCACTTGGAAATTCTTCAAAGTGTGGAGTTTTGGAACTTTATAATATTCCTCTAAAATCAACCAAAGTACGAATTCCAATTTACTCACCTGTTATCAGGAGAGAACCCAGTGCTGCATCTTTTAGCCCAGCACTGACCCTGAAAAGTAATTTTAACCGTACTTACCAGTAACTTATATTTTCTTCCATAGGAATCCTTTGTCTGGTTTTCAGCAGAAAAGTTTCAAAGTGTCGATTTTCACAAACTACAAATATTCCTTAAAAATCGCCTGTATGACTTAAACGCATTCTTTCAACTGTTTACAGGAGATGCACCAGTGCTGGATCCAGGATCCAACACTGAGTAACAAAAAGTAACGATAACAGTTTTTACCTCCTAAGTGAATTTCCTTCCATAGGATAACATTGGTCATTCTATGAGAAAAAGTTTCTAAGTGTCAACTTTTAAAGTACAATAATATTCCTTAAAAATCACGACTGTAACCAAAACGCTTTTACTCAACTGTTTACAGGAGATGTCCCAGGACTGAATCTAGGATCCAGTCCTGTGGTTAGAAAAGTAATCCATAAAGTAACTAATTGCATTTAACTAGAAATTCACATTGAGCTGAATGTTGCATTGTGTTTGAAAATGTGTTGCCCATTGCAACAACTGTAACTACTGTACTTAAAAGTCTATTGCCTATGTGCAAAGTATTTAAACTAAAGTAATTCATTCTGAGAAAGTATTTTTTGTAATGTATAATATAATTACAATGTAATTTAAAAAATAAAATATTTAAAAAAAATGTTTTCTAAAAAATTTCGAAATCAGTATGAAAAAAATGTATATAACAATTAATACATTTAAAAATTGTCATTTACAAAACCTTTGAAATTCACTGAAAAAACCGTAGGTTTCAGACATGTTATAGTTACAAATTAGCATTTAAAAAACCTTTGAAATTCACTGAAAAAACCATAGGTTTTAGGGACGTTATAGTTACAAATTAGCATTTAAAAAACCTTTGAAATTCACTGAAAAAACCTTAGGTTTTAGGGACAGTTATAGTTAGTTGGACATTGCACTCGTACAAAACCCGTGAAATTCCCCCGTTATAGTTAGTTCAGCTAACTATAACTCGCGCCCCACAATGCACTGCTGATGACGTCACATATTACATCACTCATGACATGGTCAGTGACATCACTGATGACATCACTGATGACATCTCAAATGACATCACTGATGACATCATCCACGTGATAATCTGATGCAGCTCTTCACACCCTAATATAACCTTTGATACACCCAATCTAAATTACAGACTGCCATTCGCAAAACCATAGACACTCCAACACCAATAACTACATACCCACTCACTGATTCTTAGGTCTACACACACACTTCCACTCACTCACCCGTACAGTCACTCATACTTATGGTCACTCAATACAGGACTATCATATGCACTCTTACTCCTATATAGACACTCAAACACCGCCACTCATCCATAGAGGTACTCACACACCTAGTCAGTCATGCAAATAATTAAACACACTGCCATTTACTCACCTATACAGTTATACACACACCAGCTCACTTAATCATACAAATACTAGCACATTGTTACGCTCTTATACAATCACTGATACAAGCACACACTCATCCATACAGCCACTATCACAATCACTCACTCTCGCTTATAGCTATTTATATACTCCAACACACATATATACTGCCTTTCACATATGTAGTTACTCACACATGTACCACTGGGACATACATTCACTCACTAACACACTCTTACACACACTTACCCACCCATACAGTCTATCACAGATGCACTCTTGAAACCATCCACCCAGTGAATCACCCACTCACACATCTATGCACAGTCGCACACACCCCATCCACACAAACACTCAGGCACCCATACAGATACTCAGACAACAAATCAATAACTCTTATAGACACTCATGTAGCTATTCACAAACCCATGCAGCCACTTACACAGCAACAGACAGATACAGACATTCACCCAGTTTAGTCACTAACCCATGCATTCAGTAAGATACGTTTAATCACTCACTTATAGAATTAGTCACGCACCTACTAAATCATCCATACAGACACTTATACACCCACTCATTCTTCAATACGCCTTTCCCTATATATATAAAAAATATTTAAACTTTACAGAAACACACAGTCACTGGATGATGTCATCAGTGATGTCATTTGAGATGTCATCAGTGATGTCATCAGTGATGTCACTGACCATGTCATGAGTGATGTAAAATGTGACGTCATCAGCAGTGCATTGCGGGGCGCGAGTTATAGTTAGCTGAACTAACTATAACGGGGGAATTTCACGGGTTTTGTACGAGTGCAATGTCCAACTAACTATAACTGTCCCTAAAACCTATGGTTTTTTCAGTGAATATATATATATATATATATCTATATATATATATACATATATATATATATACATGTGTGTTTGTGCGTATGTCAAGGGTTTCATACAGGTAAAAGCTGTCCATATTGGAATTGGCATTCACTATTTTGGATTTCTCTGAACCCTGTACTCAATGAGGGCTCCCCTTATATCTGTGGTTGATTGTATAGTATGTGTAAAGCCATAGCAATTTACACAGCAATAAACAGAAAAACGAAGCTTGGATGATGTCATCAATGATGTCATTTGACATGTCATCAGTGATGTCATAAATTATGTCATAGAACATGCAAGTTATAGTTAGTGCTGCTAATTATAACTGCTGAATTTCTGTGTTTTTTTTCCGTTCAAAACGTTAACATTGTCACTGAGAAATTCACCTAACTATAACCTTACTTTAACCTTAGGTTTGGCAGTGAATTTATAAGGTTATTTTAATCGAAAACTCATATTTTTATTACACCTAACCATAACTTTACTGTAACCTTTGGTTTTTAAGTGAATTTTGTAGGGTTTTAAAAAAAATATATATATATTTAAAAATACATAGACACTAACTACTCTACCAATGTTTGCACTGAGAATGTTCTACTTCTTAGTTTTTGTAGCTCACATACACAGAAATATTCTCAGCATAGTTGTCATAGTCTTTGCATGTATTTTTACATAAACTTCATATTTATATTTCAAAAACACAGTGATAATTTTTTCCTGTACTGCAAACTATGGGGGATATTCTCAAGAACGTGCGATAATCATTGCCAAAATAGGTTAACGCAATTTTTCATATCGCCGTCTATCGCGGGAAAATAACACTGTGTTAACATCGTATTCTCAACACGGCGGTAACATGCGATAGTTTCCCGATAACGCGTCAAATGTCCGCGATAAAATTACCGGGACGGCGATAAAAATCTAAAGCTGAACGTGAAAAAAGTGGCGATGGGCCCAACTGCGATAAAAAAATCAGCGATAAGCTGCGCCAGGCCTGTAATTCACACACGTCAGGCGGGAAAAATCACTATAAAAGCAGGAAAAAAACCACAAACAAAACCAAAACAACTGCGAAGCACAATGGAGGTAGCCGGAGCAAGTACAGAGGACAACCAGAACCCCACAAGCCCCACGGAGGACCAGCCTGGGACCTCGGGGTCAGGGAAGGGCAAGGAGAAGAAGAAGAGGAAGACGCGGTTCAGTCCGCAGGAAAACAGGATCCTGATAACGGAGGTGATAGAACACCATCAACAACTGTTCGTCACCTCCACTGTGTCATTGGCAACAAAAATGGAATATGGCAGTCCATCCTGGACAAGGTGAATGCAGTCGGAGTGCTGAGGAGGACAATGGAAGAGCTCAAGAGGCGCTGGAATGATGTGAAGCGCAAAACCAAGCAGAAACTCGGCAACAACCAGAAGGCAGCAATGCAGACTGGAGGTGGGAGTCCAGCGCCACAGGAGGAGCTGGATGAGATGGAGGAAATGGTGTCCACAGTCATCAGTGTGGGAGACGGTGGCAGGAGTTGGGGGACCGGACACTGCTCAACCTGACCTGACACAACAGCAACAGGGTGAGTAACGACCAGGGACTGGGGGGACGGGGGGAGATGGGCACAATGTCACACATGCACAATTAAGTATAGCACACTGCACACGCACAATGACTCTGGATCATGTCCCTGATCCCCTTGGCACACTGCAGCACACCTAGAAACAGCAAGTAGGCCCCCGTCGACTATGTGCCCAGAGGGGGCCCTTCCCACACATCACCAATCTCACAACCAACCCATGCACATGGGCCAAACCCAGCAAAGCGGCATGTCTGTGAGCCACACTGACAATGCAAGTGACACTGCATGACGAATAGCATGGCTGCAGTCAATATATAATTACATGTTGCACACCACGACACTGAGGTGGCTGAGTGTGGACCACATCCGTAAAGGAGCAGGTCACACTCTGACACATCCATGTGCACAAACAACCCCTGACGTCAACAACACATCTGCGGACAAACCATGCCCCAGAGTCCCAACTCCCACCAAGAGCCCAATTTACCCAAGTATGCAACATCTCAGCACTGTATAAGCACAGAAGTCAAAGGCACACCGCCTGAAAGGGATAAGGGGCAGCAAAATCAGAGCTGCAGGGGCGACTCTCCCAAAATGCAGCACACACACATAACATTCAGAGCACATCAACATTGACAACAATGTGGTACAAACTGCAGCACGTTCGCAACAGAACAGAGGACACAACTGGTGCCGCTTGTGTGTAGAAACTGGCCAATCACATTTGGCATAGCAGGGAAATGTGAGATGATAATGTACAAGTACAAACACACATCCGTGATGTTGTCGAAATGTCCACTGTCCCACATCAAATAGGCAGCTCCTCCCAAACAGTCACAATGTACATTGTCATGCAGTCTGTATGTAAACTTGTACAATGCGTCAACATACATGTGAACACAATTTTAAACTGCATCTCCCCTTCACATTGCAGAGGGAGAATCAACACCTCCTGCAGAGCAGACCGAACATCTCTTCACTGATGACGAAGAGGACCGCCACACCTTCGACACCGACGCCCTCCAAGAGCTCATGGACAGCTTCGGCACCTCACCTCCAGGAGCAGGGCAGCCCAGCTGCATTGAGGAGACCTCACCCCCTGCACAGACCACACAGCAGGAAGCACCCACCACCACGGCTGTCTCCCAGGACCCCCACAAACAACACATGGCCTTCCAACGTCGTGTGTTAGGGTGCCAGGAGAAGATGGCTGATCAGGTGCGGGTGGGGTTCGACCTCATGGCAGCCAAACTAGATGCCATATGTGGGTGTCTAAGTCCCATCAGTGACCACTTACAGTCCCTAATGGACACCCACAGTCCGCTCCATGCTCTCCAACGATCCATGGCTGACATTGCTGGAGTCCTGACTCTGAGACAAGGACAACTGTCTAGTCAGAGTGGCTCCAGCGATGTCAGCCGGGAGTTGGGACACATGCGGAGGATCATGGAGAACAGGAAGCAGATGGAGGCAGAAAGAATGGCTGCCACAGCTGCACACTAGCGAGATGTAGCTGGGATCTTCCATGCCCTGCAGATCCTCATCATGGCATTGCTGCCACAAGGCCTGGCGCCGATGAATGCTGCTGCTGCTTCTACATCCACATCTCCGCCCCCTGATGTGTCAGTGCCACACAGTGCAGCAGAAATTCCACCTCCTGCCCCTGATGTGTCAGTGCCACACAGTGCTTCTGACAAAACACCACCACCCACATGTGAGGCACATGAAACATCAGAGGACGAATATGCGGATGATTCTGCCTTAGTGGTAAGAAGGAAGCGGTAGCATTCATCTCCGCCATATGGCCTGTTATTGCTTGGTTCTGCCCTCTGCATCATCACCTTCCACTGTCCCCCGATACACTCTGCAACACTCACCTTGGACCTCGACATGGACTGCCATATTCTGTTTGGTTACCAATGACACAGCAATCAGACTGCAGACTGAACTCTTCCTCTTCCGATGAACTTGTCATTCCCTAAAGGACTCTGGCTGGCCCTCCACGGGGCAACAATGTAAAGTGGGGTTTGCATGGCCCTGTACTGCTCCAGCTTCAACACTCCACTGAATGTGAATAAAACATTCAAATTCACACAGATGTGTCATGTCTATGATCATTCAAGTATGAAAGTATGGATGAATGTAGGGTCAGTGATTCCCCCTTACATCCATGTTGCTCATGTTGTGGGACTTGAGTCACAGGGTGCAACATTGCCGATTGCAGTCTGGGTGGTGCCGACACCACAACAGAGACACACGCATTAGTTACTTCCTAGTCCAGTCCAGAACTGAACCACGCCCAGGGCCCCGGGCTCATTGTTCACACCCCTACGCTGGACTGGCATACGCCAGCCCAGCCCACTCGGCGTACGCTTACAGGGGGGGGGGACAAAGCTACATGTCCCAGGTCTTCCCTGTAGTGACCTGCTGTTCACTGGTCTAGTTGTCAGCATGCCACAGCCATTCCATGAGGGCTGGTTTACACCCACACCACACCCATCCAGCACAGGCGTCACAGGACATGTGACCCTGCCAATAAAAGGGGCCTACCACATCACATTCCCCACTGCCGGAGGTGACATGATGGCGTCCGCACCACGAGACTCAATTATAAAAGGGCCATGACTTGTGGCGCACTGGGTTAGTGGCACCCGATGCACTGCGGCCGGCACGGGCCTACCGCCACGGGACGATGACTTGCGGTGCACAGAGTTGGTGGCACCCGATGCACTGCGGCTGGCACGGGCCTACCGCCACGGGACGATGACTTGCGGTGCACAGAGTTGGTGGCACCCTATGCACTGCGGCCGGCACGGGCCTACCGCCACGGGACGATGACTTGCGGTGCACAGAGTTGGTGGCAACCGATGCACTGCGGCCGACATGGGCCTACCGCCACGGGACGGTGACTTGCGGTGCACTGAGGTAGGGGCACCTGAAGAGCTGAGTGGGTGTGCAGCCTGCGATGATGCGTAGACCTCGATACGCCGTCCTGCCAATCAAGATTCAATTTGAATTGAGAGCCCTGCTGGACCGCAGTGTACGCCGAAGGCAGCAGTCAGCACACACATGACTCCGCGGTGCAATGCCGCAGGGTGCGCTGGGGGCCAGTGGCGCGGAATCCAGCGATCGGCTGAGGAGGTTGCCCCAGCATGTGGTGGGCCCTCTTGGAGACACGCCGGTGGCGGCAGGTGAGCATTGAGGCCTGGGTGCGCAGGGGTGGCCAGTCATCGCTGGGCGGCAGACCGGTCTGGGGACCAGGGCTGGGGTGCAGCAGGCGCACAGGATCGCGCAGGCACCACCGGTCACGGCGGCGGCCTCGTGGCTGGGTGGGGGGCGCCGCCCTGGCAGACACGACCCTGCATGCGATGACGAGATGTGCGCGCGTTGGCTTGGGACGTAGCCACCTCGTCTCCAGTGTAAATCTGGCCATTGAAGGTGGTCGGCCACGTGTGTGTAGGCCTATGGACAGGATATGGCGGACACAGAGACACACGCAGTAATTACTTTGGTGGCCATCCCGGAACTGAACCACGCCCAGAGCCCCGGGCTATTTATTCACGACATACGCCGGCCAAGGCCACTCCGCTCACTCTTACATGGGGGACGACAAAGCTACATGTCCAAGGTCTGCCACACTACCTGAGGTAACCTGTTTGCGTCCACTGTCCACAACACTGCAAACACCAGCAGTATATGTCCACATGGACATGTCTGTGCTCTGCATACTGAAGTTTGTCCAGCACATCACCGCCACACTTGGCATTGTGTACATTCTTATTGATGGGTCACTTGCCCCCTTCGCACATACTTGGTTCCCACCTCTCCCCACATTATGCAATTGTGTGGCAGAGGAGCCATGCCGTGGATGGTTTGTCTACATGGCTGGCCACGGTTACCACAGTTACTTGTGTTGTCGTGTCTGTTAGTTGGGCATGTTGATTGGCATGTTGTATGTGATTTTGTAACGTGTGCATTCCCACAGTTGTGAATTGTATGATTGTGGAGTTGAGGTGTGGTGTGTTCAGTTGGTACTTACCGACGAGCAGTGCATTTCCATAGGTGCCATCCTCAAAGCGCTGGTTGTGATGGACTTGCGGAAGATGTAGGAATCATGCACACTGCCTGGGAAGTTTGCGACGACATTCGTGAACAGGCCCCGATGGTTCACTTTTGCCTGCACATTGATGGAATGCGTGTGGTTTCTGTTGCGGTTGTTGTGTGCAGTGTCGGCAGGGGGCACAAGTAGTACATGTGTGCAGTCAATTGCCCCCAACACGTGCGGGAAGCCAGCTATGGCGTAGTTCCCTTGCTTGGTCTCCAGCTGTTCCTGCACAGTGTGGGGGAAGTGAAGGTGCAGGGGTATCAAGCTGATACAAACCGTGATGCTTACAGGTATGATAAATCCTGCATAATAAGACTGTAACCTTCCTTTTCTTTCCTACGAAGGTTACGACCACACGAACTTCTGTTACGGTCTTTTTATGCAGGATTTATCATACCTGTTAGCATTCCGGTTTGTCCAAGTGCAATACACTGTACCAGATTACGTTTGTGACTATACGGACGCTTGACCATTGTCACCATTTCTCCAACAGGTTTCTGAATACTGACTTTCGGAATACGGAATTGTATTGGGGAGTTCCCGCAGCATATGCAGTTAATTGAATCCACACGTTGCCCTGATGAAGTTCCCCGTTGGGAATGGAACGCGTTGGCTGAGCTTTTCGTATTGTTGATTTATGTATTTGTAATGAAGAACTGTTTTTACATTACTGTTGACTACTGGACTTCATGACCTGGCTCACCCCCATTTCAGTAACTACAATCTCGGATCTGGAGCACAGAGGCGTCAAGCAACGGCTGGCGTTGGGGTTGGTTGCGCAGGAACACTACAAATTGGAACTAGCGTGTGGTGCGGATACAGGGTCCCGCCGTTGCTTTTGTGGACATGCATCCAAGACATGTGTGAGGAAGTTTGATAGGGCTGGCTGTGAGACTCCTCCGACTCTGGCAGTTGTTGGTTGGAAGGTACCAGAGGCCAACAGGTGCAGCACAGCCAGCAGCTTTGTCTGCGGAGGGATGTTGGTTCTCTGCTGTGTTGGTACCGCCAGCCTGTGGGCAATGTGGGTCAGGATGCGGAGGATGGTTGTCCTTTTGAGCCTGTAGTGGGCAATGGCATCCTCTGGCGTTGAGTGTCTGAGGCTGGTGCATTTTAGGAACGTCCGCTGTCTTCTTCTGCGCTGCCTAGGTGGTAGTCCAGGGTGGGTGGTCCGGGGGGGGGTCCTGGGGGTGGTGGCAGTGGGTGTTGTGGACCTTTTGGGTCTCCGAGCTGCATGATCAGTAGCTCCATGACATGTGTTGGTCTTCAGATGTGGCTCTGGACTGGGCTCCCTTTCATACTGCAGGTTGTCGTCCTGCTTAACACCAGTAAAAGGCAGGTGTTAAATCCCTGCTGCTAACGCGCCTTATCGCCTGTTTTTGGATCGCATTGCAGATCTGGCTGGTCGTTGAGAATATCGCGAAGTGGTGTTTTCGTGTGTTTTTGCACGGGGCGCCTACTCTGCACATCATTAAAGTTAGTTGTCGCTCTCATCCGTGGCGATGTTTTTTGCGGAAGCTATCGCTTAAAAACTGGCGATATTGGCAGTTTGCACCAGCTTGAGAATAGGGCGATAAATCTATCGCCACTTTTGCGGCGCTAAAGTGCCGATAAATCGGTGATAAGTCATTGAGAATATGCCCCTATGTGTTTTCATTATGTACATCTATTTTTAAGGTTTGTGGTCACTCTTGTGGGAGGCTCGCAAGATCGCTGAGTTATACTTTTATTTCTAATCAGTTGTACAGAGGTCTTTTTCATCTGGTCAGATATTATTAAATACTAATGTTTAATAATAAAGTCCGTAAAGTATCTATATTGTATTAATTATTTAATTTGCGAACGTACAGCTCTTGCAAGACATTTGCGGGTGCCGACATACAATCCCCTGCATGGACTACGAGGGGGCTGTACTTCCTGTTCGCCTCTCGCGATCCACTTGCACAATCGTACATTTGGAAATAAGTTCATAACAGTGTATACTTGCAGTTCTGAAGAAAGTAAGACATGAGAAGTGTTGTTTAAAGTAGAAAAACATTTGATGTATTGTTGAATTTGAGATATTAAGAAAGTTCTCTGTTTTTTACGATCTCGCCGACCTCTTGTGAGCCGATCGGGAGAGGAAAGATATCCCAAGGAAGGATTGTGATTGGTTCATATGGATGTCTTTACTTAGCAAAGAAAGATTCCTTCCTTGTTGCATCATTTGCCTATTGAGTTTTTCTGTTGTTAAAGGTTTTTGGATACCTCTCTGACTTTTCTGATTTTCTATGATCAGAATGTCATCACCTGATTCAGATGAGAACCCTACTCCTGTTCCTGCAAGTCAGTCACCTCAGCCACCTGGGGAGTCCTTGGTCTGGCAATTGTCCTTTGCGTCCACTATGAGGAGGCAGTGTTTCCTGGTTTGCGTTCGTGAGTGTCTCAGGAGACCGTACTTTTATAATGGAATTTGCATTTTTACTGAACATATCTTGTTGTAATAGGTATAATTTACATGCACCAGATTTTTGCTTCCCTTTTATTTTTATTTTTTTAACTTTTTTGTTACGATCTAATTTGTAAAAAAAAATTAAGTCACATAGTGTACACTCTGGTTCATTACAATACGTACAACTTTTGCTTCCTTCTCCTAGGATTTTAGGAAAAAGCGACCACTCCAGCCCCATCTTTCCACAGTATCGCAGCAGTATACAGTAGTGAGCGAGGAGAGACTGGACTCTTCAAACAAAACCTCACCACAAGATAACCACTCTACATAGTAGGTTACAATTGGGACTGGACATTCTACTAAGACCTCTCCCCAGGACAATAAGGATGCACAATACAGTATGGGGAAGGATTGGGATCAACACTGAGAACTCTCTCTAGGATAAAGAGTGTGTGTCCTAGGGTGTAGGAAGAAACCGGCCTCTACACTGAGACTTCTCTCAGGTCACAGGTGTGCATAATAGGGTGTGGGGAGCTACTGGCCTCTCTGATGGGACCTTTCTCTGGGATGACGGGTGGGAGTAGTAGGGTGTGGGGAGGGACTGGCCCCTATCCTTAGATCTCTCTCTTGGATGATGAGTATGTGTAGTAGTGTGTTGGTAGGGACTTGCCTCTCTGATGAGACATCTCTGCTGAGACATCGCTGTTGAATGACAGATTCAACTACAGTGAAGAGATAAATTAAGCTCTTTACAGAGAAGTCGCTCTTGGATGGCAAGCATAAAGATTAATGTATAGATAGACTGCCGGGTCTTCTCAGACATCTCAATCAATCAATCAATTAATCAATCAGGGCCCTTGTAGAGCACGTCTAATCACCCATAAGGGTCTCAAGTCATTGGGGAGGTGGGTTGTGCAGTTCAGTCGAAGAGCCAGGTTTTGAGGTCCTTCCTGAATTGAGCCAGTGATGGTGATTGAATGAGATGCAGAGGTAGGGAGTTCCAGGTCTTCGCAGTGAGGTAGGAGAAGGATCTTCCTCCAGCCAGGGTCTTGCAGATCCGTGGGATAGTGGTCAGGGCCAGATGGGCGGAGCAGAGATGTCTGGTCGGTGTGTAGAAGGAAAGGCGGTGGTTGAGGTATTTGGGTCCAGCGTTGTGGAGGACTTTGTAAGCGTGCGTGAGGAGCTTGAAGGTGATTCTTTTGTTGATCGGAAGCCAGAGGGGTCTCTCAGGTGACCAGCGGTATGACTTTGGTGGGGGATGTCCAGGATAGGTCTGGTAGAGGCTTTCTGAATGGGCTGTAGTTTGTTTTGGAGTTCTTGGGTCGTGCCGGCGTAGAGTGCGTTGCTGTAGTCGAGCTTGCTGCTTACGAGCGCCTGGGTGACCATTCTCCTGGACTCATTGGGGATCCATTTGAAGATCCTGGAAGCAGGAGGATGATATGGCATTGATTTGGCAGTTCATAGAGAGCGAGGAGTCGAGGATGATGCCGAGGTTGCGTGCGTGGTTGATGGGTGTGAGGGGGGTTCAGAATACTGCTGGCCACCAGGAGTCGTCTCAAGCAGAAAGAGTGGAACCCAGGATGAGGACTTCGGTTTTGTCGGAGCTGAGTTTAAGGCAGCTCTCCTTCATCCAGTCTGCTACTACCTTCATCCTGTCGTGGAAGTTGCTCTTAGCGGCTGTAGGTTCATGAGTGAGGGAGAGAATAAGCTGTGTGTCATCGAAGTAGGAGACGATGTTGAGTCTGTGGTTTCGAATGATGGCTGCAAGCGGAGCCATGTACATGTTGAAGAGAGTGGGACTTAGAGAGGAGCCCTAGGGGACTCCGCAGCTGATCTCTGTAGGTTCTGAGGAGAACGGTGGGAGCCAGACTCTCTGGGTACATCTGGTGAGGAAGGAGCAGATCACTGTAGTGCTTTGCAGCAGATGCCAGTGCCTAGGAGTCTAGTGCAGAGGGTGTGGTGGGAGACGGTTTCGAAGGCGGCAGAGAGGTCCAGGAGGATGAGGGCTGAGGTTTCGCCTCGGTCGTGGAGAGTGCGGATGTCATCAGTTGCAGCGAGGAGCGCAGTCTCAGTGCTGTTGTTGCTCCTGAAGCCAGATTGGGAGGGGTCCAGGGTGCGGTTTGTTTCGATGAATTCTGTAAGTTGGGCGTTGATGGCTTTCTCGATTACCTTGGCTGGGAAAGGGACCAGAAAGATGAGTCTGTAGTTCTTGAGGCCCGTCTGGTCTTCAGCAGGGGCTTGGTCTCTGCGTGATTCCAATCTTCGGGAAAGGTGGCGGATTTGATGGAGCTGTTGATGGTGCGGCAGAGATTGGGGGCGATGGCAGCACCTGCTCGGTTGAAAATGTGGTGGGGGCAGTGGTCCGAGGGGGCCCTAGAGTGGATGTATTTCATAATCCTTAGGATGTCGTCACCGGTGAGGGTGGTCCAGTTGAGCAGTGTCGGCTGGGATCTGGAACATTCGGGCGCTTGTTTGCGGTTGGGTTGGGTGGGTCCTGATTTGGGAAGCTGTTGTAGATGTCTAAGATCTTGCGGTGGTTGTAGAGATCTTGGGGGGTGTCTGTGGTGTCTGTGGAGGGTTTGGTGAATCCTTTCATCATGGTGGAAAGTTCTTTGCTGTTGTGTTCATTGGTATTGATTCGTTCCTGTATGGTAGTTTTCTTGGTGGTTTTGATGAGGTGGTGGTGTGTGGTGACAGCGGTCTTGAAGGCTGCGTGGTCTGCCGAGGTCTTGCTGCTCCTCCATCTTCTTTTGAGCCATCTGCAGGTGCGCCTGGACTCTTGGAGGGCGAGGGAGAACTAGCTGGCATTGCCGGAGGGCTGCTTGCCGTACGGTTTCCTAAGGGGCACCAGTGTGTCAGCGCAGTCAGGGATTCATCGGTGGAGGTTGCATGCTGAGGCGCTGGCGTTCATGGTGGTGGGCTGTGGGGCTTTGCTGAGGGAGGTGGCGAGTTGGTCTTCAGAGACCTTGTTCCAGCTTCTGCGCGGATCACGGTGTGCGCGGTGGAGTTTGGTGGGCTTGATGAAGGATACATGGACGCACTGGTGGTCTGTCCAATGTAATTCGAGGGTGTGGCTGGGAGAGATGTAGTTGCCTGTGGAGAAGATGGGATCGAGTGTGTGTCCTGCTGAGTGGGTTGGGGAGGAGACCAGTTGTTTCAGTCCGATGGTGGCGAGGTTTTCTAGTAGGGATGAGGTGTTGTGGTCGTTGAGGTTGTCCAGGTGGAAATTGGGGTTGCCAAGGAGGATGTAGTTCTTTGAGGCAAGAGCGTGGTGAGCGATGAAGTCGGCTATGGAATCGCTGAAGAGGGGACGGGGTCCAGGAGGTCTGTAGATGAGGGTGCCGCTCTGGTTGGTCTGGATCTGGAAGTGGAGGTGTTCCATGTCGGGTGAGTGGTTGTCAGAGCTAGTTGTGAGGCGGAGGGTGTTTTAGTGTATGATTGCGATGCCTCCTCCCGGCCGGTTGGTGCGGTCTTTGTGAGTGATTTTGTAACCGTTGAGGATGGCAGTTGAGATGTCCGGGGCTGAGGTGGGGGGTTCATCCAGGTTTACATGAAGAAGGCGATGATCGGGGGGATGGAGTCAAGCAGGTCCCAGATCTCCACAGCGTGTCTGTTGAGGGAGCAGGTCCGGTTCTTGTGGGCCGTGCGGTGGTGGGTGTGGTGTGCGGAGGCAGGAGAAGGTGCAGTTGTGGCAGGTGAACGGGCCTTGGGTGTCCTTCGGTGACGTGAGGTAGCAGGCGGTGGAACGTCCGGTATTGAGTGCATGGAGGGTGCTGGCGTTGTAGCGGTGTAGACCGCATAGACCAAGGTCTGTGGCACTGGGGGTGGTCCAGGCGCAGACGGGTTTGCCTTTGGCACGCCAGTGGAGCTGCCGCACTGTGGCTGTCATTACGTAGTGTTGGGGAGGCAGTAGGGCAGGTCAGCTGGGAGGCGGTAATCGGCGCTGGAAAGGGGCAAGTCCATGGGGAACGAGCAGCGGCAAGGGCGGGAAGAGAGACACAGAGTAAAGAGGAAGTAAAAAAGTGAAACCAGAGCAAAAATTGAAAAGACAAAAAAAGGCTATAAGTCAGAACAGAATATAAAAGACAAAAAAAGGCTATAAAAAACAACAGGTCAGAAATAAGAGAAAGGAGGAAACAGGAGAGCAGAGACAGGCTCACCTCTGGGCCACCAGGGATTGAGGCACAGGCGGGAGCATGCGGGTGGAGGAGGGCCTCGAACACTAAACCTACAGCGCAGACTGCTACCAGGTGGAGCTGCGCAGCGGTGGAGTAACGCACGCTGACAAGGTTAGTGCTGTCGCTCCTTCACCGCGCAGCGACCGCCATTAAGTAGTGTTGGGGAGGCGGGAGGGCTGGTCAGCTGGGAGGCAGGAATCGGCGCTGGAATGGGGTGGTGCTGTGGGGAACGAGCAGCAGCAAGGGAGGGAAGAAGGACACAGAGTAAGGGGAAAAGGAAAAAAAAGCAAAAATTGAAAAGACAGAAAAAGGCTAAAGACAGAACAGAACAGAAAATAAAAGACAGAAAAAGGCTATAAAAAACAACAGAACAGAAACAGCAGAGCAGAGACAGGCTCTCCACTGGGCCACCAGGGTTGAGGCGCAGGGAGGAGCCTGCGAGTGGAGGAGGGCCTCGAACACTAAATCTGGAGCGCAGAGGGCAGACAGCTACCAGGTGGAGCTGTACAGTGGGGGAGCAACACACGCTGACAAGGTAACACGTGCAAAATAGGCTGTGGGTAGAGACTGCTCTCTCATCTCATACCTCTCTTTATGATAATGAATGTCATTAGTAGAGTATAAATGGAGTATCCTCTCTGTTGACAACTGTGTCTTGGACAAAATGTGCATATTTCAATGAAAGGACACACTCACCTCCCTCTTAGACACCTCGTTATAGGGACAGGCATGTGTAGTAAAGTGTGCACAGAGACAGACCTCTGCGCTGAAACTTCTCTCCAGAGCTACAAGCATATATACTAAGATGTGCCTTAGAACTGCCATCCCCACCAGCTTATAGTGTGCGTAGTATACTGTGAGGATGCGTTTGCCTCCGTGCCAAAACCTCTCTCTTGTATAAAAATCTTTATACTACAGTGGGATGAAGCTCTAATCTCTCTATAGTACGTTATTCATACATATACATCAATCAACACAGTTACAGTTCATGAAGATGGAACTGCCACTTTAAGTCAACATTGCAAGACTAATAATTTTAAAATATTTAAAGGCAATTAAGGAAAGAAATCAGTAGCAACTTTAAACTTTTTATTGCGAAAAAAAATTAACAACATTACAAACTACAACAACTACATTAACAAACTACAACAACACCAACTGTAAAACAAACAAAACAACAAACTTGACCAATCTTTAAAAACAATTCCTCACTCCGGCACCAACACCTCCTACCCTTTTGCTTCATTTGCCTATTGGATTTTGATGTACATAGATCTTCTTTTCCTTTATTTCAGCCCCCTTAGCTTGCTAAATCCTACACCTGCTCAAGCAAATAACAACACTCCTTTTCTAAATAAAGCACTTTTTTGTTGTTTAAGTAAGCAGATCATTTTATCATCAAAAACAAGCTACACGGAACAAGCTTCTTCAACGGCATAAATGTTGCCGTAGGAAGTAACAACAACATCAGTTCTGCAACTAATTTTTTTCCTGGCTTTCCACACAGTTACTGTTCTATCTTTCTTCCAAAGTGAACATTTTTTTCTTTCTCCTTCATATATTTTGTGGCATGATATTTGTGTGTTTCAAAAACTTTTGTTTTCCATGTTCCATCTAAAAAAAGACAAACAAAACAAAAAATGTAAAGTTACCTACTGATCAATATTGGATAACAGTGATACATCACTATATATTCTAAAGTTTTTTTTACATTTTTCACCTACTATCACATAGTTGTATGTACTGTTCCAATATCTTCATATTCCTTTCTCTTGAAGAATTCAACACCCTCAACCAGTTTCTTTCACAATTAAATTACAAAAAGCCATCAAACTTGGTTCCATACCAGTTTATAAAGTAACACATTCCTCTTACACACATCTTTCCTAACAGTGAGCACAGGGTTTTACTCTAGAAATAGTAATATCTACGCTCAAACATCTCTTAGGGATCAAATATTTATACAGTAAGGTTCATAAAAACATAAGGGCTTGTATTAACAGATTGCAGATTCTTTGTATTATAATTTCAGAAACACTGCCTCTTTTACTTCTAACTACACACAAATTGAACATTTCATTTTTAACACAATGTCCAATACTTGGTGTTATCTCCCTACATTCTTTCACTCACTAAACTAAACTAAGCTAAGCTCTTAAGGCATATCATAGTTGCATCAGGTATGTTTGTTGCAAGTTTATGCCAATAAAATTGCGGCTGCTAAGAATTAATCCCATGAAATCTTTTCGATTGTTAAGTCCTTATCCTCGTTGAACTGAGTCTCAGCCTCTACCCCGCCATCAGAGGAAAGCTGTAATGCTCTTGCTCAGTTCTTTTTTGATAAAGTAGCTTCCATCTATTCCTCCTTCTCGAAGGCTTCTAGGAATGCCGCTTGTCTCAATCTGTGGTTCGAACCATCAGGCGTCAGCACGAGGCTGTTACAATTCAAACCCATTAAACTTGATGATGTCTCCCCTATGGTGTTTATTAAATCTGACTCTCCACTCGACCCGGCTTCACCTGCCATGCTGGAGCGAGGAGTGGAAGCGGTACTACCTGTGCTCTGTGAATTACTTAATAGCGTCTTCATGGAGGCCCAGATTCTGCTTCGCTGGAAGCATACTTTGGTAGTCCCTCTCCTTATAAAACCTTTACTAGATCCAACTAAGCCTGAGAACTACAGGCCGATGTCGCTCCTCCCTTTCTCTTCAAAGGTTGCAGAAAAATATGTCAACCAGCAGCATCAATGTTTATCGAAGAAAAGGAGCTTCTGCACAGGTCGCAGTCGGGTTTTCGCCCTTTCTACAGTACAGAGTCGGTCCTGTTGCTTGCCTCTGAGTCCATTCCTAAAATTCTTGCTAGAGGTGACACTGCTGCTCTACTGACGTTGGACCTGAGTGCTGCTTTCGACAGCGTATCCCACAACCTCCCACTTGAGCGGTTGTGGTGCTGCGGTGTCTGTTACAAGGCCTTGCAGTGGTTTGGCTCCTTTCTTCAGCAACATACCTTTCAGGTGCTACAGAAACCTTTTCAATCTCAGGTTTTTCCGCTGCAGCAGGGGCTGCCTCAGGGCTCTTCATTAAGCCCTACATTATTCAATCTATATATGCGCCCCCTCGCTGATATCATAGAGCATCACTGCTTTGACATCATATCGTACGCCGATGTTACTCAGATTGTCACAGAAAGCAGTCAGCACTGCTGTCTCACTGAGAACCTGTTTGTCGGAGGTCACTCAGTGGATGGACCTCAATTGCCTGAAATTAAACGCAGGGAAAACAGATGTCATCATCTTAAGCAAGAAATCTTCGATCCTGTCCTCGGCTTGTTGGCCTGTTTCGCTTGAACTACTACCTACACCAAAGCCTAGGGTTAAAAACCTAGGTATTTGGTTTGATGAAAAGCTTACTTTCCACAGCCAGATCACAAACTTGGCAGGCAAATGTTTTGGGATTTTAAAATCTCTTAAAAACATCATATGCCTCTTAACTGAATCTGCCAGGCATTCAGTAGTCCAAGCATTGATTATCTCCGGGCTGGACTATTGAAACATCTTATACCTAGGAGTATCTCAATCTCGCTTGATGAGACTTCAGCGTGTACAGAACTCTGCAGCTCGCCTGTTGTTGAATCTTCCGAGATGAGACCCAATGGCTTTTGCACTACCTAAATTGCATTGGCTTCCTGTGAAGAAGCGACTTTCTTTCAAAGCCCTGTGCTACTGCTACAGGGCTTTTCTGAATAAGGGTGTCCGCTATCTGCACCCCCTCATCAAGCCTTATTCTCCCTTCAGGCGCCTCTGATCTGCGGGGCATTGTTGGCATGTGTCCCCACTGTGAAGAAAGTTTGCATTGGGGGCGGCTCCTTTGGCTTTTTGGCACCCAAGGTGTGGAACTGCCTCCCCTTCATATAAGATAGGCAATATCAGAAGCATTATTTCGTATAAACTTAAAAACCTGGTTTGACCCTGACTCTTTTAGTGTTGCTGTGCTTTTTTTAAACTCTGGAGCTAGACCCTCAGCGCTGGGACACTTCGTTTGAAGTAACTATGTGCTAGATAAATCTCACTGTAATTATTATTAAAGCTTGCATAGAATAGGTCTACCAACAGTAGTGCACTTACTGACACTTCATTAAATATATTTCTAATTAACTGAACTTAGAGCAGTTTTTTATATACAGCTGAATACACCAGTATGACTTAGTTCCAAATTCAGTAATTCAGCACAACAGGCTTCCTTCTCCTCCAAATTACCAAGAACAATGTGTACTATCTCTGGTTCTGCACCAAATCCCATCACAGCATTTCTTCAACCATGTAATAAAAATGGTAACTATTGGTAGAGCCTTGGCCCTTTTTTTACTTCCTACCAAACGATCTCGCAAGAGTCTCACGAGATCGTAAGTTTTGGGTAAATAGGAATCAACCCGCTACTCATCACTGCACTTATCTTTTACACACTTCCTCTCAAAAGCAATGACCACAATATGCATTCCTACTAATGGAATGTATTCAGAACTCATCTACCCCTTTTTACTATTCACGATCCCACGAGAGTCCTGCGAGATTGTAAAAATTAGTTAAAAACAATATACATTTATTTTTATCAGAGTAGTTATCCCTTAGACACCTCTTCTCTAAATCTATGGGGACAGCATGCCTTTCTGCTGCCCCCTTATATAGCTTTTTTATTTAATTTTCACAACACCTCCAATTTCTCACAGTAAACAGTAATGGCGGCCATTTGATTTCTAACATTCCTACAACCAGCCAATCAGAGCGCTCGTTCTTGCGAGACTCACGGGAGCCTCTCGCTCCCATGAGAGCATGAAGGTTCACCGAACAAACGGACCTCTCAACCTATCACAGGGCTCAATTTTTGATTTTGTGCTCTCACGCTATGCTCGCCAGACTCTCGCAAGCCCAACTGCCAAAATATGCAATTATTTTTGACACTTAATATCTCAAAAACCACTGAACGGATTTACACCAAATTGCAAAAAGCACAATCTGTGGACCAAGATCTAGCTTCCTGCCGAATTTGGTGTACTTCCGTTCAGCAGTTTTTGCTATAGCCTGTCTTAAAGAAGTCCATGGAAAATGCATAGAGATTTTACGTTGGGAACCCCCTTTTTTCTCGGCCTCTGCTTGACGGATCATCCCGAAACCTTCCAGGAAGGAGCAGAGGTAGATGAGCTTTTTTTTTTTTAAAGTTTTATGGAAATTCATCAAACGGGGCCAAAGTTATTAGCAAACCAAAAAACACTCCATCTATGGAAAAGCAGACCTAACTATAACTACCTACCGGTGACTGCAAGTAGGTAGTAAAATAAAAACAATTAAACACTTTACATGATTATTAAACAATGTAATAATTATTTTTCAATTAAAATAAATTGTTATTCATTTATTATTTAATTAACTTCCTAAACTATACCCCTACAGATCTAGCAGCCCACACTTAAAATATAACTAAAATAATTAAGTATGACACAAAAATATAAAGGTATTACACAATGTACATAATTAATAACAAATTAATAATTGATTATTAATTATTTATATCTTAGTTAACTTCCCACCTTATACCCCTACAAAACCAGCAGCCCACACCTAAAATATAAGTAAACAATATAATTATTACACAATTTACATAATAAATAATCAATTAAATAATGAATACTCAATTAATAATTGTTAAATAATTATTACTTAATGAACTTACCACTCTATGCCCCTACAAACCCAGCAGCTCGCACCTAAAATACAACAAAAAAAATAATTATTACGCAATTTACATAATTAATTGTTTATTAATTATTACTTAATTAACTTCCCACCCTATAACCCTACACACCTAGCAACCCGCTAACACTATAAATTACTATTAGCAATTAAATTAAAAAGTAAAAATCACTTAAAAATACAAAGTATATTTGAAAATATTATTAACAATTATACAAACAATAATACTTAAAATTAATATATGAACTAAAACACATTAACAGAGAGTCCACTTTAAGACTCTCTGTACTACACACAAGGTCCTGCATGGCCAAGGTCCGCAAATTCTGAACGAGCTGTGCTCGTTGTATGTTCCGGCTTGACCCCTGCGCTCCGCGGACTTACATCTGGCCTGTGTCCCGCAGGTGCGCAGGGTAAGAGCAGGGGGGCGCTCTTTCAGGGCTATGGCACCCGCCCTGTGGAACTCTATTCCTCTTGCTGCCCGTGGCACACAAGACCATTGGGCTTTCAGAAAAATGATCAAAACGTGGCTTTTCTCCAACCTCTAGATCTTATCTCTCCTCTGCATGCTCCTGTCAGCTTCAGCGCTGGGACGCCCCGTTGCTGGGGCAGCCATGCGCTTTATAAGAACAGATAACATAACATAACATAAAAAACAATATTTTTTCCAACTATATAATTGAAAACGATGTTAACAATGATATTCTTAACAATATTACTTACCTGAATTTTTTTTATTCTTGACAACGAAATTTCTGAAACACAATATGTTTGTATCACAGTATTTCTTTAACGAAATTTCTGTCTCCCGATATTTACAACTTGATATTTTGTCCAAATATGGTAATGTTAGGGTTTCACAATTAATTCTGGGCTGCCTAACTGTCCATGCCCATGTAATCATGTGTAATCTGAGAGTTTTGAAAAAAGTGCTTATTAGTGTAATGTTACAGAATCGGTATAATAATTCATGTATGACAACCATTTTCATTAAGATGATCCTTCCCATGAGGGAAATAGCAAGAGAGATCCATCTCTTAATTTGATCCTCAATTGTGCTTATTACTGATCCATAGTTTTCATCCATGACAGTCCTTTTATCCCAACTTATCCCTATTCCTAAATATTTGAATGAGGTCTGAGTCCATGGCAGGAGGAAGTCAAGCCTGCAGACATTCCCCGAGTCAAGGAGAATATAATGGAGTTATTCAGTTTATGAATATCTTGGTCAGTGCCTTAAACATATGTCATTCCCTTATGACTGGTCTGAGGTTTTGGGCTGGGTTTTCTAAATAGAGAGTGATATTGTCAGCATATAAAGATGATAAGTTCCAGGAGCTGTACTGCAGGCCTCTCTTGTCATGCTCTTGTCTAATAGCACATGCCACTCATTCAGATGCAAGGGCATATACCATACATTTATAGACTGTTTCTAAAAGCAATTGAATGGAAGAAAGAACACATGGTACAGCTGAAAATACAGATAGACACTAAGGAGCAGATGCCAGACTCTTCTCATGGGAAGAATGCAAGAAGACCTTCAAGACAGATGCAATCAGCGAGGATAAAAAGGCTGCTGACTATATTTGCAGTTCTCGCTTCTTTGTGCCTTTTACAGAGCAAGTCTATGCTTACTACAACAGTTGAGTAACACGGGCTAACAACCTGGCAGTACATTTAAAATAAGTGTTTAGGCGCAATAACACTTAGGCTTTAGTGTTCATTAGCAGGTATAAAAACAAATTTGCAATTGTTAATACAATTAGAAAGCAATATGAAAATGTATGTCCTCAACATAATAGCTATCTTTGATACAACCACTTGTGCAGCACATTTAATCAGTGGCGGATCCTCCGCTATGGCGGAAGAGTATCGCCCCCCCCATCAGCCTCAAAACTTTAAAAAGAAAATGATAATAAAAGTGTTTATCATCATTTTATTTTTCTTAAACTAGCCGAGGCTTGGGGGCGTGGCCATCATGGAGGGGAAATGGTGAGCAGGGCACTGTTGTCAGTGCGCATAAAGATTTGGCCGGATATCTCAGGCCAACCGAATCGTCATGTGCAGCGAAGCTCTCTTCAACCCCAGCTGCATTGCTAGGTTTGAAAGAGCAAGCACAGGCTTCCAGTATCACTGGGAGCGCAAATCCTCGACACTCAGGCCGATCCTGATGCTGCTTTCAGCATCATGAAATCAGCATCAGGATTGGCCGCAGGGGATTCTGGGAGCCTGTGCTAGTGATGACGGAGCAGAAGAGCGGAGATTCGGCGAAGCGGCAGTTAAGTTATTATTATTTTTTTTGTGTCTCCTTTGTTTGTCCTCTGTCCCCCCCCCAGTGCCCCTCCGCCCCCCCACTCTGCTAGGACATGAGCTGCTACTGCATTTCATGTAATGTCACCAATGACAATGTTCTGTATTCCATTTTCAAAGGACCAAATCTGGAAGCACAGTCATGGCAGTTGCCTTTGGACAATTCCCCCTTGTCATGCACAAGTCATTTTTTGGGTCAATAAACATTTTCACTATCCAAGATGCATATATTTTCACAGTATCTCATGTAGAAGAAGATCCTGATTTTTGTTGTATTTAAATTACTATACTGCATGCTTTATATTGCATGATCAAAATATTGCATCCACTTCACTGAGCGAACTGCTATGCGGCAAGTTAAGTCTAGGTAAGTAGACATGGAGGTACGATTAATAATAATATACTTACTCCATAATGTAGTAGTGGGCAATGTAGTGAATGCCATATTTTTGTACGTCAACATTATCGACCTTGATATGGTGTCATACAGCTGTGCCAGAAAGAGGGAGAGCAGTGGATACTGATTTAATTTCTGAGAACCCGAACTAATGAAACCAGCAAGAAAGCAGAAGTGTGGAGTTAAGGGCAGCAGTGAACACACTAAGGGGCATATTTACAAGGGGTTATCGCCACCAGAACGTCACTTTTTTGATGTTCTGGTGGCAATAACCCCTTTGCCTTATTTACAAGGTGGCGTTAAGCCACTTAACGTGGCTAAATGCTGCCTTGTAAATAATCATAAATCACAAAGAGGGGGACTAGGAGCCAGTTAAAGGCTCCTCACTATAATTAACACGTATAATCAATGTGGGTACTTGTTCCTAAGTGGAGAAGGAAAAGAGAAGGTTATGGGAAAGCATAAAGGAGTGGTTGGTTGGAATATATTGTTCTAGGGGGGTCTTCCTTATTTGGAAGTGTTAAACCCACACACCCATGTGGGTGTCATGCTTCATCATTGGGGGCCGGTGTTGCAATGCCCCATGGGCCCTGCGAGAGGGCTCTTTGTCGGAGATCTTTTCTTGTATCAGCCGTGATGGTGCATGCGGGTGTGTGAAGTATATTATGTTAAGTGGAGAGTGTGATCTCAAATTACCTTAAGGAAATTAAATGAGATTTTATTCAGAGATCCTTCGATAAGGTTAAAAACTAAGAAAGAGCAGTGTGCGCAAGGTTAAGACGCGCCACTACTTGATGAGTGTGATATAGTGAACTGTCGAGGTTTCACTATTCAGGTCGACATGTTTCACGCTCTGTCGGTCCAGTACTGGATCCCTAGTGTTTCTGCCAGACCAAAAGAAGTGTTCCCAAACTCTAAATTGATGATGCATGACACCCACCTGGGTGTGTGAGGGCAACACTTCCAAATAAGGAAGGCCCCCCCTAGAACCATATATTCCAACCAATCACTCCTTTGCGCTTCTCCATAAGCTGTGTTCAGGTGATAGATGTGCGAGAAAGCACAAGCACCTAACGTTGCTGTCGTGTCTGTTCCTGAATGGGTTGTCAGCTTGGGGACAGACATACGATGATAGAACTGGTTGCTAAGCAACGGGGCTATACAGGTGAGTGGGGCATTTGGACAGTTGAGTGAGTCATAAGAGAGCGTTGCACCCAAACTTGTTGCCTGTGTAAAGCGTGTCAGCAAGACAGCTATTGGACAAAAATTATGCAATGCCTCAAAAGTATATTCAGAGAGTTAGCAGCACGCAATCCCAGGCATGACCCCAATGCACGAAGAAACAGCAAATGTTCCTGTCTATGTTTAATGTATGTGGGGGGCTGACTGTGTCAGCTAAGAAGCAGGAATGTTTCATAAATGTATAGATTGGTATGGATTTGTATACTTTTTGAAACTCTTGGGATAATGAGACACTCATGATTGTGAGTAGAAGGCCTCCCTGGAAGGATCTTTGACAGGTAACTTGAGCAGCGGTTAGTACTAGTTCAAAATGAACTATAGTTTTTTCCATGTGGACAACAAAATTCTGAAGTTGAAAGTGACCATGTGCACTGCACCAGAGGGTAGGGGCTAATTGTGCTGCACCACAGAGTGCCTCCATTACATATAAAGCAGAATTGACAGTGATGGAGCAGGATTTCCACGAAAGAAACCTGCTCGATTGAACACCCTATAACACGTACTAATAGTCAGTAGTGGTAAATTGATTAACACGCACAAATACACTACACGTGGGAAGCTTGCTTTGCAAAATGCATTAACTTACAAAAAAAATAAAAAATAATAATAATGCGTAAATAACCGGAAATGTAATAATCTTGTATATAGTATGAATTAAGAAGGTTTGCATGGCAAGGCCTCATATATATGTAGTAAAAAGCATGACGTGTGTTGCTTTATCTTAATAAATAATGCTGCTTTCCTGCTTATGCCATGCTAGGAAACCCGATAACATGAAGTAGAGCTAAGGTGGGTGGTAAACAGTGAAAAATACATCATCACATAATTAATAAATGTCTGTTTTCCGTTCTTTCAGTAATGGATGAATCCTCCATATTACTAAGTTGACCACATAATGTGCGGGTGGAAGTGTGTGCACAAGGGAACCATGTGACCACATGACTGAGCTGCTGAACAAGCTGAGAAAGCGTGACCTGGTGAAGGACAGAACATTTGTCAAGCAGCCAAAGCCAGTGTCTTCATGGGAACGGAAATCAAGTTGTTGAAAATATTAATTGTAAAATAAAATTTTGCATATGTACCCGTGAGAGAGAAGCTAAAATTGATGACTGTATAAAAAATTGTTTAGAACAATAGTGTAGTCAAGAGTAGAATGGGGTGACATCCCACCCCCAGAACTTAACCAATCCTTTAGCTAGAAAATACAGATATAGCAACTACTGTGGGACGGGCGTGTAGTTTCTGGGTATAAGAATAGGTGCATTGGGGGTGTGGTTAGAAGCTGCTGCAGGTCGCATAGGCTGAAGATGTCCGAGTGAGGGGTGCCCCGCTGACCGTTGGGTTGCAGAGAGGCCTAGCTGTTCCTGTCCTGTCCTTGTCTCGATTCCTGAGTCTTTGATCCCTGACTCTTGGTCCCGGGGGTCCCCCCACTACTACCTAGGCCTGGGTGGTAGTTTCTTTCCCTTACAGATCCTTTGGGTTTGTATATGATTTAATCTAGCATTACAGAAACCATTTTGCAGTCATATTTCTTGTTTCTGTTTCTTTTGTCTCTTCATCTAACCCTCCAAATTGACAGTTTAATGATATATTTTACCTGCATCTGATGTCTCTTCATCTGTCCACTCTTTTGCAACGTATACTTTGAAATGACAGTTTCGTTATTGTATTGATAAAGTTTGCTCTCTCTCACGAGGTTTCCAGCATTTGAATTTATGTAATAATCGATATGAGCAATTTTAATTACTAGATAAAATTATTAAATCTCACCCAGAGTCTGTGGTTATTTAGTCAATTACATTGATTAGATGTTTTCCTTAGAATTTCCATTGCCATCAACTCTTCAACTAATTGGTCCATCGACCAAGTAGATGAAAAGTCGATTAAGATTATCCAGATTACGCAAATATACAAATGTTTAAGATTTAACCTGAATAAGTGAGAGTAAAAACCCCAGCGCATCAAGGATTTGGGTGAATGAGTATGGGCCAAAGTATGTGAATTATTGACTATTTGTCCTTGATCAATTTATTGGGTTCGTGCTGGATCAGTTTCTTGGCAACAGAGGACGGTTTAATTATTGATTAGTTTGGTAATGGGTATTGAATATTGGTTATTTGTCTTAACATGAAGAGTTAGTGTCCGTTTTATGTTGTCCAGAAGTTCAGGTACGGAGTTGCCTGAGGAATACCGGGTAGGAAATAGCCTAAAGTAGGCAGAAGAAGAGTGTGGTAAAGAAATCACACTGCAGAAGTATGTTGTCTGTTGTAATAATACTGAAAAGCTACGTAGGGCTGTCAGTGTTATAATTAGGGAAAATTTTGTATGTAAGGAGAGTGTCTGAATTAACGAAGGGTCCCTTTTGAAACTCTGGCAGTATCTCCGGGAGAAGTAACAGGACACCCTTTTTGTATGTCAAAAGATCCTCTTGTGAAACCTCGGTTTTTGCCCTAGAGGAGTAATTGGTCTCCCCGGAGTTTGTTAGAAAAGTGAGATAACGCTGGTCGTTATTATTACTTGCAGTGTAAGGATCTCCTGAAAGAGTGTAGACTATCTCTTTATTTAGTGGAGCAGACAAAGTAGCATTGTCTTTTTATGCTGTCACTAACAGATTTTTTAAATAAGAAAAACTCAGAAAAATATTGTCGTAAGATTTTGTAAAGGAGGGGTCAGTAGAAGGAGAGATACTGACGTCACAAAGTGCTGCGCTGGTATTGGACAAAGCAGCGGGCGTATATCGAGAGCAGATTGTAAAGGGAGGGTCAGTAGAAGGAGTAAAAACTGACGTCACAAAAGGCCGCGCTGGCATTGGTCACAAAGCTCCGATTGGTTAACTGGTGTGAGCTGTGCTGACATTGGTTGAGACTGTAGTTACGTAGGGAGCTGTGATTGGTTGGTTGGTGTGAGTTGCGCTGGTATAGGACAGGATTTAGTGAATAGGGAAGAGAGAAATACGGAGAAATTTTGATTGACTTATTGTTGAAAAACACATTAGTAAAGAAGAGTTTGAACATGGGTTTGCTAAAAACAATAAAGAAATTCTTTAAGAAAGATAAGCAAATTGTGACTAGAGAGGGAATTCCAATTCCACCCGCAAGAACGCCTGCCTCTTATATGATGATGGAGCGAGGGTACCATACGTGTGTTTGGTTAGAAAACTGGATGAAATATATGGAGGATGATGGAATGTTAGCTTTTCCTGAGTTTGGTACATTCAATGTGAGAATTTTACAGAATTTGAGAAATAGGATGAACTCGCTAGAACCAAATCCTAGACTTACCCAGTATGAAGCATTGGAAGAATGGGAAGTAGAAGCTTTTGAGCGAGAAAAAGATAGAAGTGGTAGAAGATTCAGAGATTTTTTGCCCAGATATCCATTTGAGAGGCGAGAAGATCAAATGAAAAGATGGAGAAGAGCGGTAGTGACCGAGGGTCTATATCCAGTTTTAACAGCAGGGAATCAGACAGGTACAAAGTGTAAGGAGAAAAAGAAAAATATAGAAACGATGGGAGAAGGCTTGGATGAGTCTGATGATGAATTGTTGGAAGATATGATGACTAAAAGACCTCCGCCATATGAAGAAAATTCAGGGGGGGTGACTCCAAGTGCCCCACAAATGGTAACTCCCTTAACTCCTCAAATTACCGAAATAGCTATAATAGTGCGAGAAAATGAAGTGAGTTTGTTAAATAAAGCTAGAATGGAACAGGTGCAGAAAATAAATCAGTTAAATCTGAATGCAGAAGCTTTGACGGTGCCTGTGACAATTGGTCCTGTGGTACCAATATTTGGAGAAAAATCGACTTTGCAAAAAGTGCACACATAGGGGCTGATTCCGATCTCGGTCGGAGGCGCACCTAACATCATTCGGTCGGGAAAAAAGCCATGCGAATGCCTGTTTCCCGACCGAACCGCACATTATTCCGAACGAGCAAGTACGATGCGCACAACAGCATAGATTCCGACCCAGTCGTACTCACCCAATCCAGGTCCTGTTCCCGACCGAGCCGGATCCGTAAACGCAGAATCGAGTCGCACGGAAGCCAAAATGCAGCCCCGTCCGGCCGGACAAGTACGATGCGCTTCCCGTACGCGCCGAACCCGTCGCTCACGCACGGCACGTCAAAGCATCCGGGAGAGCGCACATAAGCTCCGATTCGGCGCCACAACACGATCCACGGCTACGAGACGAACACGCCAGCGACGAGGGACGAGGCGAAGCAAAGAGAAAGACGAACGAGGCGAACCAACCATGAATCCCATCGTGCCGATCCTACCAATATTCTACATCTACTACCGGAACAGGCACGGACGCGTACGGCGCAGAAGGTAAGTCAGACACCAACCACAAAAACAAACTACACGTACCCGACATATCACACACACACAGAGGGATGCAGAAATTACTTACACCAGCAACAGCAGCACCATAGGGGCGGGATGGCCATCACCAATGCCACATATACACATAGGGGCCCGGATGCCCACCACCACTACCACCCCTACCCAGGGGTGCCAGATGCCTACCACTACTACCACCTCTACCCAGGGTGTGCCAGATGCCTACCACTACTACCACCTCCACCCAGGGGGTGCCAGATGCCTACCACTACTAACACCTCTACCCAGGGGGTGCCAGATGCCTACCACTACTACCACCTCTACCCAGGGGTGCCAGATGCCTACCACTACTACCACCTCTACCCATGGGGGGCTGGATGCCTGTCACTACTACCACCCTTACCCATGGGGGGGCTGGATGCCTACCACTACTACCACCTCTGCCCAGGGGCTGCCAGATGCCTACCACTACTACCACCTCTACCCATGGGGGCTGGATGCCTGTCACTACTACCACCCTTACCCATGGGGGACTGGATGTCTACCACTACTACCACCCTTACCCAGGGGGTGCCAGATGCCTACCATTACTACCACCCCTACCCAGGGGGTGTCAGATCCCTACCACTACTACCACCTCTACCCATGGGGGGCTGGATGCCTGTCACTACTACCACCCTTACCCATGGGGGGCTGGATGCCTACCACTACTACCACCCCTACCCATGGGGGGCTGGATGCCTGTCACTACTACCACCCTTACCCATGGGGGGCTGGATGCCTACCACTACTACCACCTCTACCCATGGGGGGCTGGATGCCTGTCACTACTACCACCCTTACCCATGGGGGGCTGGATGCCTACCACTACTACCACCCTTACCCAGGGGGTGCCAGATGCCTACCACTACTACCACCCTTACCCATGGGGGGCTGGATGCCTACCACTACTACCACCCTTACCCAGGGGGTGCCAGATGCCTACCACTACTACCACCCCTACCCAGGGGGTGTCAGATGCCTACCGCTACTACCACCTCTACCCATGGGGGGCTGGATGCCTGTCACTACTACCACCCTTACCCATGGGGGGCTGGATGCCTACCACTACTACCACCCCTACCCATGGGGGGCTGGATGCCTGTCACTACTACCACCCTTTCCCATGGGGGGCTGGATGCCTACCACTACTACCACCCTTACCCATGGGGGGCTGGATGCCTACCACTACTACCACCCTTACCCAGGGGGTGCCAGATGCCTACCACTACTACCACCCTTACCCATGGGGGGCTGGATGCCTACCACTACTACCACCCCTACCCATGGGGGGCTGGATGCCTGTCACTACTACCACCCTTTCCCATGGGGGGCTGGATGCCTACCACTACTACCACCCTTACCCATGGGGGGCTGGATGCCTACCACTACTACCACCCCTACCCATGGGGGGCTGGATGCCTGTCACTACTACCACCCTTTCCCATGGGGGGCTGGTTGCCTGTCACTACTACCACCCTTACCCATGGGGGGCTGGATGCCTACCACTACTACCACCCTTACCCAGGGGGTGCCGGATGCCTACCACTACTACCACCCTTACCCATGGGGGGCTGGATGCCTACCACTACTACCACCCTTACCCAGGGGGTGCCAGTAGCATACCACTACTACCACCTCTACCCACGGGGGGCTGGATGCCTACCACTACTACCACCCTTACCCATGGGGGCTGGATGCCTACCACTACTACCACCTCTACCCAGGGGTGCCAGATGCCTACCACTACTACCACCTCTACCCATGGGGAGCTGGATGCCTGTCACTACTACCACCCTTACCCATGGGGGGCTGGATGCCTACCACTACTACCACCCTTACCCAGGGGGTGCCAGATGCCTACCACTACTACCACCCCTACCCAGGGGGTGTCAGATGCCTACCACTACTACCACCTCTACCCATGGGGGGCTGGATGCCTACCACCAACAACACCCCCACTCACAGGATGGCTAATACATGACACAACAAGCACACACCAACATAAAGAATGCAACATAAAGACATCCCCCCAACACCATGACAAGCGTGTGTAGACTGTGTCAAATGCCTACAACACTGAACATGACTTTGAACATACAATGTGACCCCCTATCACATGTGCCACACATAAATGTGTGTGGCCCCCACAATGCAAGCAGGCCATGACCATTGTGGCAATGGGTTCCAAACCCCCATCATCACAGTGACCAAAATGTAAGTGTGGGGTCCATAGCTGAAGCACATTTTGAACATTGTGGTAATGGGGTCCAAACCCCCATCATCACAGTGACCAAAATGTAAGTGTGGGGACCATAGCTGAAGCACATTTTGAACATTGTGGCAATGGGTCCATACCCCCATCATCACAGTGACCAATATGTAAGTGTGGGGTCCATAGCTGAAGCACATTTTGAACATTGGGGCAATGGGGTCCAAACCCCCATCATCACAGTGACCAATATGTAAGTGTTGACAAAGAAAAAGCTGCAACTGCCAAACTGCATGGATGATTCCTGGTCACAGAACAACAAACACATCAGTGGCAAAGTAGTGCTTATGTCCCATAGCAACATAGATTGGGGGAGGCAAACAGTGCAGTGCAAATAAGACATACCTTTGGCCATGTGCAGACAAACATCACCCATGGGGGCTGACACTGTCAACAGTCATCAATGACACAATGACAGAAGTGACCATCAGAATGCAGACCCACATATTTGCACCAATGGGCACACAAATGCAGATACCCTGTGGAGACTGTAGATGTGAGGTGAACAGATACCATACCATGGCAGCAATGGGACACACAAACAATGATCATTGTGCTGACTGATGACCTAGGAGTCCCAGGGACAGCAGGGGAAACACACCAAACAACATACAGCCAATGGCACACTAAAGATATGCCAATGCAGTGGTGCAGATGCACAAACACAAACAGGCAGACCCACACTGCACATCAAACACAACAGGTGAGGGGGGTACCAGTGTCCCCAGGCAACCACACAACACATGAGGAGGCCTGAATACCAATTACACAGATGTGCATACAGTGCCACACAAAGGTAACTCATGGATCCAAATCCCCTATGTGGGCAATCAGGCATTGTCAGATGAGAGGGAGCACAAATCACACATGTCACACAAGCATGTAGGAACAGCAACTAACACAGCAAGAGACAGACCCACCACAGCACTACCCCCAGGGACCCCACATTGTGGTGACCCTAGCCTGCATGATAATCCCACTGTCATGACAAAGCTAGATGTCGTTCACACTGTGAACCACAGTCATGTGTCCTGAGCAACAAACTACCATCACACCTACACAAGCACAAATCAATCAGCACGGCCAGTAAGCCAAGGCCAACATGGAGGCAGGGGTCTAGCCGGGCAACAACTCTCATCTGCACACACTCAACACCACACACCTCGACCTCCAACAATGTGCAGCAGTGAAGCTCACATGCACTGGTGACATTGCACATGCACCCATGACAATCCCAGGGGGGTGGCGGGAACCAAGGTGCAGAAACACATCACACATGGCCACTCAATAAGACTCCTGAATGTCTGACACACTGCACACTACGCTGTACATGGACATGACGGCAATACCACACCAACCAATGGGATCCCAGCCACAGTCACACACCAATGAAGAAGCCAAGGTCACCCACAAAGAACACACATAGACAACTACCAACATTGCAGCCCTGACCCTGAGGAGTGCCAGCAGTCACACACACAACGTGTCACAACCAATGAAAGCTAACACAAACCGGAAACCACATGACAGGTGTAAACAACAAGTGCCAAGGGGAATCCTGACTGTGACCCATCAGCGTCTGCCCACAAACTCAGCCCTGACAGCAAACACACCTATGGGTGACACCCTGATGACCAGTAATGTGCCATGCACCCACATCACAGAGAACCCAGGGAGAAGACTTTGGGGGAACATAGGTCAACTCAGCAAGCATCACAAACAGGAACATCACTAGGGATCCCAGCATGCACAGCAAAATGGAAGTGAACACACAGACATGCTCATACAACACACACCTTGGGCGCAGGTGATGTCACAGGAGTACACACTGCCATGAGGGGACTCCACTCCTGTGTGAGGAAAGCTGTGCCATATGTCGCCTCAGTAGGGCTCCATCATGTCAGCAGAACACTTGGTCACACAGTCAACAATTAGCACCAAATGAAGGCTCCTGTCACATCAGCCTGGTCATGGGAGTGTCAACGAAATCATCAGCACAGATCCAACACACATGTATAGCAAGTTGCACTGACAACACAGATGAGTCCTTCCCCATTGATGCCCAAACCTGCATGTCCAGTGGAGATGGCCACACGGTCAGGGAAGTAGACTAATTGAACAATGGCAAGCACAACAGATGTGCAGGGGTGGAAGTCACAGATGTGACATTGCTAATGTAAGTAGGAAATCCCATTGCCAAATATTGAAAACATGACACCCTCAGATGCTGCTAAGGATGACATGGATACACCACAGGATAGGACACAGTCCCCCTGGACCACATGGGTTCCTGCACAGTAACACTACTGTTGTAATCTTGCCTTGGTACAATCCGTCACCCCCATGCTCTCACTGTAATTGGTTTCCCCCTCCTAGAGCTTACCTTGGAATGTTGGGGATGTGGGATTGTGGAGAGCGGATGGCCATTAAACCGATTTCTTCCTAAACGGTTCCGTGCATTCTTCTTCAAATATAACAACTACATATTCATGAGACCAAATATCACCATCACTGCAGCAAGGGCATGGTTAGCATCATCAACATCATGTACATCAGAAGCAAAAGCACTAGAGAACAGAAAGTTGCTTTATTCAGCATATGTGGGTTCAAAAGTTGAAGTCATGTAAAAAATAAACAAAGGCCAATGGCCAGTCCATCATGAAAGTCAAAACAGGGTGACAGTGGCAGATGTCACCCTACGCATGCCTGCACTGATGAAAACCAGGGACAATCCCCTCGGAGGGGCATACGGGGGGCAGGCCAGGCACCGCAGGGACAGGATCAGGGCTCACCAGAAGGAGGCAGGGAAGGGGTGGTGGGTGCTGGAGAGCCACTGACAACTGCAGTGGAGGTGTCTGACAAGGTGTGTGCCAGCACAACTGGGGGGCATGACTCAGATGGGGTGGGCGCCGGCACGACTGCAGTGGACCGTGCTGATGGAGTGGACAGGTTCGCCACTGCAGTGCCCAAGTCAGACAGGGTGGTAGTGGCCTCCACTGCAGTGCCTACCTCCAGGGGAGGAGAATGGGGATCAGGTAAGGTGGGCAGGACAGAGGGGAGGACACCCTCACCACACCAGTGGCACAGACAAGCGCAGCGGGGGTGTGGGGCCGGAAGAGCAAGTGGCAGGGGGAGAAGGCCTGATCCTTTTGGGGATGGTGTATCTGTGGGTGGGGGAACCTGGGGCAGGGTGTGGTGGGGGCACCTGTGGAGTGGGGGCCTGAGGGATGGAGGAAGGAGACTTGGTGCCTGAGCTGCAGGGTGGCGGCGGGGTCTTGCTCTTCCGGGTCCGGGGGGACTTGCGGGTGGGGGCGTCAGTCGGTCTGCGCCTGGGGGAGGGTGTCTGGGGGCGAGGGGCACTCCGCTCCGTGTGGGTGGGCTTCCTCTTCCCCCTGAATGCTGTATCAGCTGGATCGGAGGGGAAGAGGCCGAGGTCACTGAGGAAGAGCCGCTGTGTCTTTGGGGTTGCAGGTGAGGCAAGGGAGGGGGCTTTGGAGGGAGAGGCAACTGAGGACTGCGCAGTGCTCGTGGATGCGTGTGTGTGTGCCTGGGCCCCATCCCCTGTGAGTGTGGTTTCAGTCCCCTGACTGTGCGTGCGTGTGCGTCTTGTTTGTGGCGTGTGTGTCTGTGTGCTGCTCGTGTCTGTGCTGGTGTGTGCCTGTGCCGGTGTGTGTGTGCTTGGGACAGGTAAGGTGCTGGGGAGTGTGGATGGGGCAGAGGCAGGAGGGGTGAGGGACTGTCGGAGGAGGGACACTGCTGCCGTCAGGGAGGAGTCCATGGACCTATTGCCCCTCTGTAGGGCAGACATGCCCGATGAGATGCCCTCCATGAACGACACCAGCTGAGTCAACAGAGTGGTGTGGGCATGGAGGACACTCAGCATCGCTGGCTGCCCTACATGGAGCTGGCGAAGGAGGTACACAGACTCCTCACTCAGGGCAGCAGGGGACACAGGGGTAGGGGGTGCGGTGCCTGGCCCGAAGGAGACACGCTCCCGAACATGGGAGCCTCCACGGACCTCGGGAATGGGAGCCAATGGGAGGGCGGTGGTGGTGGTGGCGGGGACAGCAACACTAGCTGGGGTGTGGTGGCTGCTGACACCCGCCTCCATAAGGGAGTCATCCTCCGAGCTGCTGTGGTCCTCAGCTGAGGTGGATGGTGCTGAGGACTCCTCGGTGTGGCTCCCCTCGCCCTCCGTGCCACTGGGTCCCTCCGACCACTCCTCGGCTGCTGACCCAGTCTGGCTCTGCGGCTCCTCCTGGTCCGTGGAGCTGTCCCCTCCTGTGGCCGTGGATGTATCTGCAATCAATAGGGAAACAGACAGACATCAGTCACCTGCACCGAACGCACACACCACAGTTAGTACAGCACATTACAGAGCAAGCCCTGGCATCCTTAGTTGAACTTTGCTAAAAGTGCCCAAACAGAACAGGAGAAGCCAATTGTCAGTCTGATGGTCAACCATGGCACTCACATCCCACCTGGCCCTGCACCCATCTGTCTGGTGTCTGTTGGATGGCAATACCCCAGTGTGGACACATGCACCACCTACACAGTAGTTGGACAGTGCAGAGAACCCGGTTAAGCATGTGAACATGCACACATCACAACTCTTGCCACTGAGTCAGTACAGGTGTCCGGATGAAAGGGATGCCCAGAGTCAAATATGAAATGCATGTGATGCATACCAGCGACAGACACCATGATGCACCCATGTCCTGATAGCCATTGCCACAATGGTGTGCATGTAGCACATGTCACTCCCCTGCAGGATCACTCATAGGAAGTCACATGCCATGGCACAGGCATGCCTGCTAAGTCACACATCACTGTCTCCAGTCATATGGGCAGGGCAGCCAGACAACAACACTCTGCACTGTGTCACAATAGTAGGTCATGGGGAATGCAAGTCCTGGAGATGAACAAGTGCACATGTACATCCCCCACACACCACATCATCTGAACCCTTATCTGTCCAGGTCATACCGATTGGACATATGGGAGACCTGTAACACAACCCTCTGAACCTGAGCACCTCACAATCTGCTGTGAATGGGAGACAGCTGCCTGAACTTCACATTCGCATACCCCAGTCTGCACGGTCAGGTGATCAAACACCTATGTGTCACACAAGTATCGTCTCCTATGGTCACATCTCCGGTGGCATGCTGAGCCCCAACCGAGAAACACCCCAGCAGTCCTGACAACGAAGCCACAGCACACTGACACAGAGGCAGACACCTGAGGGGACAATTCACTGAGCACAACGTGTCAGCTGATACACGGGAGTGGGAGTACAGAGTGTATTGTATGGCCTGGAGTAGGCATGACTGTCCTGCCCCACATGAATGAGGGATGAGCCCTGGACAGTAGGCAGCTGGCTAAGTATGTGTGACACACGTAATATACACACTCCTGGGGCCCAAACATTGTTCCCACCCGCAGCATGGGTGTGTGCCAGATACCCCAGGCACATGTGGTGGATCAGCTCAGCAATTGGACCACATATCAAAGTAACATGCAGATTACATGTCAGAACACAGGCATTGTGTAAGCAATGGACCCACCCATGATGCCCACCACAGAGTTAGGGAAACAGATGCTGTCCCCCACCTTGAGTCAAGCAAACTGCAAGGACACAGTACCCAAGTGACACAATTCCCTGACTGTAAGGGCCACACCTGGGTATCAGATGAGGAGTGGGCAGTGCACAATAGAGGGACATGGGTCCTGGACCACATGACTGATGTACTGTGGAAGTTTAACCAGGCCAGAGGAGGGCACATAGCATGGCAGACATAGTTCACAATGCAGTCATGGACTCACCCCCTCCTTGCTGCTCACTAGCCTTCAGCTGCCCATCCAGATCAGGGAAGACCACCGCCAGGATCCTGAGCATGTGGGGGTCAGGGTCCGGTGTCCGCCCCTCCTGCGAGGAGGCGACAGCTTCAGCTGGACCCGTGCGATCCTCCGGGTCCAGCCCCTAAGGTCCTGCCACCTCTTCTGGCAGTTGCGGATCCGGCGCTTGTAGACCCCCACGGATCTCACTGCCCGGACGATGGTCAGCCATATCTGCTGCTTCTGGTGGGCATCAACCTGTGAGGATGACAAAGTGAGAATGCCATTACTACACATGCAACATATCCGTGCATTACACAGTTGGATATACATGTCTCAATCACAGGGGCACATGATGTACACAGGCAGTGCAACGATGGCCATGGACAGTATGCCAGCAGTTACTACATGGTATCATTGCCTGGGAAGTAAAACCTTGTTTAAATGCACTGTCACTGCACTATACCTGTCTAGTGCATGTAACTACACACTATGGGGGGTGACAACTACTCAGTGAGCCTGCTAGCCAGTGGCGTGCAGACTGTTAGCCTTGCTAGTCAGACAACATGCACATTTAGGAAGGCAGTGGAAAGAACACTCACCTGCTCCCCTGCTTTCCCATACAGCTTGCTGTACTGTGGAAGGAGGCTGTCCAGCAGGGCCTGGTTCTTCTCAGTGCTGAAGGCTGGGGCTCTCTCCACAGTACGTGCCATTGCAGGGTCCAGAGGCTGCAGATACAGCAGCAGTGGTGGTGGCAGATGTCGTCCTGGAGCATGTAGTGCAGGCAAGTGAGCTCTCAGGGGAACAGCCAGCATTATATGTGTGCTGCAGAGGCAGATACTGTCCCATGTGTCCAAAGTGATAGGTCCAAGTCGTTTGCATCTTCTGAATCTGGCCAATCCATGGAATTGCACCACTTACACACGCCCACAGCATCCTTCAAAAGTTCAACTTCATGACACCCATGAATTTGCAACATTGTTGTGGGTGACCAACTGAATTTACAGCATCAGACTCGTTCAAAATTTGAAAACGCGTCCGTTGCCAGGCCAGGCCATAGCCAATGGGTGCGCACTGATCGGTCCCTTGCTGTTCAACGCGTACCTAGGATACAACGCGTACCCGCACACATTGAATGCAATGGGCCGGCCGGGCACACCGTTCGGTCCATTGCTGTTCAACGCGTACCCAGGTCACAACGCATACCCGCACACATTGAATGCAATGGGCCAGCCGGGCACACCGATCGGTCCCTTGCTGTTCAACGCGTACCTAGGATACAATGCGTACCCGCACAAATTGAATGCAATGGGCCGGCCCGGGCACACCGATCGGTCCATTGCTGTTCCACGCGTACCCAGGTCACAACGCGTACCCGCACACATTGAATGCAATGGGCCGGCCGGGCACACCGATCGGTCCATTGCTGTTCAACGCGTACCCAGGTTACAACGCGTACCCGCACACTTGAATGCAATGGGCCAGCCGGGCACACCGATCGGTCCATTGCTGTTCAACGCGTACCCAGGTTACAACGCGTACCCGCACACATTGAATGCAATGGGCCGGCCGGGCACACCGATCGGTCCATTGCTGTTCAACGCGTACCCAGGATACAACGCGTACCCGCACACATTGAATGCATTGGGCCGGCCGGGCACACCGATCGGTCCATTGCTGTTCAACGCGTACCCAGGTTACAACGCGTACCAGCACACATTGAATGCAATGGCCAATGTGTGCGCACAGATCAGTCCATTGCTGTCCAACGCGTATTGCGAATACAACGCGTACCAGCACACATTGAATGCAATGGCCAATGTGTGCGCACCGATCGGTCCATTGCTGTCCAACGCGTATTGCGAATACAACGCGTACCAGCACACATTGAATGCAATGGCCAATGTGTGCGCACAGATCAGTCCATTGCTGTCCAACGCGTATTGCGAATACAACGCGTACCAGCACACATTGAATGCAATGGCCAATGTGTGCGCACAGATCAGTCCATTGCTGTCCAACGCGTATTGCGAATACAACGCGTACCAGCACACATTGAATGCAATGGCTAATGTGTGCGCACAGATCGGTCCATTGCTGTCCAACGCGTATTGCGAATACAACGCGTACCAGCACACATTGAATGCAATGGCCAATGTGTGCGCACAGATCAGTCCATTGCTGTCCAACGCGTATTGCGAATACAACACGTACCAGCACACATTGAATGCAATGGCCAATGTGTGCACACAGATCGGTCCATTGCTGTCCAACGCGTATTGCGAATACAACGCGTACCAGCACACATTGAATGCAATGGCCAATGTGTGCGCACCGATCGGTCCATTGCTGTCCAACGCGTCCCTGTACAAGTCACTGGCATATGTCACCATGCCTGTCACAGGTGAACATATGCCAGCCACATATACTTCCCAGGGAGTGAGGGGCACACCTACAACACCACAGCCTGTCCAAACTGTATCCTAAGGCATGTAAGGCTGCATTACCTATTCCTTGTATGGGGGTGAACATGTTGTTCTGTGGGTGTCACTTGGGGGCAGCCACAGAACAGGCTGTGCACGTGTTCATGGGGACAGGATCCTTGGTGTTTCGTGTACATGACCACTGTGATGTGCAACTGTTCATATCTGAGCATGTGGCATGGTCACATTTCACGGTGGTGTATGTGTATGTCATGTCACATACCCCCTGAGTCCCATGTGGGACGGTATGTTTAACCCAGGGTGACCCATTGGCACAATAGTGGTGGTCCTCCACAGTCTGTGTGCATGTTGTGTTTACAATGTCTCTGATTTCATGTGCACAATGGGAGACAGTCTCCACATCCACGTTGTTTGTGCATGGACTTTGATGTTGTGCGTGTGTGTGTCACAGACGTCCATGTCTGTCCTGCCGAGGCAACAGGGACCACTACCTGTGGGGGTCATGGTTGTTTTGCTGTGGTGTATACATGATACACCATGTCATGCCAGTGTCCATGTGGCAATACAGGGTCCCTGGGAATCTACCTGTCGTTGAGCTGTGATGCCTGGGGCACATCTGTCCTCACATGTCACTGTGGGGTGTGTTTGTAACGTGGCAGCTGGAGATGGGAACTGTGATACTGCCTCATGATATCCAATGGCACAACCTGGGACTTATTGATGCCCCTTGTTGAAATGTGATGTTAGATGTTGGCCATGTATGTGCCATACATGTCCTTACGGAACTGCACACATCATGTACTTGTGCCTCATAATGATGTATCATGTGATATTGAGTGTGTTCAATGCCACATATGTGGGGTGACTGACAATCTTTCTTTCTTCACCTATGCACTGCAGGGCACCAGCTGTCCATAGACCATTCCCTGACCTGGCAACGATGGTGGAACGTGACAGCATCCGACGGTACCGCTTCACCAGGCAGCTGATTGAGGATTTGGCAGTGCGCTTGGCACCACATTTGCAACCTGGCCGGCCGTACCCTACAGCGCTGACCCCCAAGGTGAAGGTGATGGCAGCCCTACACTTCTTTGCCACCGGTACCTTTCAACACACTGTGGCGACTGCTGGTGGGATGTCACAGACCATGTTCAGCCGTGTGCTCCGCGATGTTTTGGAGGCTATGTTGATATACCTGAACCAGTACATCTATTTCCCTAGACTCCAACAACTCACTGACGTGAAGAGTGACTTCTATGCCCTGGGGAGGATGCCGCATGTCATTGGCTCCATTGATGGGACACATGTGGCTTTGGTACCACCACAGGCCCAAGAGCAGGCATACAGGAACCGCAAACACTACCACTCGGTCAATGCACTGGTGGTCTGTCTTGCAGATATGAGCATCTCACACGTGTGTGCCCGTTTCCCCGGTTCTGCACACGATGCCTACGTGATGAGGAGTAGTCGCATCCCGAGGATGATGTCACAGATGCGGAACCAGCGTGCCTGGCTTGTTGGTGTGTACTGACTTTGTACCATTGTGTGTGTTCTGCAATGTAGTGTTCCACCCTCTTTTCCAACTCAGCTAATGTGCAATTGTCTGTATGTAGGTGACTCCGGATACCCCAACATGCCGTGGTTGCTGACGCCCCGCAGGAACCCTGTGACACCAGCCCAGATGCGCTACAATGAGGCACATGGTCGGACCAGGAGAGTGATTGAGCGGACATTTGGTCTCCTGAAGAGCCGCTTCCGCTGCCTGGACAAGACAGGAGGGTCCCTCCCATATGCCCCAGCAAAGGTGTTGCAAGATTGTCATCGTCTGCTGCATGCTACACAACCTGGCAGTGTGGAAGGAGTTGCCTCTCATCCTGGATGACGATGACCAATGTCCGCCACCTGTGGAGGATCCTGGCCTGGACCACGATGCCAGTGATGATGATGATGATGATGGTGATGTCCGCACACAGCTCATCACCAACTTCTTCAGCTGAATGTGAGTATCCAGAGATGTCATGTCAATGATGTGAGTTTGCATGATATGTGTTGGTGGTGCTCTGGTGCTGTTTGAGTGTGTCCATGGGCTACATGACTGTATGCGTGTAGCGATGTGTCCTTACAGGTAGTCTGTACTCCCCAACAGTGTTGACATGCTGACTTGGTTCTGGGTGGGTATCTTGTGACATGTATTGGGCATGAGTATTGCAGTTCTGTCCTGTTCTTCAGTGCTTTTGACTGTGTGTCATTTCTGTCCTTCACAGGGTACTTTCAGAGTCGTTTGGTCAACTGTGATCCCCGACACCGTGATTCGACTTCCAGGGTGGTAGCTGTCGTGTCCCTACAGGTGATGTGCGCCACACCCATGGACTTCCTTCCTTCTACACTTGTTGACTGTGTGCCCGCTGCCAGGTGGGATTACCTTGCATCTGTAGTGGTTACAACATGTTGCAAATGTGTAATAAACCTGTGCTTCACTTTGTGATGTGCGTTGTCTGTGGTCACACATTTGACTGACATTTGCTTACTGCACCAGTGGGCTAGTTGACTAAGACTGTGAATAGGTGTTGTGTCTGTGCATTGCACCGTATTTCCTGGCAACATCAGTGTAGGCAATGAGTCAGATGGCCTAGGTGTGTATTTGTTGTGTAGCCCTGGTGGTGTGTCTCCCTCATATGTGTCACGTTGCCATGACTCACATGCCTGTGTTGTACTTGCTGTAGCAGTTAGCATGCACAGTGTAATTTCGCTGGTCATCATCTCCATGACAGAAACCACGTTGGAATCACGACAGAGGCAGGTATGGTGTATTAGTGTGTTTATTGTCATACATGTGTGTGAATAGTGCACAGGATGGTGAGTGCTGTACATTTTGATTGCAATCCAAAGTTCCTAGATGAATTGGAAGTCCTGGTAGCAGAAATGTCCTGTATCAAGTCCACAGTCATCTGAGACATTGGTCCAACTTGTACTCCCCATGTCATGTGGGGGAGTTGTGTTGCAGTCAACAGGGTGAACAGTTTGCGCACAAAGGTGATTATCCAGAACAGGTGTTGGCTTCCTGGGGGTTGTGCATGGCCATCAGCCTCTCAGTTGTCCTTCCTCGGACGACCCCTCTTCTTTGGGGGGGACCCTCAAGTGCAGGCTGCTGCGGTGCAGGGGACTCTCCGCCAGAGTCATCCTGCCTCCCTGTGGCAGTTGCAGTTGTTTCAGCACCAGATGTTGTGGGCACACAGGGAGGTGTTGACTGGTTGCTGCTCATCTGGCGGAGGCATTGTAATATGTCCCTATGCACCGCCGTCATCTCTTGCAGTGTGTCCCACTTGGACTCCACGCGGGACATGTGTGAGTCCAAGCGGGCATGATGGGCAGCCTGCTGCTGTTTAATGTCCCTGAGGAGCCCCACTACCTGGCTGAGCTCTCCGGTGCTGGACTGGTACGCATCGGCTATGCGTGCCAGTTGTGGGTCATCATGCAGTCCAGACCCCTCTGCGAGCAGCGACCTATGTCTCCCACCCCTCCCACCACCCCTGGCGACACGTGCAGTACCTGAGGTGGCACGCACAGGTGACCCTGGGCCCCCTTGGGGGTTGTTGGTGGTGTTGGTGTCCATGGCCCCACGTTGGTCCAGGGTCCCTGTGCTGGTGGTGGTGGTGCTCCTTGGTCTGTCCATGTCGGCAGGGGTGGTATGTGTGTTGACAGTCGTTGGAGGGGTGGGTGCAGGGGGTGCAGCTGGTGGTCCTGCTGGTGCTGCATGATGACTTGCTCCGGAGGTGCCAGGTGGGTCTTCTTCATCCGAGGAGGGCAGAGGCTGTTCCACACCAGTGAGCTCCGTATCCTCTTGAGCCTGGGACGGGGACTCCTCAGCGTCTGCTGCTGTGTCCCCATCATCACCTGTTTTTGGGAGACACACACAATGTATGTTATGTTTCTGCAGGCATCAATGGTTGACACACCTGACAGTTGTGACTGTGCCTCTGGATGCGGGCCTGTACATTGCATTGTCCTAAGTTGTCACAGTCAGGGGTTGATATTGGTGTAGCACATTGTCCTGCATTATTTGGGCATTTCTATGTGAATGTTGGGGTGTGTACATGGTCTGCATTGGTTGTATTTGGTTGACATCCGGCCCTCCTTCCCACCCAGCCAGATATTCCACCATGGAACGTGCTTCCATTGCAGGGAGTGCAAGTTGTCTTTCAGGATGTCAGTCAGTGGTGTCCTGCTGTTGGTTGGTGCACAGTTGCCAGCAGGGCCTTGTGCTCCCCACAGCAGTAGCCAGTGTCAGCCATCTTGTGAGTTGTTTTCCACTCCCTGTGATGTGTGCATGGTTCAGGGTGGTGTTGATGGGACAGTTGTGGGGGTGACCAATATCTGTGACTACCACTCCCATCATGCTATTGCCTCCACCCCCTTCCCAGCATGCCCATGCTTCCTTCCCTTTGACTCTGCTTCCCTGTGGGGTTGTGTGCCTGTGCTGACAAGATGGCTGACAGTGTTATCCTGGGGTTAGTTTTGCTACAAGTCCCATGTGTGTCCCTGTGCTTCACTCAGCATGACCCAGGGTTGTGGTTCTTTGTGGGATATTTGATTGGAGTGTGAGGCAATGCATTCTCCCAGGTGAGTTTTGTGGAGTTTGTGTTAGGGGTGTGTGTGAGAAACGCTGCTGGTAACTATGGTCAGGGCTGTGAGTCCTCCTTCCCACCCAGCCAGATATCCCACCATGGAACGTGCTTCCATTGCAGGGAGTGCAAGTTGTCTTTCAGGATGTCAGTCAGTGGTGTCCTGCTGTTGGTTGGTGCACAGTTGCCAGCAGGGCCTTGTGCTCCCCACAGCAGTAGCCAGTGTCAGCCATCTTGTCAGTTGTTTTCCACTCCCTGTGATGTGCGCATGGTTCAGGGTGGTGTTGATGGGACAGTTGTGGGGGTGACCAATATCTGTGACTACCACTCCCATCATGCTATTGCCTCCACCCCACTTCCCAGCATGCCCATACTTACTTGCTTTTGGGTGGACTTCACTGTGTGTGAGTGTGAGAGCAATGGCAAGATGGCTGACAGTGGTGTCCTGCTGTTAGTTGGTGGCCAGTTCCCAGCATGGCCTTGTGCTCCCCACAACAGAGCACCAGTGTCAGACATCTTTGATGGGGCTTTCCACTCTCTGTGGGGTGTGCATGCTTGAGTGTGAGCTTGCTGGGCCATGTGGGTGGGGGATGTTGAGCTGTGACTACCACTCCCATCATGCTATAGCCTCCACCCCACTTCCCAGCATGCCCATACTTACTTGCTTTTGGGTGGACTTCACTGTGTGTGAGTGTGAGAGCAATGGCAAGATGGCTGACAGTGGTGTCCTACTGTTAGTTGGTGGCCAGTTCCCAGCATGGCCTTGTGCTCCCCACAACAGAGCACCAGTGTCAGACATCTTTGATGGGGCTTTCCACTCTCTGTGGGGTGTGCATGCTTGAGTGTGAGCTTGCTGGGCCATGTGGGTGGGGGATGTTGAGCTGTGACTACCACTCCCATCATGCTATTGCCTCCACCCCACTTCCCAGCATGCCCATACTTACTTGCTTTTGGGTGGACTTCACTGTGTGTGAGTGTGAGAGCAATGGCAAGATGGCTGACAGTGGTGTCCTGCTGTTAGTTGGTGGCCAGTTCCCAGCATGGCCTTGTGCTCCCCACAACAGAGCACCAGTGTCAGACATCTTTGATGGGGCTTTCCACTCTCTGTGGGGTGTGCATGCTTGAGTGTGAGCTTGCTGGGCCATGTGGGTGGGGGATGTTGAGCTGTGACTACCACTCCCATCATGCTATTGCCTCCACCCCCCTTCCCAGCATGCCCATGCTTCCTTCCCTTTGACTCTGCTTCCCTGTGGGGTTGTGTGCCTGTGCTGACAAGATGGCTGACAGTGTTATCCTGGGGTTAGTTTTGCTACAAGTCCCATGTGTGTCCCTGTGCTTCACTCAGCATGACCCAGGGTTGTGGTTCTTTGTGGGATATTTGATTGGAGTGTGAGGCAATGCATTCTCCCAGGTGAGTTATGTGGAGTTTGTGTTAGGGGTGTGTGTGAGAAACGCTGCTGGTAACTATGGTCAGGGCTGTGAGTCCTCCTTCCCACCCAGCCAGATATCCCACCATGGAACGTGCTTCCATTGCAGGGAGTGCAAGTTGTCTTTCAGGATGTCAGTCAGTGGTGTCCTGCTGTTGGTTGGTGCACAGTTGCCAGCAGGGCCTTGTGCTCCCCACAGCAGTAGCCAGTGTCAGCCATCTTGTCACTTGTTTTCCACTCCCTGTGATGTGCGCATGGTTCAGGGTGGTGTTGATGGGACAGTTGTGGGGGTGACCAATATCTGTGACTACCACTCCCATCATGCTATTGCCTCCACCCCACTTCCTAGCATGCCCATACTTACTTGCTTTTGGGTGGACTTCACTGTGTGTGAGTGTGAGAGCAATGGCAAGATGTCAGTCAGTGGTGTCCTGCTGTTGGTTGGTGCACAGTTGCCAGCAGGACCTTGTGCTCCCCACAGCAGTAGCCAGTGTCAGCCATCTTGTCAGTTGTTTTCCACTCCCTGTGATGTGAGCATGGTTCATGGTGGTGTTGATGTGCGCATTGTGAGGGTGGGCAATATCTGTGACTACGACTCCCATGATGCTATTGGCTACACTGACTTGCCCAGCATACACAGTATTCCTTCCTTTCAGTGGGCTTCACTGTGTGGTGGTGATGTAGTGGTGGCTACATGTCTGGATGTGTTTGTTAGTTATATTTGTGCCACTGCCCAGCTGTAGTTGTAGTTGTGTTTGTACATGTGATGACACAGTTACATGTCACTATGAGATGGCTTGTGTTGTGTTTATCTGACTGACATACACATTTTGGGATGGTTCTGTTCTGGTTGCTGTGTATTTGCTAAGGGTGCATGGTTTGACTCTCCCCTTGACAGTGATGTGTGTGTATTGTGGCACAATATTGTGTACATTTGTTGTGTACTCACCAGGCTCTGGGATGTTTTCTAGTCCATATACGCTCACTGGTGGTAGGATGGCCCGCACCTTCTCCTCCCAGGGCCTGAGGTATACTGGCTTGGCAGGAGGGCCACTGCCGGTGTGTTGGCTCAAGAGGTAGTCCTTCCTCAACAGCTCCCTGACCCTCCTGCGCACGTCATACCACCTGTTCTGGATGTCTATCTTTGTGCGCAAACATGGTGATTGTGCGTTCACCCTGTCGACGATCCTCTCCCACATCTTGGTTTTCTGCGACATGGGTGTCTGTTGGACCAGTGTACCAAACAGCTGTGGCTCTACCCTGAGGATCTCATCTACCAGGACTTCCAATTCACTATCTAGGAACTTATGATTCTTCTTTGGGGGCATGGTGATGGGTGGTGATGGTGAGTGATGTGTGTGTTGGTGTGCAGGTGAAGGTGTGTGAGTGTGTGTTTTGCTGGGTGTATGTGAGGTTGCTATTTGTTGGGGTGCTGATGGTGTGTGGCTTGTGTGATGGATGAGCTGTGGGTGTGTGGTTGCTGTCTGTTGAGTGCTGGCAGGTAATTTGAATTTGCAAAGGATCATGGTAGGGATTTGTGTCCTTTATATGGGTGGAGTTGTGGGTGTGTCTTTGTTCCCTGCTCTCCCCCCCCCCAGTATTTATTGGCTTTTTCATTGCTTGTTTGGCCTTTTTTTGTGTATTTTCCCTTTGTACTTTTTGTGCATGTAGGAGACGTTCTTGTGACCGAGTCGGACCCTGCAGTTGTCTCGTACGGGCTTCTCCGATTCGTTCACGCTGTGTTTGTGCTGTTTTCTATGCTGCGTACGCGTCGGTCGCGGTGTTTTGGGTTGCTTCGGCTCGCAGTTTTCTATGCGTGTCGGTCGTACGGCTTGTCCTCCGTGCGACTCGGTCGTGTTTTCCACGCGTTGCATCGTACTTGGCGGGTAGGAGTTCGCGGGTACGTTTCGTTCGGGATTGTTCCGGGTGCGTGTCGGTCGGTTCGATTCGCGTGTTTTTCCGGCCGGATTGCTGTTTTCCGCGCTGCTCGGTCGTTCGGCTTGTGTTCCGTACGAGTCAGTCGGGTTTTGCACGATTCTCATCGTACATTGCGGGTCGGGCTGCACCGGTACGTGTCGGTCGGAATTAATTCCGGCTCCGAGTCGGTCGGTACGTTTTCCGGCCCGAATCGGAATCGACCCCATTGTCAATTCCTAGAAGTAGTGTAAGGAGTGAAGTAGTGTCAGTAACAAATGAAAATAAACAAGATGACCAAAATAACACACTGTTAGACCTACCGGTTGGTGACTTATTAACAGAAACCCCGAGAAGAGGCATTCAATTAGACCCAAGAAAAATAGGACCAAATTTTACTCCAATAGCAGGGAGTTCAGCAGGTCCCTCCCCAGAAGATTTAACAAATTGGATAAAGGAAATGACTAAGCCAAAAGCTCAACCACAGGGTTTAAACGTGAGTCAATTGAAGGTAGATTTAGAAGAGATGATTATTGGTACTGTAAGTCCAGATAGATTAGGGACATAAAGTGATGAAGAGCTATTGTTTTTGTGTAAAAGTATTACTTGGAGAGCGAAGAACTTTCATGAAAAATTATCGGAGGTTGCGAGTGAGTTTGGCATAGACATAGAAAAGTCAAAAATGTTGCAGAAAACGTACAGAATGGCTTTTACTGACAAGGATTTAGAAAGTTTAAATACGTCAGGGAGAAGATTGCAGATAAAAGAATTAATGAATATTTTGAAGAAATGGGGAACTGTAGAACGATGGATAAGTAAATGGATGAAAAAGAAAGAAGAGACTACTGGTAAAGGAAATTCCATGTTTCCGTTAAAGGAAACCGAGCAAGTTGAAAGGGCATGTCCCACGAGAGAGGTTCCAGGTGGTGGATATGTTCATGTGCCTTGGACTAGACAGGATATGTTATCATTCACAAATGATTTTCCTAGATTACGAGAGAAGCCTGTTGAGTGGTATAAACAAGTGGACAGATTTGTAAAAGTTTCAAAGGTATTGTTGAAAGATTTAGATGGTCTTTTTGAAATAGTAGTTCCGGCTGATTTGTGGACAGAATGTAAAATTACTGTCAACTGGCCGAAAGATGAATGCCCCAGGGATGCAAAAACAGGTGCACCATCGGAAGAAGTGATGAAAAAGTATCATCAGGTCATTACATTTTTGAAAGGAAAGATCTCCCCTAAAGAAACGGATTGAGTTAAGATTGACAGGACAACCCAAGAGCCCAAAGAGTCAGTGCACGCATACTACGAGAGATTGCTACAGGTGTTTAAGCAATATAGTGGGTTTGAGACTATTGGAGAAAAAGATATGGGACATTTTGTGTATCGATTTGTATATGGATTGAAACCAGAAATTAGTGCCATGATACAGCAGCATATGCTTTGCTGGCAGAGTAAGTCGATAGACGAAATTCTGAGGTATGCAAAATATTGTAGTGATGACATTGAATCAAGGCTTAAAAAGTTAATAGAAAAAATGATGTGGGCACAAGTAAAAATGGCAGAACAGCAACAGGAAAATAGTAATGTACAACTGTTAGAAATGGGATTTTTGGTAGGCTAGGGCATGTGCCAAAGCCAGGCAGAAACCACCACTCTAGTCAGGATAAGGGAGTTACACTCCTAAAATAACCCCTGCTCACCCCCTTGGTAGCTTGGCACGAGCAGTCAGGCTTATCTTAGAGGCAGTGTGTAAAGCATAGGCACAT